>OY757189.1:6954749-7554749 GCA_963583895.1 Melanophora roralis
CGTGCTCTATTTTCATCTGACAAAGCATGTGTCATCAGCTGTTTTTCGAATAACAACAAGAAAAATTTAGTTGTTTATTTTGGTTTGGAGGTTATGTCAGATGTAATTATATACATATATACGTATAAAAGTAAAACCTATAAAACGTCTGTAAAATGACAATTTTGACAGACATACGCAAATACATGTGGATTGCAAAAGTGACAAGTCATGTGTAAAATACATATCGTCTGAAACCCCTTTAAGAAAACGATATGTTATGTTTCTTCAAGATTTGTTTAAATGATCAATAAGTAAAAAAATATAAATAATAGAATAAATGTGATAGATAAAAGAAGTGTGTAGGTAGACAGACACACAGTCATGTTAAGTTAATAAAATATTTTTTTTTAATATCATGCCCAAAAAGTATAACAAAAACCAATTTTGTAGCAAGTGTACGACTAAAAGATATTTAAGATTCAAATCATATTAACATTTTAAACCACTAAACAAACGTAGTTTAAAATATGTTGATAACAGAAAAATAAGCTAAATTTTTGAAACTACATATTTTTTGATAATGAGTCTATTGATCCTCTGCGTTGTTATCGCATAAAATGTCTACAAACTAAACGTGTTTTAAATGCAGTAAAACAGATTATTATTACTATTTGTTTTTTTTTTTGGAAATATTGTAACTAAATTTTAAGCAGATTTTGTCTTTTTGAAAAAACAAAACCACATGCAACTAATTAGGCATATTAGGCATATTACTCATGTTATCTTTTATATTTGTTTTACAAATTCCTAACAAAACAAGACATACCTGCCAGAGAATGACGAAAACAAATCTTTTTAAAATAGAAACGTCACTGCTCACTTTTAGTCCGATCGCATATTAAAATCATTTAAGAATTACCCAGTGGTAGTTGCTTTAAATGTTTTTTTTTCAAATGTAAAAACCATTATGTATTTTGTCCAATTTTAAAAGCACTTAATTAAACAAAATTAAATCACATATGTACTTTGTTCCATGATACAACTAATCAGGTAATCTCGTCCCTGCAACAACTACAAATTAGTACCAACGTGTCAAACAAAAGCTCATAGAAAAAAAACGATGAGTAATAATTTTTGTCGTTTTATTTTCACAGGGAGAGCATAATTTTGACATTTCGGCACTAATCAGCTGGGCCGACGAGACTACCTGGTTCTTTGTATCATGCTTTGCTCCTACTACTTAAGAAAACTATTGAGACTTTTGAGCGAACAGATTTCAAACGAACAACGTTTAGACAAACAATAGCAGTGCAAATATACACAAATATAAATTAGACACACATCGATGTATGTATATTGTGCGAGTGCGGAAAACATGTTCCATTTCACTAGAAATCTATTTAAGTATATTTTTGTTGTTGTTGTTGTTGTGAGTGCTGCTTTTTGATAATAATAAATACAAATTATATTATTTAAAAATGAATGAATTTATTTTATACCAGTTTTTCCCATTAACTATTTTCCTTTAAATATGACTCATACTACAATTGAATTATAGATTTGCAAACACAAACATATAGAAAGTTTATTATAATGGGTAAAGGTCTACTATATTATACCCTACACTTCAATATTTGATGAATGCTTAGCCAATGTTTCAATGTATAACCACACTTGTTTATTCATTTTCAAACAATTTTTTTATCTAAGGAAGTAATTGCGTAAAATTTTTCGGCTGCTGGTGCACGATTTAGTATTGGTTGCTCATAAGCTTTACTTCTGGAAATCACCTTTACCTACATCCATTTCTTGCATTTATAGGTTGATGAGTGTATAACACAAGTGCCTAAGTCTACCTCCTAGCGGTATCAACCGGGAAATTTTCAGTTCAATTACTGAAAGGCTAACAGACATGGCTGAGACGAAAACAATCTGTCTTGGGCTAAATGTGTGATCAGTGAGGCAGATTGTCTGGCTTGAGGCAGATTGTCCTTGCTGTCGCTGTGTCATGTACATCGCTATTAAGTGGCACAGCAATACAAGGTTCTAAGGGTACCAAAACCTTATCTGTGTGAAATAGAAATTGGTAGGAATTACACGGAAGAAGATTTCCGAGGCTGGCCAGAGTCCTATCTGGTACCACGGGAATCAGTTGGCCCCATGTACTTGTAGTGCATAAACTGATTAATCGTGAGGTCTCCTTTGGGAGTTCACGTGGTGGCTGTGGTTATCCCCAAGCGGGGCAACTGAGATCGTAAGTTGATATGCTGGGGTCCGTCCTGTACGGGCCCCAGAGTGATCGCGTAAGCGGTCTTATTTGAACTTAAGGCTCTCAAGATAGAGTCTCTAGTTTTGGCGGGTCTACCCAGGCACATGAGCAACTGTTGAAGTAGGCTAATAGCTGAAAATGTGTAAGTGTGCTTGGAAGTAGGTGAAGAGGGAAACTGGCTACGGCTGGTCACCCTAGGATCTGAAACAAGATCCCGTCAGAGTAGTAACAAATAATGAGATGGCCGGCAATGGCATGTTGAAGCATGTGCGTGATTCGGTCCTGACTGGCGGTGAGAAGATTATTAAGCGTTGATGATGGTGGAGTAATTGATTTGTCTAGATGAGAAAGAGATCCTTCAAACAGAGCTGGGTGTCGATTGTTGGGTGTGACATGATAATTATAATCTTTCTTGCTTAAGGTTGGGTGCTGATTCACAAGCGTGTGGACAGGTGTCTTGTCGGCGCGGATCTGTTTTGATTATGAAGAAGCGAGATCAAAACTAGAGACGCAATTCGGGTTTAGATAGCCCAACTCCTTACCAAGGGGTCTGTTGTTGCTATACAGAGTCATGACAGAGAATTGGTACCTGGGTGGCAGGGTGAGCCATTCTAGGGGCGCTGGTGGACGCTTTGTTTCCACTAAGTGTTGAGAGCACCGTGAATTATTGCTAGCATTGCAGATGTCACGTAAAACCCTTAACGTCTGTACCTATTATAAATAAAATTAATTACGTAAGATATGGTTGTGCTTGGCCGATTTTGTTTATCTATTTTCTTTTGTATATGAAAGTTTACAATTCAAAGTATTAAGTTGTATAATTCTGACATTTAGAAGGTATCAGCTGATAATCAGCGGCAGCGTTGCCAGAAGCTTTGTGAAACAATCAACATTTGCTATAAAAAAACATATTTTGAGGAAAAAATCCCCACGTTTTTTTCGATAATGCATATTACAATAGCCTCTAATGATAATTTCTTGTTCGTTGGGGGATGTAACTTTTTTTTCGTTTGCATTTCAAATAAATTTGGAATTTCGTTCTTGAATGATCTGGCAATAGAATGATTTTTGCCTGCTATAAGCATTTGCGCACCATTTGCTACCAATCTTATCATATTGTTATATAAATTTTTTTCTTTAAAGCTTTTTTGTGATTATATATTGTAAGTGCATTACATAATGTGACATAGGTATAGCTTCGGCAATAAAACATCGGTATCTTCTTATAATACTTTGTATTCGCTGGTGTACGGCGCATTTCATTTTTTCGAGATGGTCTAATGTTATAGACGTTTCATTCCATTGACCATTTTACTAACATTTTTGATAAAATTTAATTCGATCGAAAAGTCTGCAATGCAGTAAATAAATTATAAAAAAAATATTTCATGTACAAACGCTGGCTTTTTACAGTTTTATTATAAAAAAGTATGCATAGAAAGACTTACAATTTCTAATAGGGGCACTATACCTTGCATTACTTACATGGTTTAACAAACAGACGAACAGCCTAATGACCACATTTTTACTATGAAAATGATTCTTAAAGCTTAGTAGGGACCTTACTTAGAACTTAAAATTAACCTACCACCTTTTGTAGTGTAGAGTGAATAAACCCAATTTGTTTTAATATTTTAAAAAGCAAAACAAATTAATAATAAACAATTTTGTATAACGAAAATTAAATTTAGAACAAAATTAAGAAAGAAGTTCTTTTTAAAATAACTTGGAATTATTTATTTGTTTTAGCATGAACGTTAACATTCAGTCGTATCATTTATTTTTATTGCAGCAGTTGTTTATTAAATATTAAAGAGTAAATAAACAAAACAAAGAAAGTTTAAATATTGTTTATATTATTAATGGGGAAATATCAGGAAACATAAAAACAATGTGACAAAATTAGTCACTTCAGTCAGTTGCTGGAAAAAAATTGTTATAAAAAAACATTAAAAATATTAAACAAAATTTTACAATAAGAAAAGTAAAACAACTTTGTAAATGTAAACCAACTATTCTTTTGGCATAGAAATAAAGGAAAATAAAGAATAGATTTAAAGTCTACTAGGGCTTATCAATAATACTTGTTTAATGTGCTGTTTTTGGAAGCAGAGTTGTGATCGTTTTGAGGCGAATTATATGTGTTTTCCTATTGTAAGCAAAAACAAAACACACATAATTCGATCTAAGGCGATCACTACTCGGCTTCCAAAAACAGCACATAAGTCTTTCTTTACTTCCGTTAAAACTTGCATTAGCGTTCACACTGAAAAATTGTGTTTAGAAAGTTTGTCTTTGTTTTTTACATTTAATAAATTTAAAGTTATGGCTATTTACAATAAACAATTATAAAATACCAACATTTTGTATGCCCATGAACGTAAAAAACAAAGAAAAACTTTTAAAACACAATTTTTCAGTGTGAACACAAAAATTTTGTTTACACTCCAGTAAACTCTATTTCAAGGCAGATTTTTTTAATTTTAATTTGGTTATTAAAATACAACCATGCTTTTGAAATCAAAAAAAAAATCTCTTGTGAAAGTTATTGATTTTGAGTTGTTACACTTTTACCATGTTGATGCATGTTAATGTCTATAGTTACAATTACGCACATTATATTTTAAAAAACGATTTATTTTTCTTCTTTACTTTATCTATTATCAACAAAAAAAATTTTTTTTATTTTTGCATTTTGTGTTTATCCCATAATACCCGCATAATTATCAAACGTGCGGGTTTTTGTGTATTCCCAAATTTTCATATTATTTTTTGTGATTATGGTAGTTATTTCAAAACTTATTACAGATTTTATAAATATATTTCGAATGAAAATTTTAGATATGTTGATATCAAAAAGTAAATATTTACTCAAATCAGAATTAAAAAATTATAAACAATTTCGCAAAGAAGTTTCAAATACAAATTAAATTAAATAAATAAAAAATCATGTTTTGTTAAGATTAATAAAGTAAATATTTGACAACAAAAAAAAAGAATATTAAGTTGTTTATTTATTTAAAAATATTTAAGAAAAAATAAGTAAAAAGATAAAAATGTCATTGGCATATATTAATTTTTAAACAAATATTTGTTTAATACTAGATGTGAAGGTGGCACAAATTGTAAATTTAACATAACTGTAATTCGTCCCGCCTTTATCTTAAATATACCAGCATACATAAATAGTGCATAAGTAAATATTTTTGTACATACATATGGGCATTTCCATGAATATGTCAACCACGGCTGGAAAAATAAAAGTCATCGCAACTTTTTTTTAAATATACCAAAGAGCAATAAAACACTTAAATTTTATTATGTAAAAGTATTTATAGCTAATTATAATTTTAAAAGATCAAAAATAGCAGATTAAACTGGTAATCTCTTTGATCAATTTCCAGAAATTGAAATTAACTATTTTGTCTTAACTAGTGGCTAAATTTAGGTAATTGTAATATTCCAATTATACTTTAAAAATAATGTTACAACATCAGTGGCCAAGTTCCATTATGAAATTAAAAATTTAGAGTTCGAATAGCGGTATTTTTTATAGATTGCTTTGAATGATATTCTAATGTCACGTACGTAATGCAAAAACGTTATTTGTCGTCATCATTTGAATTCGACCGGTCGCAAGTATATAAAAATAAAAGTTCAAAGCAAGATAAATCTCGCAAACAAATATTGATCGATTTTTTTTTTAAATTTGATGCAATAAAAATTTTATAGTACTTCAAAGTTTGTAGCATACGATATTGTAAGTAACATAATTCAATTTAATACTTTCAAATTCCTTTATAATTATAAATATTTTATTACGATGGGTAAAAATAGCTATGAGACTACAAAGAAATGGAGGGAGGACTTGAAGAAAAACGAAGAACAAATAGAGAAATACCAGAAAAAGGAGGCTGAAAGACAGCATATCTATCGAAAAAAGTTCGCAGATGCAGCCAAAAAACACAAAAAAAATAATTAACGACGAATTAACACACAATAAGTTTGATGTTTACTATTTTATTACAAAAACTATGCTTGAAATAAGCGAACAATATGTAGATATATCGTCTATATACATATTTTCTGATTGGAGTAGCGCTCAATTTAAAAACAAATTCATTTAAAAAAGTATTCCCTCTTTTGTAAACAAATTTAGCTGCCAACATTTAGAATGGAACTTCTTTGCCACATCACATGGTAAAGGTGCAGTTACTGGAGTAGGTGGTAGTGTTAAAAGAAAGGTCTGGCAAATTGTAAAAGCAAATAAATTAATCTTGCCAGATGCTTTCTTATTTTATGAATGTGCTCATAAATATGTGGTAGGAGTTAATTTGTTTTATGTTGCTACCGAAGAGATTGAAGGGTTTTCTGCTCATCTCCATGAAAAATGGCAAAATGTCCAGCCCATCCCAAAAATAAGAAAACTTCATTCGTTTACTTATCATGATAGTCAGTATATAAATGTGCCTCGAACTGCGTATTCAGTAAGAGAAAAAATTAAAATTTAATAATTAAGTGGCAGCGCCCAAGTACACAGTGTATAGTAAGAAATGAAAATAACCTTTCATTGTTTTTATTGCTATTATCACCGAATAAACATTTTTTAATTCTTTTTAAATTTGTTATGTATACATATATTAAAAAACCTATTTTTTTTCAGACAAATACTATAAGAGAAAAATCTGTCACATACGGTATGTCACGAACGATATTAAGATTTGTTCGTAACAAAATCATCTAAAAATCTTTTTGTATATAAAAATTATGGATTATCAAGGAAAAATATTTGGCTTGGTGTAAGAACTTAAAGAAAGGAAAAAAACTTTTACAATTCGCAGATTTTCGTATATGTGTGCATGCACCTCGACATCACTTCCGTTTTTTGTCACGTACGATATGCTCCTTTTTCGCCCGATATTTTGGCCGGCAAGGTTTTCAAAGTCATGATTTTTTTTTTAGATTATAGTACCCTCTAAATGTAACATATTGACGAAACAATTTTTCAGTTACCACTCTTTTTGCAAAATCTACACCACTTTGTAGGCGTACAAATGTCACGTACGATGACATGGAAATGCCCATATGTGTTTGTATATATGTAATATATAAAAATTATTACATGTTAAGTTCATGATAATATTCAAACATATCGCTACTATTGCTCCCAAAACATGGAGTAATATGGCTTTGAAATACCAAAAAATAAGCAAGAAAGAAATTTACAGTCGGTAAATTCCGACCCTATTATACCCTATACAATTTTTTTTATTAAAAATCACCGTATTAACAGAGTGTACGAAGGTTATTAAGTCACTTTTTAAGGGTAGTTTTTCGAAAAAATTTAAATTTGTGTTTTAAAAATATCTACTAACTTTTGTATCGTATTTTTATACTTTTATTATACCAAATTATTAACATATAAGAAACTTTTTGAACTTTTAAAATTTACAATGAATTTCAACATAAAGAAGTAAATTGTGTAAATTGTTTTTGTAAAATGTGTTCTATCAACCAGTAGAGCAAAATTAGTGACTTATTCGTTACTTTTGCCCAAAAAAATAGCTTCCAATTGTTTAGAGGTTTAATATTTATTTTAAATCAGTTAACTGTCATGCATATGTTTACCATATACATACGTCCATATATAGAAATATGCATGATTAAATAAATTCAAAAAATGAAGTTACGCTTTAAGCACTCAAGCCTCAAATGCATTAATTCATTGAGTATTTTATTTTTAAGTAATAAAAAGTAAAAATAATTTAAACAGATAATTTAAAAAAAAACATAAAATCGAATAACTTAGCATGGATCACCAGTGTTACTCACATCTGTAAATTGACACTGGGATTGTTGATATTTAAATGCAAGTCGATTAGGGTTTGTTGTTAAGTCTGCAACATTTTACTCTGCCAAAAGCGATAGATAACTTATAAGAATGTAATTTAAAAAATCAAATGTCTGCACTTTAAATTAAACTATTTCCAGTACAAATTATAACTACGAAATTATTATGTAAGTTATTTGATATACTTATGTAGAGTGACATAATATAAAAACATAAAAAGCAAATGCAAGGTTGCATTTATTTAAACATATATTTTTCACAAAAATCTTTATTTCAAAATAATAACTGGAACCCAGCAACATTTTCTTAAAAAATATTGAAAACGCCAGCTTTAAGTCGTTTTTCGCTGTTCATAGTGACTCGCAAAATTTGAGTGCAAGTCCCAATTCGCACGATGCAAGTATTTAAACTAAGCTGATTAGGTTGTAGGCAACGGGGTGAGGTAAAATTAAGTGAATACAGACTTGCCTGTAATTGCAATTCAGCTTGCTTGAATTAGATGGACAAAAGAAAATGTAAAAAAACACAGTAGTGTGTGTGTACGTTCATGAAAAAATCAGAACAATTTAAGCAATAAGACTTGTATCGTGGGAAAGCCAATGAGAGTTCAAAGAAAAAAATGAAATTAAGCAGTCTTATTTTCTTGCATCATTGGAATTGGGATTAAGTGCGTATAAATCATCAAAATTTAACTAAGCTGACGTACGCATACTCTCAACTACGTTGATTTAAAAATACAGCTCACAAAGAACAAGAGTACTACGTCGTACTCATACTAATACCATCCCATATTTGTTTGATTCGCAAAAGTACCCACGTTGATTCATATTTTTAAGAATATACTCATATTCTAAGAGTGATGCAAGTTTATTCAACAACAAAAACCTTAACAGCTCTCATTTGTATGAAGAATTAAGAATGCTGCCAGGACATACGAGTGCAATATATTTTTAGCCGCGAAAAAATTTTTCAATTTTACATTATGTTATATATAATATTTGCAAGTATCATTATTTAATTTTTAAATAAATGGGAATTTGTTAAACGAACTATAATGTTGAATAAAAAAAAAGAAAGTCCAAGTCATGCGTTCTCGCTTTATACGCGGTTGTCAAAAAAGATGAATAAGTGTACATATTTCAATATGGCATGACACGATGACGTAATTTGACGCGACACACGCACAACGTAGAGCTACTTTCTATTTTTGTTTGCGTCATAAAACGTCGAACCAACAGACCAGCTAGTTTGACTAATGGGGTTGACAGTAATATTATTTTCAAAACTATCGATCAAGGCGAATTCATACTACTGTGGGCGCAAGCGAAAAATTCGTACCTATAATGTCAAACACAAATATCGCATCATTAAAAAAAAACACAAATTATTTGCAGAAGAAAAACGTGAATAAAATTAATTTTCCAGTTTTTTTTTTTTGCACAAAGCACAAGAACGCATAATTTGGTTTTACTATTTGTTAATTAAGAACACTTTTTTAAATTTTTTGTTTAATAATCTAACCGACGCGTAATGCGTAATTTTTTTTAAATCAAGAAGAAGCACATAGACCAACTTTTGACACATTGTGAGGAAAATTGCACGAGCAAAAAATAGTCAGCTGATCTGTCAAGACCACCTTCTCTATGAATTCGCCTTGGCCATCGATCAACTTTTTTTGGAACGCAAATTTGTTTGTTTTGTTATTGTAGTGTAAAAAACAAAAAATTTAATGCGTCAAAGCATTGCGTGTAACTTAAGACGCAACAACGTGCAAAAAGTTTAAAAAGCCACAGGGCATTACGACGTTGACGCGTGTTATGGACTTTCAGCTTATGAACAAAATTTTTAACAGACAGCACAGCAAGCATTTCGTTTTAAATTGTCAAGCTTATTTTTTTGGTGAATGTCAAATGTTAGTCTGGCAAGCTTAGTTAAATATATAACTTCATAATTAGTATGCGAGTCATACTCGGTTTTTATCGGCTTTTTATCTTGCATGAACGAGGATAGCGACATTCTCACGTGCTGCTAAAAATGACTTGTGTAAGCACCTTAAACTTAAAAGTGAGTATGAATTCTGAAGTCTTTTTTATAAGTAAGAATGCGTATAGATCAACGAAATAATGAATCATGATTCGAATCTACTTACTTCAGGAGTATTCGTTGCAAACCTCTGACGTACATCAGCCTTAAACTTTACTGCAAAATTGAAAATCCTTAGTTTTTTTTTTCATTGGCAACAGCGTTAGTTTCCACTGTAATAACTGCTGCTAGACATTTTATAAACAAAGCAAGAAATATGCATTAGATAAGTTATTAAAATTAATATGTATTTAAGTACATATGTACCTTCACAAGGCATACAATCTCAGCTGCCAAGTACAAATGCATTTGTATGGAAGTACATAATAAACATACATTGAATACGCCAAGTTTCTATTTATTTTTCATGTCTGATTCTAATAAAAGCTTACTTATGTGCAGCTTGTATATTAACTACTGAATAAAAATATATACTAATGACAATGACTTTTCGCTATTTACAAAACGAAGAAAAAAATGTTTCCCATTATAATTAAAATCCAAATGCAGCCTAAGCTGGAAGTCCTTTTGTAAAATGTGAATAAAGAATTAATGGAATACAGTATTTGTAATAGAAGAAATATTGATTTTTGTAGCTGTTGTTGTTGCTGCTGTTTTAAAACAAATGCCATAAAAACAGATAAAAAATCAGGGGCCAAATCGTCGCATTCGATTCGAATCGAAATTTTACTCGATAGATCGAGTTGTCAATGCTTTAAGTATAGGACTTCTAATAAGAATTTTAAAATTTCGATTCGAATCGAATGCGACGATTTGGCCCCAGATTTAATCTTTTTGTAAATAATGGAAATAGTTTTAAATTACAGTTTTTATATTTTATTAAAGCTTTATTAAAACCACAAAAAAAAATATTTTTTTATTTATAAAATTGTGAAATTTTGTCGCGATTGTGTAAACAAATGTTATTTGTACAATAGAAAAAATTTTATTTTAGTTTTTAAGTAAATCTTTTGAATGTCGTCCTATAGATATGTATGTACATTAATGAGAGAAATAAATAGAGCTAGATCCACCCTAATGTCATGGAGTGTCCAAGTAGGTTGCTAGGTCTGGACTTAGAAGCCTTACGAAGGCGCTTCAGTGTATAATTGCCCGAAAATATATGAAAGGAAGATTTTTAATTTAACCTAGGCTTAATTACACATTTAGCTAAAGTTTTTAAAGGGAAAAGTCTCATACAAAACACACTAAATGGTATTAGTAACATCAACCATATTAAAAAAAATATAATTAGAGGAATGATCGAGAATGCAGTTAATTTTTTTTCTTTGACCTTTTCTTAGTCTTGATTAATGCATATTTCTACATAAGTCTAATCGGCAGATCTGACATTAAGTTTAATGTCAAAACTTCATTAAACTTGAAGTTATGAAAAATAAGGTTTATCACACATTAGGTTTGTTTATTTACTACAAATTTTTAAAAATTTTTGCTACACAGAAAACTTTTATTAATTCAAAAAATTTGCCAGGAGAGAGTGTCAAAAGGGTGTGTAAAATTAAAACACAAAAAATTTTTTCAAATTTTGACAAGTAAAATTTTTACAGGCTAAAATATTTCAAACAGCTGTTTTGTGTTTATGCTTTATAAAAGAATTCGCACCAACAAAGTACTTTTGCTTTCAAATTTGAATTAGCAAAATTTTCACTTACTTTTTAGTAAAATTTTTTCCAACTTTCTTTTTACTCTTGCATTGCAAGTCCTTACTAGGAAAATTATTGAACACACCTAATATTGCAGAAAAGTTCTAAAGCATGTAAATTTATATTTACTTTTTGAAAACACATATATGGGTAATTCTATTGTAACGGATTGACCGTAATGTTAACATTTTGGATAGAATTCAAACAAAAATAAAATTTTAATTTTTAAACGCTTGGATGTGTAGGAATGGTATCCGACATATTTAAGTTGTTTTCAAAATGTAAATATTAAAACAAAATTAATTTGTAAATGTTTAAAATCCTTAGCTGTAATAGTTTCCGAGATGTAGGGCATGAAAAAGGTCATAGATTTGGTCCGTTTGTGTTGCCCAGCAAAAAACATAGCCCAGCAAAATTCTTCAATTCTTCAAAATAACATTTAAATCATACCCAAAATGCTATGCTTGTTTTTCGGAATTTTGGTAGTTATTATAATGCAGATATTAAAACTTACTT
Organism: Melanophora roralis; assembly: GCA_963583895.1. NCBI lineage: Eukaryota > Metazoa > Arthropoda > Insecta > Diptera > Rhinophoridae > Melanophora > Melanophora roralis. The sequence continues at coordinate 6,967,114 of OY757189.1, forward strand.
TAATAACATGTTTACTTGTTTTTAGATTTAAAAATATATAAAAAAAAATTCTTTCTTCATTAAAAGTGATTTTTCCTCAGATCTTAAATGCAAAAATGTAATAAACACCATTTTAGTATAGAAAATTTTTAATGTCAGAATTTTTGTTTAATTTTGTTTTAGATTTTGCAAAAATTAAAAGCATTCATGTTATATGACAATCCTTTGTAAAATTTAAATTTTGTGACAACATTGGTTCTATATACTAAGATATATGTATAAGCATTGATTTTGTCCTTAGTAATCCATTTTATGTTAGGTTTCTATTTAAATCTTGGTCTGTGCCAGGGTACACGTATATCAGGTAGCTTCAGATAAACAGCTGAGTAACGGTATTTCGTTATATTAATGTCAAATTTTGTTAATGTTTATGCATTTTCTTCCTTTTTTACAAACAACAACTGTAGTATTGTAAGAAAATCTCAAAAAGAAGAAGAAAGATTTTGTGAGTTTTTGTTATTTGTCTTTGACATTCTTATGACGGTTTAGTTGTCTTTGTAGAATCACTCCTACCTGATATACGTGTACCCTGGTCTGTGCTAAACTGATTTTACTGATTTTAAATAGCAATCTGCTTAGAAATATTTATTATAGTTTGACACAAAAAATTTTTAATAGGATTTGTGTTGGTTTCGGAAAATTAATTGCAACAAACGGACAGGCAGACAGACAGAATTAAATAAATCAAATTCACCTTCTACAAGAATCCAAAAATAAGGTATTTTTGGATAATGGTATAGTAAAATGTTATTTGCTTTTAAGAAACATTTTGAGAAAAATTGGCTAAACAAAAGTTTGAACAAATATAAAGTAATTTCTTTTCTTTTTATATGGGAAATAAAACCACAATATTTTTTTATCGTTTTGTGGGCATTAAGCTGCAGCTGCGCTAAAAAGTGCACCTAAAAACGGATATTTCTTTGTTGTGGTTAACGGTTGCAAAAAAATTTCATTCATTCAGAATACTGAAATTGCTTTAATAAAATTCTACATGCGTATTGTCAAACGTCAATTATGTGAAACTCTATTTAAAGTATAAAACCATTGGCTTTTTGATTAAAAAATAGTCCGTATTATCATAGTTGCATTACGGACATTAATCTAAATGAATATCAATAATTATGACTTAAAATTACGATTTAAACCCTTTTTTATTTTCGTTGGAAAGCAGGGCAAGATAAGTATTCGATTCGATAATAGATAAGATATGACTTTAATTGTCCTATTTATTTAATTATCTATTCTTGGTTTTATTAGGTTAACTATTTGACTATTTTTTCGTTGTATGTATTTGATAAAAAGAGGCTTTAGCGTATAATGGAAATACTTAAGTGTTTTAACTTTATTGTTAAAAAATTAAAATGTACAAGTTATAAAGTCCACTTAAATCGGTGTAGATTGACTCATTATTATATGCTTTTAACAAAATATTTTAAAAAGAAGCCATTGCGATCACGTTCGTTAAACGTGTAGTTTTAATGTAGTTTTAACACAAAATAATAAAAATAAAAAAGTGGATAAATAACAATATTTTTCTTTTAAGTTTATTTAAAAGTTTAAAGCAAGTTTATAGCTTTGTTTATTAATTTATTTTATCAACATCAAATATTATTAGGATTTGATCCCAATTTTACTTATTTTACTAATAGGTTTTGTTATAGGCCACCATTTCATTGGTTCTTACAATAAATCTTAAGTAGACTTTAACTAAATTCTTAAAAAAACTTATGAATATTTTCTGGCTTTTTTATAATAACCTTAATAAATTGATTGGTGGGTTTTTGAAGGAATTCTCGAATGTTTGGTTTGTGTCTGTCTCCGCAATTATAATTCAAAAATTCCATTTGACTGTTTTTTATTGTATTTGTAGTAAAGCTACCACCTTGTATAGATACAGGCAAGGAGAATTAATTACAAGGTATGGTAATTTTACAACAACGAATTTTCGTTTTTGTTGTGATTTTCGTGTGCTGATGTGTCAAAAAAGATATGTAAAAATAAGGTCTGTCTGCGTACACATATTTTGCATCATTTTATGCAAAATGTTACAAAATCTTGCAAAATGTTGTCTGCGTACTCCAAATCTCTTGCAGCGAGAGAGCCAAAAAGGAAATTTTTTGACAGTTGGAAGTTAGAGAACTTGCAAAATGTTACTGAAGAAATTTCTGCTTGCAAGATTTTGCAACTAGTTTGAACAGCTGTTCTTATTTACTAATTGAATGAAATAATTTTTGTGAAACGAAAATAAAAATTGAAATTTAAAAATAGTTAGAATTGTGTTGACTTTTAACGTTTATAAAAAATTATAATAAATATAACATTTAACTTCATGCTAGACACGTCCAAATATACAAATAATTTACCGCGTACACATATGCTAAAATTCTTTTGCTTTGTTATTTGAATTGTTTACACACCGATCAGCTGTTTTCTTGCAAGATTTTACTGGATACTGTCTGCGTACTTTTTGATATATTTTTAGCCGACAGAGTAAAATTGGTCTTACTCTCCCAAAAAAATTTACTGAGTATTTGCTACTGGAAAAGTACGCAGACAGACCTATAAACAAATTTAAAAACCCAGCCTCGATTTATGCAAGAAGAAAGTAGATCAGCTGTGCTCGTAACACCACCTGATCAATTAATTGTAACTCATCAATTTTAGCTTAAATGGGCCGTGTTGTCCAATATTTTTTGCAGGGAAGGAATGTTTAGTTTGGTGCTTTTTTACCCGTTATTTTAAAAATTTTTTTTTTTCTTTTTACCCTATTTGGGTGTGAGCACGGCGCTTTTGATGATTTTAGAGTTGGCATCACTGAAATTAAATTTTGTATGCAATGCCGTGTTTTTAATTGCTTATCCCCTAGAAATGTCAAAACACACAATACAAATTACCAATAACAACAATTAACCAGCTGACTATTTTTAACAGTTAATTTTTTTTTTAAATATTAACAAACATTAGCTGATGGTTTACCACTACCTTGTTAGACAATCTTTACTTTTAACCATCAAACGTGTCAAACATGACGGAATGTTCAATATACCTTGGTGTGGAGAAAGCAAACGGCGTACAAATGAAAAAATCGCAAGAAAAACAACAAAAGAAGAGCAACAACACAGAAGCAGTAGCATGCTTAAAAATAAACAAAATACCTATATAAAGAATTTATAAAAACTCCCAAATAATAACCTCCCAGCATACCATTATCGGAGCGCTCTTATATATGAGCTCATATATGAGCGATTTTATGAGCTTCTGTGAGTGTTTCCTGCGTGCTATTTCTGAGCTCATAAACGATCGATTTTATGTGCTTTTTATGAGTAATATCTGCACTCTGACAGATAACGGTAAATTCCATCTAAGCAGAAAAAAGAAGTTGCTCAAATTGATTCATTAGTGAATATTTTTGGAAGCGTAAAGACAAAATTGTGAGTTATCTTATAATAAATACAAAAATAATACATAATTAAAATAATGAAAAGAGCAAACTAAAAAAAAAGCAAATTAATAATAAGTCAAACAAATTAAGAAAAGAAAATCCAGCATGTAGTATTAAAAATAATAGTGACAGTGAACGTATTTTAGAAAGAGAGAGTGTAAACGAAAACTGGAATAAGAGCTCAAAATGCGTTTTAAAAAAAGAGTCATAAAATACTCTTTTATGCATAAAATTTAGAGCTCTTTCATGAGTGACCAGTTTAGTGGAAAAAGCCACTCAAAAATGAGCGTTTTATGACTGTTTATGATTATTTTATGAACTCTTTATGAGCGTCAGCGTTTCGACAAAAGAGTCTTTATGAGCTCATTTAGAGCGCATATGGTATGCTGGGCTGTTAACGTTGTGTTTCTTTTGTTGTGGTTGTTTTTGTCTTCGTTTTTAATAGTTTATGGCTCAGAGAAGGTAAATTGAAAATTACAATATGTGTCTGTAAAACAAAAGTTGGTTAATATTTTGTTTAACAATAACAAAAAAAATAGTAATTCCAATTTAAGAAAGATTGTCTTAAACAAGAAAAATTTTTATTTTCGATTTGGTATTCTGTCGATTGATTTCTTTTTTGCTTTACTTAACATTTTTAAATAAAACTGATAGAAGACATCAAGCTCCAAAAATTTTTTCATATAAACAATTTCAGAGTACAAGGAAGATTATTTTGCTTAGTTAATCAAACTTGACAGGGAAAAAAAGCACTTTATGAAATTTATAAATTTTTGGCACAGATTCTTAATTGTTTTTTTTTTTTTGCTGTGCCGTGCAGCAAACTAGAAATCCCACAATATGTAGATATTTAAAATCTTCATTTTCCAAGCCTGATTACAAATTTTGCGTTTTTCTTTTTTTTGCCACGTTAAAAGACAAAATTAAAAAGAAAATTTATTGTTTTCTCTTTGAAAATGTTAAAATATTAAAAGGAAAGTAGTTCAGGTTAAAGTAGCATAACAAAATAAAGCTACAATTTAAGTATACATAGGTACTTAATATGTACATTAAACGAAAATTTTAAAACATTGTTTGTACCTAATTGTTAACAGAAACAATTTGTAACTTACCTTGAGGAAATTCTTAATTCTGCAATCAATTTCGATATTGTAATAATGTTTTGGTTCACTTTTGCTAAATGCACGATAATTGGATACATATAAGTTTCAGTGTATAAATCACAGAAAAATCCGAAGTTTAATAAAAACAAATTGCAATTATAAAACCAAAACTTAAAAATCAATTAATAATATTAATGCAATGCAATGTAAAACAAATAAATGTTTTTGATTTTGTTACTTTCACAAATAAGAAAATATATTATTTTCCTTCGGGTTTTGGCAGAATTATTTGCTCCAGTAAATAATGATTACACCATCCTTATAAACATCATCTTATTAGATGTTTTGGCAATTATTTGCTATTTATTTACACACACACAAACCTTGACTACAAAGCAAAATACACTAAAGTACAAATTCAACTTAAATTATTTAAATTTTCGATGCATTCATTTGCTTTTAAATTACGTATGTATTTATATACATATAAATTTAAATTGTGGAAATAGACTTCTAAAGGAAACAAAAAAAAAGACTTACTTAAAAATATTAAACATTTACTAAAAAAAAAATACACATATGCACATGCATGTACGTAAATTATGGTAAAAATTTGCTGTTGCTTTAATTTTTTTATTTTTAATTATCATATCACTTTTATTATACGAAAAATTTACCAATTTTTAAATGTATTTACTAAATTTCAAAAACACCAACTTGTAGATATGTATGCTTTAACAATAAAATTTTTTAATCACAATTTATGTACAATTTTTATTGAATCTATATTGCTCTTTCATTGAGAATACATTATCAATTAATATTTTTTATTGAATAAATGCAGTTCTTTTAATCGGTTGCGTAGTATTTTTTGATGTAGTAATTTTAATTAATTATTTTTTCCATATTTAAGTAGATATAAAAATTTTTTAATTATCCACTATTAACCACTCCGTTTCACTATATCACTCGTCAACAATTCTAAAAGAATTGAATGAAACGAAAATTAAAGCAAAAGAAATGGAAAAAGTATGAGCTGCCACTACTGTCTAAAATATATTAAAGCGGGGATATTTACTGTATTATTTTTCGGACAACTTTTGCTCACCTTTGGACATCTTGGGTCACCGTTAGCAGTTTCGAGAACTTTTAAGAAATTTCTAAAAATCTTTAAATCGGTCAAAACTAGTGTATGCATATTATGAGTTAAATAAAAATATGCTGTAAGCTGATTTTTCTATAATATAAAAGAACTTTTGAGTTTAAGTTAAAAAAAAGTCTTTTTCACCAATTATATATCTTGTATCATCCTCCTGTTTTCTCACCTTGCCATCCCTTCCAACAATATTGCTTTGCATAATTTTAACTTCTCTGATAACTACACAACAAAAAGCCCAAAACAAAATTCACAGTTCCAAGAAGTTTCGACGCTTTTTATATGTTATATCACTCACAAAGCAGGTGATTATCTTTAGCTGATATCTGGTAGGCCTTATCGGGAAAACGTGAGGATTTTTTCCTTAAAATAAGATTTGTCTAATGACAAATAATGATTTTCCTCACAAAGCTTTTGGCAACGCTGCCTACAGGTAGTTTTGGTTTTTGTCTGAGTTTGCTTACCTTTGTAGTCTGTCAAAACACTATTTTTTACTTCCTCAATAGAAATTATTTTTACAACATTATCGCTTTTGTTGTAGTTGTATATGTTAAGACAATGCATTAAACTTACGTTTACAATTACTTATTCACACATTTAGAGTTTAAACTTAAATTATGGTTTACAAGCCCCTAAAAGTGTAACAAACTAAATTTCTTCGAAAATAAGCAGCATTGTAAGTACTTTTCATATGGAGATTAAAAACAACAATATTGACAACTGTGAAAAATTCTTTATCATTAAAAATTTTGGAAGCAAAATTTAAAATCAAGCAGAAACAGTCTTACTTTAAAAATGAAACCGTGACAAAATCGAACTAAGTTTGTTTTTTTTTATTTTAAAAATTTCATTATTAAAATAAAAACGATTCATTTTTGTTTTACAAATGGTTTTGTTGATGTATTTTATAAATAACATGGATAGTTTTCAAAATAAAAAAGAAAATTTTTGTTTTAAAGACAAATTCATAAAAATGCTACAATTTAAAAACAAGAACGCAAAATTTTTAATTTAAAATTTTTTTTTGGCTCAGTGTAGCGCTCTAACATAGAAAACGCTAAAAATTTATGTGTTTAAACCTTAAAAAACCTCCAACAAATAAAAAATGCAAATTTATATGTTTATACATATTTACATTAAATAAAATAAGAGAAATAGAATAAAGTAATGGTAAAAATTAAAAAATAACAATCGTGTGATCACCACAGTTCGAATTTTAGATTCATATAACCTTGTGAACATGCTAAAAGTTTACTTGCGTAGACAAGATTTTATACGTATGGTAGCACTTAAAAGTAGTTAAGAAAAACAAATTTCACTGGCAGCATTAAAATGCGGCGAACAGGGTGTAACATGTATTGCTTCAAACTATTTTACAATAATTATAAAAGCGCTGCCAGACTAAACAACTTACCCTTAATTTCGTGATTCCCTTAAATAGGAATATTTTTTTTATGATGGACGGAAATAAGTTTTGCAATAAAAATAAATCAAAAACTAATAATTATGTACTCATATAAATTTTACTAATTTTCATAAAAAAATTAGTTTTTCTTTGCTAAAAAATAATTGTAATAAATTTTTTTTTTTATATGCTGGCAAAAAAATGTTATTTAGTTTATAAAAATATATGAATGGTTGCACTGCAATAGCACGAGCAATTGCTGTTGAATAAAAGCAATGCAGTAGTAGTGAATATTTGAATAGGCAATAAAAACGAAGTCATTCATTCCGTTCTCTATTTTATATATTTAATGCCGATAAATACCTGTAAGTGCGATAAACAACTATTTTTTTAATCTTGAAAGAGGATAAAAGTGGAAAAAAACACCGGAAAGTAAAGTGATGTACACCATCTAAATGGCATTAATTTTAGCTCTTTTAAAATCAAGGAATTTAAAAAATTTTATTTTATTTTGTTTAAAAAAATAATATAATTGATTTGTATTGCTTTATCAAAGATTTTATGTTTTTTTACAGAAAACTTATTTAATTTTTTAATTAAATTAGTAAAAAACAACAAAAACTAATTCTAATTCCAGCTTTTTTTAGAATTTTAAAATTAATTGGCGAATTCACAAGGTACGATACGATAGCATATTGTATTATTGTCATATAATTTCACAATGGCATAAAAATTTTGTTGTTGCTTTTCATACGAAACTTGTTGTGAAACAATACAACTTTGTTTGATATGTTTCTTGTGATGTCGTATTATATACAAAGTCTTGCGCCAAGCGCCTAAAACAAAACGGCGAGTTTTTTACTTAATTTTTGGAAGCCGCTAGCACTCGACACCCTAAAAATGTATAATACTAGAATCTTAGGCAAAACAATGGTGTTTTCGTTTAGTCGTATCAGCTGATTTAGATTTTAAATACCACACTTATATATGAGAGGTTGTTCACAACAGTCATATTTTTTGGTTCTATTATTTCACAACATATGATTTAACAAGACCTTGTGAATTCGTCAAATATTAATACTTCTAAAGCAATAAAAATATGATAATAATACAACAACAAATAAAAATATGATAATAATACAACTTTTCTTATCAAAAAAAAAAATATAAATATAGATATACAACCTTTTTTTATTTATTATTTATTTCATTATTATTACGGTGCCTTGTATATACAGTGAACTCGCGAAAACGTGAATATCCAGAAACGTGAACATCCAGAAACGTGAACACTTTTTATTTAACATTAACTACTCTAAAACGTGAACAAACATTGAAAGCCCTCAAACGTGAACAGTTTTTTCTGAGGTTTTTTGTTTGTTTACATTAATTTTATTAGTTTTGGGAGTCCCCGAATTATGCAATAAAAGGATCTATAAGCGATATACATAGTTTTATTTGCAAAAGGTTGATTTTTGTGGTCAGATTAATAAGACAATTATGTATTACCCAAAAGCTTAGGTTTTAAAATTTTTAAATTGGACTTTTCGGGTTAAAGCGTTGTTAAGTTTTGACTAGATTTGGATGTTTTTGAACTAATAACAATAAATTGATAAAAAAAAATTAAATTCGTTAGAAAATAATTAAAACATATCCAATCAGAAACGTGAACAAAATCGAAAACATGAACACCCTTGGTAAAAATTAGTTCACGTTTTCGCGAGTTCACTGTATGCATAAATATATGTTAAATATATATAGAAAATGTAAATCCATTAGTAGGGACAAGGCATATTCGTGTACCCTGGTAGGGGACTTATGTGTTATTATCTCAACAGTAGTCTGGAAACACTGCGTAAAAGCTTTAAGGCAACAGCTGTTTTATTATATCATGTGCTACATATTTGTAATTCAGTGAATTTGTGTATTAATTTTCTTTATTTAATAAATTTAATGCCGTTTTTCTGATAAAAAAAGTGTAAAATAATATATAAAGTATTAAAAGTTTTACAGATTGCTTTCATTTTTATTACATAAAACAATCTACATATAATCACAGTTTTTTTTATACATATTTATCTACATACATATGTACATACAAATATAAAAAGTGGGCTCGTCATCTTAAAAGACACGTATATTTGCATCTACATATGTATATAGATATGTGGTACACATTTCTTTTATTAACATTAAATTGAAATCTACGTATGGTGTAGGTAAAAAGTTTTTACTAAAAACATAAAAACTGTTAGTGAATGTATAGGTATTAAAGATTTTTTAGACCCAGTGAATTAAATAAATTAAGCAGCATATAAAAAAAAGAGTGAAAAATTTAAACTAAAACAACTGTATAAGAAAAGATTTTTAATTTTAAAAGGTAAGAATTTTGGTTTTTACTTTGGATATAATAAATATAGTTTAACATGCATTATTCATACCTAAGTACATACATATAATGACAATAAATTGCATCCCCATTCAAAGACTCAAGTCAAGGCCGAAGTTTCGGCGGCGGCGGAGGCTTATAAAAATTTTCGGCGGCTCATTTTTATTATTTTAAATTATTTTTCTAGTGATTTTTCAAATTGTAATCCCAGTTTTTTAACTAGCACTTCGGCGAATTGTATTTAGCCGACAAAAACCAAAAAAAAAACGGCGGCTCTTTTTGAGGCGATGAAGCCGACGGCGCGCCGGCCGACGAGTTTTACTGTCCCTTTTGCCTTTTTAACGGTATCAAGGTCACTTGACCACCTTTAGTCAAACAATTTTTTTTTTGTAATATCTAGGTACATATGTACCAATGTATGTATGTTGTAACCATTGTCCAACAACTTGAATAATATGGACATCGTTTTAGATAAAACAATAATTAGGAATAGGTATGTAGTAGGAAAATTTGTAAAATATTTAACGAATATCTTAAATGTGTACATACATACATGCATACATATGTACGTAATACGTGTAAATAAATAAATAAACAATTCACGCAAATCGTGTTGCCAGAACACACAGCAGCAAACCCAACAAATTTTTTTACGAAAAACACTTTTGAGCTATAGGTATAACAAGCAAAACCTTTTGTTTCCACCTAGTAATTTATCAATTATTATTGAAAACAAAAAATTACAAGTTATTTTTTAGCCAATTACCTACTGGTTTTGTGTTTAAGTTATCCCGAAATTAACGACCCCCTCTTCCTAATGTGATTACCAAAATTTATTAATTAAGCAAGCACCAACCAAAAAGTTAAATAGGAACAAATTTATTGTTTGTAAAACAAAAATGTAACACAAAGTCTATATTAAAACTCTATTTTAACGTAGGTGTGTATATATGTACATACATACTTACTAATGTAATTGAAAATTCCAATACCAAAAGGTCATTATTCTGTGGCTTAAACCCGTTATTAATTTGTAACTTACAAAATAATAAAAACCCATTACTTAAGTTCTAAAAAATTTTCCTACAAAATTTGTTGTTATGCCAAGAAATTTACTTGGGCTCATCTGAAAACAATTTAAAAAAATTTTTTTCAAATAAGCATTAAATAACAAAAAATAATTTTTATAAATGTTGGAATTGCTCTTTGGTAAAGTTTGATTTTATAAATTTTCCCTTATTTTAAAGTTAAAAAATGAATAGTTTCATGACAATCTGGTTATATTATGCGCCAAATTTCTAAACATATTAAATTTGTAGTATAAGTAAAGGTACGACCAATCAGTTGCTTCTAAAACGAAGGCTCGTCCACAAAAACAACACAAAGCAAAACGTAAGTATATATGTAGGTACATACATATAAACAAATTCAAAGCGAATTCCTGAAGGTACTTACTAGCGAGGTAATAATTATAAGAATTCAGATTTTGGTAGCGGCTTAAGGCTTGATTTATTAAAGGGTTTTGGTAAAAGGTTTTTGAAAATCAAAAGGTAAATGCAGATTTCATCAATACAAATGATGATTTTTTTTTAATTCTTATGTAATACACACAACAGCAAGAACATAAAAAAAGCTTTTTTTTTAAATATATTTTTTGTTATTTTTGTTTCTTTTTTTAGTTTTTTAAGGTTGTTAAAAAAAAAGGCATTTCAGTGAATTTGTCATCACTATAAGTACATCTGCTATTTGTTTATTTTTACAAAAGCGTTCACGAGATTGTAAAAAAATAAAAATAAAAAATAAAATACTTTAAGACAATATTGTGTTTAATGTGAGTGTAATACATCATTCGTTCGTTCGTCAACAGAGTCTTAAAAAAACGTAGATTTTACGTAATTAATTAATAGCTGCGGTATATTGTTGTTTTTGTTGTTGATAAAAAAAGGAAATAATTTTTACACCCTTCAACATTTGCCGCTTTTTTATTTCTGTTGACGCAAGAATCGATTTGCAGTTTAGAATTTTATTCTTAAAGTGCTTAAAAACTTGTTGAAAAAAATTAAAGCGCAATAAATATTTGTTTGTAGAATAAGGTTGATTTTCTTATTTAATTTTTAGTTGCCGTTAACACTCTGTATTGTGAATATCGGACCCGCCTCCGCTTTTATTGTTTTAACGAAATAATTTCTTAAAAAAAAACGTGAAAAAATCCAAATAGCAATGGGTAAGTTAAAGTGAAAAGAATTTGGCGCGTAATACATAACAACAATTCACAGCTAAGTTTTAGTTTTTAAAATTTAAGAAACATCTAAAATCTTAAATACCCTTTGCATTGGCCTTTCAAAACCAAGAATTTTTTTATTTTTATCCATTTTTTTATTTATGAAATATATCTAGTTTTGAAAATAGGGGTCGGTGTCATATATTAACCCTCTTAAGGTGACTAGGAAAGTTGCAGGGGATTTTACCCTAATTTTTTTAAAATTTTGTATGGCGCTAGGGGATAAGTATTTTCTAGGAAAATGTATGCAAGGAAAAATGAGTTTGGATTATTCCCAAATTTGATCTATCAATGGGCACCCTGGAAGCTGCAGTGGGGGATTTATTACAATTTTACCAAACTTGATATAAGAACCCCGATGAAAATTGGAGGTAAGTATATTTTAAGAATATGTTTGGGAGGGGAAACTAATGGGCGTCTATAATATGTTTTATTCCTCTAAGGGCGATTCTGCAGAAGTTGTAGGCGTTTTTCCTTTTTTTTAAATTTTGTATGGCAACCATCCTAGGGCTGGAGATAGAGGGTAATTATGTTTCACAAAAAAGCTTAGCAAGAAAAATTAATTGTGGTCGGTCTTGTATTTGACCTTTGTAGAAGCACCCTGGAAACTGTGGGAGCGATTTAAAAATAATTTAAAAAAATTTAACTTTGTATGGCAACTCTGTTAGGGTGCAGAGATAGAGTGTAAGTATGTTGCACAAAAATGTTCGTGGAGAAAAATTAATGGGAGTCGGTCTTACATTGCACGGGGGAACTTTCGCCAGTTGTAGAGGTTTTTATGTAAAAATTTTAGAGAAACAGAGGTAGTCTTGGCGGGCGATTTTAAGGATTTCAATAGCAATTTGCTCGCAGATATTTGTTTGATACAACTTATGGGTCTATGCGACACCGGTGGGGCTTTATAAAGTTGATTTCAACTATAACACGGACAGAGGGGCAGGCAGACATCGCTAAATCGACTTTCCTATCTATAAGGTCCAAGAAAATATATACTTTGAGGGGTCGCAGATGGATATTCAAGAAATTTTAAACGAAATCACAAACTTATATATTTGTATGCATTACTTATGTGAAGGGCATTAAAACAAGTAAAAAATAATTTTTACAATCATTAAAATATGTATATAAAACATGTGTCAAAAAGTTTTGTAAGTATAGTTTTATAACACATTTTTTTTTAATTTTTTAAAAATAATTTGAGAATTTCAATTTTAGTCTGGCATTGGCTGGATCAATATTAACCTTTTAGTTTTAAGATTCAATAACCAAAAATTAGTAAAAAAAAAATTTTAAGTAACTAGAAATTTATTTAACACAAAATACTTAATCAATTAAATTATTTATTTTTCACAAAATATGAAGAGAATTATGGTAAAATATTTTTTTCCCGTTGTATGTTGTAAAAATAATTTTTCGGTTTTCCTTATGTGTATTTAAAAACAGTTGTAATATTTGCCCTCTCTTTAATAAAATATTTAAAAAAAAATTTAATTAGTAGAAACATTTAAATTGTTTCTCAGGGAAGGGCTCTTCGGTGGTGGAATATGACCTACTAGGTGTACTAAAATTTATATATTTGTGTTTTATTAAAATTGTTTTGAGCTTTTTTATCGCAAAATTACTTTTTATATTATTTTTTAGCTAAATACCATTTAAAAAGTTTCCTTTTCCTCATTTTGTTGGCGTTCTGTTGAATTTGTGTCTGTCTATCTATTAATAAATTAAATTAAAAAAAACATAAACACGTTTTTAGCAAATTAACAGCAAAAATAGAAAGCATTTTTGGCATTTATTTTGATAAAAAATCTAGCAAGTTGCCATAATCAGATATACAATTTAAAATAAGAAACAAATAAGAAAGTTATAGTTGCTCCAGCCCGACCTTTTTATGCCCTACACCACAACTTATTTGATTTAAAGTACCAAAGTATGCAAAAAATTAAAAAGGTGTCATTTGTGACTGGGGTTAACACTATTTTCGGGTAAACTCTTATAATATTCAAAAATTTTGATAGAAAGATGTCAATTAAAAAAAACTTGCACATGTGTTATTATATCTCGATTGTATTATTTTTCCGCAGGTTATGTGGTAAAGATGATCTCGAGAAGTAGCACTTATATAGGACTCACGGTAGCTTTTAGGTAATTCATCATAAGATTTAGTTAAATCACTGGCCATTATACATAAGTCATTATTACAACACAAGAATGGAAAAAAACCCCAAACAAATGTGGTGTAGAGTATAATATGGTCGGGCTTGACTGACTATAACTTTCTTATGTGTTAATTTTCAGATAATTTAAAATGCATTTCCCTTAATGTATTTAAGGTTTTTTGTTTTGTTTAAATTATTTATTTATTTTTTGTTTCGTTGAAAAAACAATTTCCCAAAAAAATAATTTGCAACTAATTAACCGGTCAATTGCTTTTTGTTTATTTATTTCATGTGCCTTTCAGAGAATTACTTGTTTTTTCTAAACCAAACTTTTGACTATTTAATAACGTCAGCGACAGCAGAAAAAGCTAAGAAATCGGTTGAACATTTTTGTCGATCAACCAAGCATTTACGACCTTTAAAAAAAATTTCATAATTTTTACAAAAACTGTAATAATTAGGGGATTCTCAAGCTGTCCTATTATGTCCTATTGTCATATTGTTTCAAAATTTCACAATGGTTTTGTTGTCTTTTATACAAAAATAGTTCCTAAAAAATACTACGTCGTTTAATATTCTTATTAAATTGTCACAACTCCAAATACACCTGCGCCGAGTACCCAATAGTTGGTAAAGGTTTTAAAACCCATGTGGAAATTTTATGACGATATGACAAATAGAACACCTTGTGAACCCCCTAAATAACATATAGACAATCCCGATTTTTATAAAAAAACATCATAATGAGTGACGAGGCACATTTTCATTTAAATGGATATGGGCATTTCCATGAATATGTCAACCACGGCTGGAAAAATAAAAGTCATCGCAACTTTTTTTAAATATACCAAAGAGCAATAAAACACTTAAATTTTATTATGTAAAAGTATTTATAGCTAATTATAATTTTAAAAGAGCAAAAATAGCAGATTAAACTGGTAATCTCTTTGATCAATTTCCAGAAATTGAAATTAACTATTTTGTCTTAACTAGTGGCTAATTTTAGGTAATTGTAATATTCCAATTATACTTTAAAAATAATGTTACAACATCAGTGGCCAAGTTCCATCATGAAATTAAAAATTTAGAGTTCGAATAGCGGTATTTTTTATAGATTGCTTTGAATGATATTCTAATGTCACGTACGTAATGCAAAAACGTTCTTTATAAAAGTTCAAAGCAAGATAAATCTCGCAAACAAATATTGATCGATTTTTTTTTAAATTTGATGCAATAAAAATTTTATAGTCTTTCAAAGTTTGTAGCATACGATATTGTAAGTAACACAATTCAGTTTAATACTTTCAAATTCCTTTATAATTATAAATATTTTATTAAGATGGGTAAAAATAGCTATGAGACTACAAAGAAACGGAGAGAGGACTTGAAGAAAAACGAAAAACAAATAAAGAAATACCGGAAAAAGGAGGCTGAAAGACAGCATATCTATCGAAAAAAGTTCGCAGATGCAGCCAAAAAAGACAAAAAAAATAATTAACGACGAATTAACACACAATAAGTTTGATGTTTACTATTTAATTACAAAAACTATGCTTGAAATAAGCGAACAATATGAAGATATATCGTCTATATACATATTTTCTGATTGGAGTAGCGCTCAATTTAAAAACAAATTCATTTTAAAAAGTATTCCCTCTTTTGTAAACAAATTTAGCTGCCAAAATTTAGAATGGAACTTCTTTGCCACATCACATGGTAAAGGTGCAGTTGATGGAGTAGGTGGTACTGTTAAAAGAAAGGTCTGGCAAATTGTAAAAGCAAATAAATTAATCTTGCCAGATGATTTCTCATTTTATGAATGTGCTCATAAATATGTGGAAGGAGTTAATTTGTTTTATGTTGCTACCGAAGAGATTGAAGGGTTTTCTGCTCATCTCCATGAAAAATGGCAAAATGTCCAGCCCATCCCAAAAATAAGAAAACTTCATTCGCTTACTTATCATGATAGTCAGTATATAAATGTGTCTCGAACTGCGTATTCAGTAAGAGAAAAAATTAAAATTTAATAATTAAGTGCCAGCGCCCAAGTACATAGTGTATAGTAAGAAATGAAATTAACCTTTTATTGTTTTTATTGCTATTATCACCGAATAAACATTTTTTAATTCTTTTTAAATTTGTTATGTATACATATATTAAAAAAACCTATTTTTTTCAGACAAATACTATAAGAAAAAAATCTGTCACATACGGTATGTCACGAACGATATTAAGATTTGTTCGTAACAAAATCATCTAAAAATCTTTTTGTATTTAAAAATTATGGATTATCAAGGAAAAATATTTGGCTTGGTGTAAGAACTTAAAGAAAGGAAAAAAACTTTTACAATTCGCAGATTTTCGTATATATGTATGTGCATGCATCTCGACATCACTTCCGTTTTTTGTCACGTACGATATGCACCTTTTTCGCCCGATATTTTGGCCGGCAAGGTTTTCAAAGTCATGATTTTTTTTTAGATTATAGTACCCTCTAAATGTAACATATTGACGAAATAATTTTTCAGTTACCACTCTTTTTGCAAAATCTACACCACTTTGTAGGCGTACAAATGTCACGTACGATGACATGGAAATGCCCATATGTGAATAAACTGAATAGTCGGTTCTGGGCAATCGAAAACCCTCAAATTATTCATCAGTCACCTTTGAATTCATTAAAAGTGAGAGTCTGGTGTGCAATTTGGTCAGGAGAAATCATAAGACGGCAGAGCGGTAACTGTCAATGGGGAGCGATATCGTGATATGTTTAAAAAATTTTTTTAATGTCACAACTGCATGCTTTGGGCTTGGTTAACATGTGGTATCAACAAGACGGTGCCACATCGCATACAGCAAGGATTACAATGGAATTACTGCGACATCTCTTTCCACAATAAGTTATTTCAAGAAATGGTAATGTTGATTGGCCTCCACGTTCGCCTGATTTGACTGCTACGGACTTCTTTTTGTCGGGATAGCTGAAAAGCAAGGTTTACTCAAACAAACCAGAAACGCTGAAGCAACTCAAACAAAATATTCGTGATGAAATTTTCATCGTAAAATGTTTGAGAATGTAATTAAAAATGTGCTCAAAATGACTCGCAGTTTTGAGGCTAACAGAGGCGGACATTTATCTGATATTGTATTTCATACATAATTGACGACATCAAATAAAACATTTATCAATAAAAGATCCATTCTCTTTCATTTAATGAAAAAATTATATTCAAACAAAGTAGTATACCTTGCCGGCGGACACCCTGTACATATGTTTTGAAGTCAAAAATAACTCATATACAACTCATCTAATGTGACCGACGTTTCTGTCAAATATCTGACAGATGTCGAGTAATTTTATTGGTTGAGAAACAGTTCATGAATGTATTTAATATAAGAGAGCTTTGTAAAGCTCCTTCTTTTTTTTATTTTTATCAGCCTGATTTTGTGATGTTTACTTTTATTTTCTTTTTATAAATATTTTTTGCAAATTAAATTTTTTTTGTTTCTACTTTGCACGTGCTTAGATGTATATGGGGGATTTCATGTCAAGTGACCCAACTTTTAAAACCGATGACTTTCGATTGGAAAGAAATTTGGAGAGTTCTTGCAGAGAGTAGCTTAGACACAATTTTTTAACTCGATCGGTTGAAAACTCTCTGAGCTAGAGGGGTTCAAAATTTGACGTTTTCGGCAAATAGGTGTTTTTTCTCATACATGTAGTATATTACCTTTTGCTTTTAACAAAATTCGTCCCAAATACTTTTGATAGCTTTTTCTTCAATCTTCCAGAAAAAAATATTTTTAAAATTAAAAAAATTTTTTTTTTATTTTTTTTTATAAAATAATTAGAAAAAAATTTTTTTTTCCAAATATGCCCATTTTTTTTTTTTGCTCAAAAGAAAGCTTAGGTCTTTTCTTTGAAGAGCCTGGAGGTCGCTTAGTGGGATGCGAGTGGGATATCTATAAAAAATAATGTTTTGTAACTCAAGGTGGAGGTTTTCCAATTTTCGAGTATATTCTATTTTGATTTTTTTGCTATTTATGTAAAATTATCTCTTAATCAAAAAAAAGAAACAAAATAATTTAACTTTTCCGACGGTATGTATTGAAAATATTAACAAAATATGTTCAGACATTGCCATATAAAAGTGATTTTATTCCAGAGGCCTACCATTTTTTGGTAATACAGTGTCGAGTGTATGAGACTTTATTTGGTACTTGCATATTGTCGTAAAGCTTAAATTATTTTATTTCTAAGCATAAAATATTTTTTTTTTTTGATTAAGAGATAATTTTACATAAATAGCAAAAAAATCAAAATATAATATACTCGAAAATTGGAAAACCTCCACCTTGAGTTACAAAACATTATTTTTTATAGATATCCCACTCGCATCCTACTAAGCGACCTCCAAGCTCTTCAAAGAAAAGACCTAAGCTTTCTTTTGAGCAAAAAAAAAAATGGGCATATTTGGAAAAAAAATTTTTTTTTTCTAATTATTTTATAAAAAAAAAAATAAAAAAAATTTTTTTTTAATTTTAAAAATATTTTTTTCTGGAAGATTGAAGAAAAAGCTATCAAAAGTATTTGGGACGAATTTTGTTAAAAGCAAAAGGTAATATACTACATGTATAAGAAAAAACACCTATTTGCCGAAAACGTCAAATTTTGAACCTCTCAAGCTCAGAGAGTTTTCAACCGATCGTGTTAAAAAATTGTGTCTAAGCTACTCTCTGCAAGAACTTACTTTGGTCCAAATTTCTTTCGAATCGAAAAAAAAAAGTTGGGTCACTTGACATGAAATTCCCCATATATTTGTATATAAAACGTCATATGTACATACATATATATAACATAATTATACAAGTAAATTTTTTTATAGAGTTATTTTAACTTGTCTTCTTATCAGCAGACAAAATAATTAAAAAATTCTTAGAATTTATTGGAAGTTAATTTTTTTATGAGAAAAAAAAACTCCAAAAAAATAAATTTTTAAGTGTTTTGCTTATCAATTTATATTAAGATGTTAATATGAGAGTTAATGCTTCTAATGTTCTATACCTACAAAAGATAAGGATTAAGTATTTTGTTTCCTTTTGATACAATTTAAGTTTTATCTATATTTTGAATACTTTAAGATAGGGAAGTCAATTTAGTAACGTTAACTGTGTTTGCATTTTTCTTCTAAAAACTTGCGTTTTAAATTTTTTTCCATATTTTTTTTATTATTAAATCTTTGCCTCTGGCGAACTAACAATAAATAATAATTCAAATCTTAAAACTACGCAATTAATATTAGTGCAGCCAATACCAGACTAAAATTTAAGTTCTCATAGTAAAGTTACTATGAGAAATTTATCAATAAAAAGTATTAAGAGTTAAGCAGAGAAACAAGCCGATCAACAAAAATCGGCGGCAGCTGAAGAGCAAGAATAACTATTGAATAACTATTTTCTAAAAAAAAAAATTTTAACAGCGACTTATGTGCTGTTTGTCGTTGCTTGTGCAGCTTTTGGTGCTCCGGTATGGGACGATGCAAGTAAATGAGGTCTTGCATAACTAACTGTGTTGTTGAAAGGTGGCAGAGTATGTGGGATGTTTCTAGTAAAGGACATTTTGTTTTATACGAAGTGCCACATTCGTTAGAGGCCATCCTTCAGTTTTGTACTTCTCCTGGATTTCTTTCTGACTGGACATGATTCTTTTAATACATTTTTGCATAAAAGAGCCCTTGCCGAGTCGTCCAGGTGCTTGTGTGGAGCTGAAAGTGAGCACTGGGTGCATGTTTTGACAGGGTGTCCTCTTTATGATGATGCTAGGCATTTGGATGGTATGGGAGTCAGGCGTACAGATAATACGTATGATGTAAGTGGTGTTTTGGTTGACCCACGCACCTTGCATCTCATTGATGGATTTACAAGGGTTTTGTTATCTGGGAGGAGGTCTAGTGGGCCTTAGGTCCTGGGTGTTTCTGGGGATCCCAGCTTATCCTTCTCGTCCGCGCGGTGGCGTCGTGCCTGTCCTGGGTTTCCGACTGGATTGCGTCCTCACTGCATGGCTGGGGCTTGTTCTAAGTCGTCCAGGTTATGGTAGGGGGCCATTGCGGCGATTGGGGGGATATATTGGAGGGAAGTTTTTCTAGGAGGGTGGTGTTGATTGTTTGTTGAGTGGGGTCATCGACAATTTTCGATGTTTTGCATCGTTGGTATGTTTGGTGCTTTTGTGGCATTCCTACCGGCAACCAGTCCGGATCTGTTTGGGGATCAACTGATAGTAGCGTTTGCTACGAGGCCTGACCAGTGTAGTGTGTTTGTCAAAACACATCACTACTACCTAAGAATAATGTGTAGAGTGTCTATTGCAACACAACTACCCAACAACAACAATACAGAAAACGATACAAAATTCGTTATTTAATTTTTCTGCAATATGAAACCACTTGGCACATTATTAATGGGACCACACATAAGACAATATTTATGAAAGGCATTGCACTTGAAATTATGTTTATGCAAGTGATTTAACTAAAAATATTGCATTCGAAATATTACGAGGGATAATATTTCAAAACACAATGTGTATATGCAAGCAGACAGAAAATAGGCCAATGCACTTGAAAATGAAAGTAATGAGTAATATTTTAAGTAAAAGGTTGAATGTGTGAAAGAAAATAATTTAAAATAAGAAATTGAGCATTGTAAAAAGTATAAATAAGAAACATTTATCAATAAAGAATCAGAATACTTTTGAAATTCAAACTTGTTCTCAACCTTCTAGCCGGGCACCTTAAACAGTGCTCAGAAGAAGTAAAACGTGCTGTGGCTAAGCATAGCATTCAAAACAACTTAGCAAAACCAACTCATTACACAATCCAATCCTTTATACCAGAAGCTAGTTTATCTAAATCTGGTACCACGGGTATCAGGAGACCCTAGGACTTTGGTTCTAGCCCGACAATAGTTGACGACCCTGTTGGAAGCAACGCGGTGCTTGTGGTTTGTACCCAAATGCGGGAAGAGCTTCTGGTCGATGTGGAGTTGCATTGCAACCGGGTGCCGTGCCCCATAAATCGGAAGGAGTTTTAAATAGAATCCGCTCCTCACCAAGGGGGAATGCATATCCAAATATATGCATTCGAATTGGTACCCATGGGTGTAATTGCCAATTGGCAGCATGACATCTATGGGGGCAATGGTGGACGCTTTGTATTTACCTTGTGTTGAGAGCACTGTGAAGTTGGGCCATAGCGCCGGGTACCCACAATAATCTGCGACATATCTGTGCTGTTTGTCGAAGCCAATTAAGTGATTGTCTCAGAGGATTGTAAACAAAATCAAAATATTTATAAATCGCCCAAAACAATCACTCAATTTGCTTCGAAAAACAGCAAATTTATTTTTATGTTCTTAATGGAAAACAAAATTGTGATTTGTCGGAATTTTTGTCAAATGTTTTACCTTTAAATAAAATTTTTTTACAATTTTTAACCATTAAAATGGATTAAAATATTTTTTTATCTCTTGGGGTTTTCAAAGAAAATAAAAGGGAATAATATATCCAACTATAAAAATAACTAAAACTTTATATTACAACATAGAACTGGCTATCAAAATAAATATCGTTTTTACGTTGTCGTTGGCGCTATATTCGGCTGTGGCAAAATCTTATATACCTTCTATATACATAAGTCTTTTGAATTCTCAGTAAATCAATATAGTTTGATTGTTTTAAAAATTGATATTAAAATAAAATTGCCTTGTTGCAGGTTTTAATTTGGTTTTTATTACGTTTTTTAGATATAGCGTAATGAAAGCTTGATTAAATTTATCAAAAATTTCACAAAGTTGGATCGTTTGCAAAGGCACTGTCACTCATTGTGCTCCTATCTAACAATGTGTTGACAACTTTTGCAACAGTATCCATAGTTACAGAGATAAAAAGGGAAATATTTATGGATTATAGGTTATCAGAAGGTGATGTCTGTACGTTATTCCGTGGCTAAAAGATCTAAAATTAAGATTTTCTTAAGAATATTTTTGATTGTTTGGCGCAGAAGGACTTGGTCCGGTATCAGAAATTTGATTTCAATAGATGGAAAAAGGACAAGGTTATAACAACTTCCTTATTTACATGGTGGCTGATGAAAGCTGCCACCAAAAAAAAAATATTTTTTCGATGAGATGTCGCACACGTGTCATCGAGGGTGAATTACTGCATATTTATTAAAGTAAACCATCCCTTCTTTATAATAAAAATACCTCATACTAGGGCTTATAGCGCCAGCTCCTATGGTTTTCGAGTTATAAAATTTTGAATATTTTATAAAATTGGGCCTTGCTCTTTCTAAGCAATTGTGTTCTAAAATACAAGGTGGCCCAAAAGAAGTCATCCGATGTCGTTGGCTAAGCGTTTGGCGGTCGACAGACAGCAGTTGATGCACGGACTGGACTTTGTACGAGAATATCCGCGGGGTAACCAAATTGGTCTGAGGGACGACTGGTTGATGGCTAATTGCGAGGCACGGCGTCTGGTCCATGTTTCTGCGTCTCGTGTGTTGTCTTTCAGTCCACCTTGTATAAACATACTAGAACTGCTTGTAGGTTTTATATATCCCAGGACCTAGCGATGCAGAAATATTTGTTACTCTTTTAATTGATATAAAAAGCAAAAAACTACTATTATTATTATTAATTTTAATACAAGTTTAAAAATAACTACTTCTGAAAAAAATCAAAAATAAAAAAATAATTGTTATTAAAGAAGATATATGTATGTATGTATTTATATTTTGCATACTAATTACGATTCCTGGAAAATACTTTTACCCTAACCCAATAGCAATAGAGTACAAACATACATATATACTCGAGTTTTCTTAAATAATTTAAAATGTTTTTTTGTTTTTTCTTTCTTCAGTTGAAGAAAAAAAACTTCTGTGAGAGCCACCAATAATTGGGGCTATTTTTGAGTATATTTTGCTTTCATTATCAGTTGTTGCTGGCTGATAACAGCACACACTGGCCGGTTTCTTGTTACTCAATATTTTGTGGTTTGTTGAAATCAAAGTCTTGTTTTTTTACTTTTTGACATTTGTCCGGTTGTTTTACTCCAGATATTCAAGAAAGTGGACGTGTTGTTTGTGTGCAGTGACTTTTTTTGCTATAAAAAACTTTGAAATTTAAAAAAAAATTTGCAATATTTGAATGTTTAATTAATTATTTATTCTATTTTGCTATATGCCTTGTGAGTACTTCAGTTATTAAGAAAATATTTTTGTATGTGTGTTAATAATAATAAAAAAGCAGATTAAATGAAATTATAATCTAAATTCACGCGTTAATAAAAAAATACTTAACATCATTGTTGATTTTTAATTCTACAAATTAAATTTTAAAAAATGCATTTCTTTATTTAAAATGTGTAGTTTTTAGTTATTTTGTATAAATTTTGCCCGCAAAAATGTCACATCTAAAGGCCTTTCGCTCTGTTTAGAAAGTTTTTAAAGTGCATAATGCTTTGTTTATACATATATTTATTAATAATTTATTTAAAATGTATTTAAATTGTAATATTTAGGTCTTTCTTTTTATGAAAGTAAGTTTCAATTTGAACTTTGGCCCCTTAAAAAAAAATTTTCTTTAATACTTATACAGTCATCGTAAAAAAAGTAAATATTTTTTTTTTTCAAAAAAAAAAAAACTTGAAGACATACTTTGTATGTTTGTTTATAGTTGGTTTTTATACAGACAATTTTTTAGTTTAGTGCCTGATAAGAACTCTTTGAAGCTTAACTCTTTTTTTTTGGGTTAAATGACTAAAGTTATTTTAATTTTTGTTTTTGTAGATACGTGTTAACGTTTTTTTTATGAAACAATTAAAAGAGGTGTGGTTCTAAAGTTTATAGATTAATTAAAATGTTCCAAAGTCTAATCTCATATCTGATTATTAAAAATATCTTTTAGAAAACAAAAAACCACTTAATTTCTTAAGTAATTTTGCGGCATTTATTTGATATGGTAAAACAAATTTTTACTGCATTATTAGTATGCATAAATATAGGGTGTCCCGGATTAACGACAAAAATAACAGATCTTAACAAAAATCTTAAGCAAAATCCCTTAAAAAATTAAAAAATCTTTCAGAAATTTAAACATTTTGGAAATAGAACATTCTCGAAGTTAAAGAGGTTCTCGTTTGAAAGGTTCTACTTAAAGTTACCTCGAAGGGTATTTTTGTCTTGTTAGACTAAGACTGAATATCTAGGTTAGGTCTACAACTATTAAAAATCAGTAAACAAATAGAAATTTTAAGAACAAGTGTTGAAGTTTTAACGAAATACGAAATTCACAGCAGATACCATTTGTTTTTTTTTCTGAAAGTTGTCGCTTGCAGTTAGGTTAGGTTAGGTTACGAAGGGTAGTGGCGAGTCCAACTCGCAGATAAAGTGTTCTACCGTCTCTATCTCCTCCTCGTCTCCGCATACTTTGCAGAAATCTGGAGAGTTCCTGTCGCATTTGTTCGTCCTATATCTCACATCGCAGTGTGAGAGTCCCAATAATGCACCTCAGAACCCCCTGCTCTTCTTGAGCAGCAGGTCAGTGCCCATCCTGTCCAGCCTGGGCCATAAAAGTCTAGAGATTCTGCAATCAGCCCTGTCCCTTCAGGTTTGGCCCACCTTGTCCATTATCCAAGCCCCTATCAGTCCATAACAGAAACTCAGTGGTGGGCTCACAACTGAGTTCAGTATTCCGGGCCGATCCCTTCCTTGCCAGTTCATCGGCAATCTCGTTGCCGAAAACGTCATAATGAACCGGAACCCAGCAGAGTCTGATCCTGCGTGTTCCCATGATCGCCCGAAGAGCACGTCTGTAGTCGCTTACGAGTCTAGACCTGGCATAATGTCCCTCTAGAGCCTTAAGCGCGTCCTGACTATCAGCGTAGATTGTCACGTCCCTTCTCCCATCCGCATCCTCCCCTATCAATTCCGCGGCCTTCATCACCGCCAGAATTTTAGCCTGGAAAATGCTGCACTCGTTCGGAAGTCTATAGGACCTTCCTTCCCCCGTGTCCATTATATAGACACCAGCCCCGGTGCCTTCCTCCATCTTCGACCCATTAGTAAAGACTGCACACCCCTTATACAGCTTCTTTGATCCCTTCCATGCCTTCCTCTCCGGAAACATTACCTGGGGCAGGATCCCAAAGTCAAGTTTCGCTACCATGTAGTCCGTCACACCTGACTGCCGCAGGAGTCGACCATCTCCGATCCTTCCCAAAATGCCGGCATGTCCATCCAAACATACCCCAAGCATACCTGACTCACTGAGTCTAAACAAGCTCCTGGCCGCCATTCCAGCAACAAAATCCCCGATGAGAAAGATGTAGAATAATATCCAGCGCTGCCTGTGGTGTACTTTTCCTGGCCCCTGTAATGCCTAGGCACATCTCTGGACCGCACATCTCTGGACCCTTGTCAGGAGCTTTCCTATGTCGCCCCTTTCGAGGGCCCTCCACCATACAAAGCAACCGTACGTAAGAACTGGTCTTGCAACGGATGTGTAAATCCAATTCACCATAGCCGGTTGCAACCCCCAGTTTCTACCTATGGTGTTCCTACAGGCATAATAGGCATTGAGAGCCATCCAGGACGATACCCATTTACCTGGCCCTATCCGGTGGTTCCAGTTTAACCCCGTCAAGCTCTGGCAGCTCAAAATCTGCCACCTTGTACTTCCTGGTAAAGATAACTAGCTCTGTCTTCCCTGGGGTTACTCCCAGTCCCCAGATAGTGCACTCTGCATTACCTCGCTCGTAGTGGACACGAATTTCCCCGTCACGTCGTCTGCAGTTAAAAACAATTTAATTTGGCATCGCTAATTCAAACCGAAATCGGTATTATCGGGAAGTTTTGATTTGATCCATTAATCAAAAAGAGTAGGTGTTTCATTGTCTCGACCTCGTCTGCGTGCTTACACGAGCGGCATAGCCATACCTGGCTGCAGTCTTGGGTGACCAGCCTTAGGTCTTTCTCACCCATAGACAAGAAAATCTTGATCCTTTTGCCTGACGGTACTGGCCATAGAGCTTTTGATTCTTTACAGCCCGCAGCCTCAATCCAGCACCTGACCGCCTTATCTCTGAAATGACCTTCGACCAATCTATAGAATTCGCACAGTGAGCGAAAAGTCAAGGCTTTGCCCCAGATCCCCTTCGCCCAGATATGGTGACAAGTAGTCTAAACTCACTGGCTATAATCCGCAGCTGTTTGCTCCGTCCTATCTCAGCCAGTATGCTGGAATGTCCCGAAATTTGTAAAAGTTTTTTAAGTGTTTTGTAAAGGAATAGTTCTTACATCATTTGACCTATTCATAACCTGTTGTAGTTTGTAAACTATGAAAAGTACAACTGCCTGTGGTATGGTTCCGCTTTGTATGGTTCGGTTTTGAACAAAGGCATGGGATTTCGACCAGCCAGTAACGAATATTTTTAAGTAAAGCTGGACCCTAAAGGTTCACCATTGCCTTAACAACCAAAACTCAATTGGTTTCTATGGTTATGGTTATGGCGTAATGGTAAGTCACATGTAATCAAATACAGTGTTGCCCATAAGTTTGATTAAAACAGCTGTTTACTGTGGTATGGTTAAGTCACGTATAAATGAACCTTAAACAATTAGTTTAGAATTTTTATTTTATAATAATATTTAACTTTAATGCTCATAAAAAAAAATCTGATGACATCAAATGCTAAGATCATGAAAAGTGATATTGACGGAATCGCTTGGCTAGTCACATTAAAAATAGAATAAGAAAGAAGTCCTCTTTCTTTTTTTTATTTTAATTCATTAAAATTATTCTTTATCATAAGTATGAATTTATGTTTGTATGTCTTTAATACACTTTAAAACATTTTTTTTTTATATTTATATTTGTATTTATGAACAAGGTTTAAAGGGTCATCTTAAAAACTAAAAAAAAATGTTAAAGAAATTTACTCTCACATATAAAAAAAAAATATTAAATTTCATTCACTTTATTAGAACGTGATGCTGTTTGCCTTATATCACTGCTTGCTTTTACTTCATTTTCTAAATTAATTTTATATATAAAAAAGACATAGAAAATTTTGTTTTACTGAACGAAGACAAATTTTACAAATACATTTTTAGAAACCTCTGAGGACTCTGTTGATCATACAAGTGACTTGGACGATTCTGGAGACGAAATGACTGAAGGTAAAAAAGTACCAACCACTCCTACGCCCGGATCTAGTGCTGAGGTGCCCTTTCGAAGAGGAGGGGATTTTCGCAAAACATCTTTAAGTGTAAATCGTCTTGTGGGAGTTATTGATGAGGGCACAAATACGGTTAGTTTTTCAGTTTATACGACGCCTGAATTTAAGGAAATTGCTAGTCATCGCATTGAAAACCAAATAACTACAGTTAAGGATGGCTGGTTCGAACAAGATCCAATAGCCATAATCAACAATATTTATCGCTGCTGTGAAGTGGCCGTTAGCATGTTGCCATCTTTGGGTTATCGCAAGGAAGACATTTTTACGATAGGCATAACGAACCAACGTGAAACTACCGTTGTCTGGGACAGTATAACGGGAAAACCTTTATATAATGCCATTGTTTGGAATGATATACGTACCACAACGACTGTCGACCAAATTCTAGCTAAAATTCCCGAACAGAATAAAAATCATTTTAAAAATATTGTTGGTCTACCAGTGTCGCCATACTTTTCGGCTCTAAAGATCAGATGGCTAAAGGATAATGTGGGGGCAGTGCGCAGAGCGTGCCGGGAGAAACGTTGCAAAGCTGGCACTATTGACAGTTGGATAGTTTGGAATTTAACCAGGGGTGAGTGGATGTTTGTGATGTTAAGATCTCTTCGATAAATTTAATAATCACGTTTAATACATTAAGAAAAGAAAACATTTCAAAGCTGGGGTTAATAACAATAAAATTTTTCTTTTTTTTGTTTTCAATTATAATTTTAAAAATATTTTATTTTTATTAAATTTTTAAAAGATTTCTTATAATAAATTACATTTAAAATTCCTTTAAAAAAATAATTTTTTTAAATATTTTTTTTTAATATTTTTTTTAATTTTGTTTAATTTTTTTGGGCTAAAGTTTATTTTTTTTAAAATTTCTTCTTATTCTGAAACAATCTTTTACTTTAAACAATCGATTAAAAATCATCAAAGTAATTTTGCCTATTTTTTTAAGTTTGTTTTTTTTAATTTTTTACTAAATAATCCATTTGACATTATTAACATAATTTCGTCATTTATTGTATTTGTGTTTAAATTTATGTAAATATGTATGTTAATAATAGGTAAACTACATATAACCGATGTTACCAACGCTTCACGTACCATGCTTATGAATATTGAGACCTTAGAATGGGATCCAGTTTTACTGAAAACCTTTTCCATACATGCTGATATGCTGCCCGATATTAAAAGTTGTTCGGAAATATATGGCAAAGTCTTAGATGATCGTTCAGTATTGAAAGGTATGCCCATTAGTGGTATATTGGGTAATCAACAGGCTTCCTTGTTGGGGCAAATGTGCATTAAACCGGGACAAACAAAAAATACCTATAGGTCAGGTTGTTTTCTACTTTGCAATACGGGTACAACACCAGTGATATCATCTAGGGGCCTTTTGACAACGGTTGCATATAAATTGGGACCAAATATGCCAACCGTATATGCCTTAGAAGGTGCAGTAGCGGTGGCAGGTCATGCCCTTGAATGGCTGCAAAACAAAGTACGAATAGTGCCAAAAGCATCAGATGCTGAAAAATATGCCGAAGCAGTGCATACGACGGGCGATGTTTATTTTGTGCCCGCATTTACTGGTCTCTATGCGCCCTATTGGCGCAAGGATGCGCGTGGTTTAATTATAGGCCTTACACAGTTCTCTACTAAACATCATATCGTAAGAGCCGCCCTCGAAGCCATTTGCTTTCAATCAAGAGATATTTTGGAGTGCATGTATAAGGAGGGCGGTTTTAAATTCAATAAACTACATGCGGATGGTGCCTTATCGTCAAATAATGTTTTAATGCAATTGCAGGCTGATACCGCCGGTGTGCCAGTATTTCGCTCACAACTTTTAGATTCTACTGCTTTTGGGGCGGCCATGTGTGCTGCTCAGGCTGAGGGCATCGAGTTGTGTCAGTTTGATCCCGACAAAAGGCATTACGATAATATTTATTATGATACTTTTTTGCCAACGAGCACTGACGAGGAGCGTGCCCAAAGATATGGCAAGTGGAAAAAGGCCGTCGAGCGCAGTTTTGATTGGGCGGATCGGGGCACATCAAAGCACATGACAGAAGAAAGATATCGTATGCTATCATCAGTACCTGGCAGTTTGTTTGTAATTGCAACATTTGCCATGTTGGCACATTCTTTAAGGAACGTAAATCCATAGACAAACAGAAAGAGACAGATTAAATTGTAAATATATTAATTTAAATGAGAAAAAATAATTTGTTTAAATGTAACAAATATTAGGTGTGTTCCAGAAGATTACGTTTTTGTTCTGACAAATGAGAGTAAAAAGAAAATTGCTCTCTAAATTTGACAAAGTTACCCAAATTACCTGGAACAAAAAAAGCAAATTTTATACATTTTAAAATACTAATGCTGCTTACTTTTAAAATAAAAATCTCATTTAGTGATTTTAGACGCTAAAAACGGCTAACAATTTAAAAGCACAACATTAACATCATTGGCAAAGCTATAAAAAGTAAATTAAAATCTGTTAAAGCATATTTTTATAATAAAGAAAAGAACAAATATTTATGAATTAATGTACATTTTTATGTACAAATTATTTTTTCTTAAAAAATATAATAAAATCAAGCTTTATTTCATTTGCAAATCGTCCAACTAGTTCTTGAATTTTAAAAGTTAAGAAAAATTTTTAAGTTCTTGTCAGAACTTATCCAAAGAAAAAGTTTCTCATAAGCTCTCATTTTTGCACAAAAATTGTTACCTGGAACGCTTTTGGGTAAGCTTGGGTAACTTTGTGTAAGTTTGGACTATTTCGTTAAGCATCTGGAACACAACTATTAGGTATTCTTACATAAAAAGATTTATATTTCACATTTTTTTTTGCAGCAACTCTTAAGCTTTATATAAGAACGAAAGAGAAGGATATACATATACATCTCTTCTCCGATTTCTCTCATAAAAAACTTGAAATTGCTGCAATAAAAATTTCGTTGTCAAAGACTTTTAAAGTTTTACATATTTTAAAAAAATTAACTTAAAATTCTTTGATACATTATCAGGCGACAAGTTATGCCATGTTAATACTACAGCTCGAATTACTTTATTCCCTTGTTAAAACGGCAACATTACTATAATGTATGTTTATACTAATTATAGTACACATGCCAAAAACCAAGACTACCTCATATTTTTTATTCTATTGCCATACAAAACTTGAAAAAAATAGGATAAAAACCCCTACAACTTCTCCGGAGTCGCCCCTAGAGTATACTTACCGCCTATCTCCTTCACCTAAGGGGGTTGCAATAGAAAATTAACAAAAATGATGTAAAAACGCCCATAACTTCTACAGAGTCAGCCTTAGAGATTTAAAATATACGACGCCTTAAGAAGGTTGCCATACCAAATTTGAAAAAATTGGGTAAAAACCGCTACAACTTCTCCAGGGTCGCCCCTAGTGGAATAAAATGTATCACAGACCCCCATTATTTTTCCATCTCAAGCGTATACCTTGAGTATACTTGCCCCCTATCTCCACGCCTTAGGAGGGCTGCCATACAAAACTTGAAAAAATAGGGTAAAAACCGCTAAAACTTTTCCGGAGTCGCCCCTAGAGAATAAAATGTATCACAGGCTCCCATAAGTTTTTCCTCCCAAACATACTCCTAGGACATACTTACCCCTTATCACCATCACCCAAGGGGGTTGCCATACAAAATTTTAAAAAATTAGAGTAAAAATCCATACAAAACTTGAAGAAAATAATGGTAAAACCCCATGCAGCTGCCCTAATCACCCTAAGAGGGTTAAAATATGACACCGACCTCTATTTAAAAATTATAAATATTTTTTTAATAAAAAAACGGATAAAAATAAAAAAGTTTTGGGTTTTCGAAAGTCCAATGTGAGGGGTATCTAAGATATAGCGCTCTTTCTTGTTTTTTCTTTAATTATTTTACACTATATCTAACGGCTGTAAATGTAAACTTTTGATTACATTTAGATATGACACAGGTTTACTCGCAGTTTAACTGGTAGTCTAAACTCGTTTACCTAAAAAGCTTATGACTTGCTCTGAAAAATATGTGCGGGAAACGTTGCAGTCCTCTTGATAATTAGGGAGTAAATAACGAATGAGATAGCGAATCACGTAAATAGCTGTAGTATAAACAGGCTTTATAACGGCACTCGATAGTTATAAAAATTTAAAAAAAAACAATGCTGTCGAATGTCGTAACTTGCAAACAGTTTGTTTTCATATGTTTATAATATTTTTAAAAAAACATTTATTTAAAATTGCATATTTAACAAAATGTATTAACCCCTTTATTTCCTAAAACGCAACGCCCTAAAACAAAAACAAAATGTATGGAAAAGTTTTTTAAATTTTAATTTTTTCCATACAATTGTTTGGGTTATTATGCGTTGCGTTTTACGTAATTAGGCCCTAAAAGTTTCTAAAACAATTTTTTTACGAAAACTTCTTCCTTTAAGAAAAAATATTAGATGAAGCCTCAAGTTAGAGAATACACGTTATATTTCTTAAAACAAAAACAACAATATAGAAATGAAAAACAAATTTAAGGATAAAATAATTTTCTCTTTAAAATGCCAAAATGATTTATATATAAGTGCACATACATACGTACACAAGGATGTATATCGCAGAGTTGCTTATATCCTATTTTATAATCATTAAGGACCCTCTTAATAATAACACCGTAGATATTTTTATATATCTTGTACTTAGAGAATTTTCAATTTTAATTGCATAAGTTTTCCGACTGTTGTAGATTTTAAAATTGGTAATAATTTTTTTTTTAATTTTAATGTAATAAATCTTATTTTGTTTTATATAAAAAATATTATATTATTGTTTAAGATTTTATTAATATATAAGTAGTCATACATTTGTGATAAAAAAATTATACAATAGTTTAAAAAAATATATAAGAATGAGCTACAATTAAGGCTAGTACTTTTTTTTACCAATACTTAAGTTAAGCTCTGCTTACACGAAAAACATTTTTAGGAGTAAACGCTTTTCTGAAATATTTTTTTTTTTCAATTAAAAAGTAAAACCATTTAATATTTTTCTTTTTTTTAATAAAATATTAATAATTATAATGGGATTCAATTGCTCCAAAAATTAAATATGTCATGAATTTCGGTATTATCGCTTTAACTTCAAATTTTAATCAACAATTCGATATAAATTAACAACAAAAATATGGCGATTCTCAAAACTCCACTTTTTTGGTCCTTTTAAAATCTAATTTCTGCAGCAATTAAATTTCATGGCAACCCTAATTAATTGATCAATTTTAAGTTAATTACGGCATAGTTGTAAGTTGTGATTAGAATAAAAAATATAAATATTTTTAAAACTATTTTAATTTCAAATATTTCTTACGAAAATGTTTATTTTTTAAAATAAAATACTTACGTTATATATTTATAAAAGTTAGATATAAATTTTGTTTCACTTGTTTCCTTTTAACTGAAATAAATAATGAAAAAAATATTTTTTTTTTAGATTCAAACAAATTTTCTTGTTATTTATAAACAAAACGTTTAAAACTAAAAAAATTAAATAAAATCAGTCTAAATAAAATTAAAACTTTATTTTTATAAATATTACAGGGTACACTCACACAGGTAATATCAAAACATTTGACATTCACTTTGCCAAATATTTAATTTTTTATGAAATTTTTAATTTTTTTGTAACAACTCTACCCCCTATCTTCATTCCCCATTGCAGGTCCAATTCAAAATAAAATTTCCTATAAAAACAAAGATTTTTCAAAACCGCTTCCAGAGTGCTCTTAGAGGGTTGAAATACATGACGGACTACTACTACTTATTTACTTTTTAACATTTTTTCAGAACAAGCCTACCTCCTACCTAAAAATATGAATGAAATAAAAGGTTTGTTCACTAACCCACAAATTGTTACAAATTTGTAACAATTGTTACTAAAAAGTGTTTATTAACTCAATAAACTTGCATGGAGAGAGAATCAAAAGAGAGTAAAACATTGAGACAAAAAAAATTGTTACAAATTTTTACTTTTAATTTTGTAAGCAGCTGTTTGGTGTTAACACATACAAAAAAAAGTTCATGAAAAAATTTACAAAACAAAATACATTGCTTACACATTTTTGCTGGGAAAGCGTTCATTTATTTTTGAGAATAATTTTGCCAAATTTCTTTTTTCTCTCTCGTTGCAAGTATTTACTAGGAAGTTATTGAACACACCTAAGGTAATATTTTAAACTTATTTATTTTGAATGAGCAAAAGAAAATTATTATGATATTTTTAAACACAAGTTTTTATATAATTTCAAAACATAACTTGAATTAAAGAAAAATACATTTTTTGTAAATATTTTGGGTAAAAGTATTCACGACTTACAAACATAAAAGCTCGATTTATTTTACTTTTAATTTGTTAAAAGTTTTCCTATTGTGAACTCAGCTTAACGTTTTTACATTTATTGTTTTTTTACAATAACAATTACAACTGTAATTAGCTTTAAAAGCGTGTACTTATCAATAATATGATCGCTAGTTGTTAGCTTTAAAAATAAAAATGCTTGAAAAAAACAAAAGTTAAAAGATAATGCCTTTAATTTTATATGGAAAAGTGTTAAGTTATTTTGTTTTTATTTAGACATTTTAAAGCAGTTAAAACTTAAAAATGAAGACCCGCAAGAGATTCGCATAAGTTAAATTATAGATTTGTTTGCCTAACACGAGGATTCGGGAAATACTTATGCATATAAATATATTAGAAAATGGTTCAAGTTTTTATTAGATGTTTTTTTATTTCTATTAACAATTTATTAAAAAGTGTTTTTCCGAATCGTAGATTTATTAAATGTTTTCTCAACGACGTAAATATAGGTCACCGCCAGCTTTAAAGCAGTTCAGGCCTCGCTGTTTTGTGTCTGATGTTATACCAATTGTGGCACACTTGCGAGGTGTGAAATGGGAAATGTTGAGAATATTCGTCGTCATAACTGAATTCATGCGAAATTCTCCAACAAAATTATATTTATACCCTTCACTTTAGTGACTCCCATTAATTTTTCCTCATGAACATTTTTGTGGAACATACCCCCTATCTCCTCCCCCTAACAAGGTTGCCATACAAAGGTTAATTATTTTTAAATCGCTTCCACAGCTTCCAGGGTGCTCCTACAAATGTCAAATGTATGACCGACGCAAATTAATTTTTCCTCCCAAAAATTTTTGTGAAACATATGTACTTCCCCCTATCTTCAGCCACTAACAGGGTGGCCATACAAAAATTGAAAAAAATTGAGGTAAAAACCCCTACAACTTCCCCGGAGTCGCTCTTAGAAGAATTAAATGAAAAAACTGCTAATGATTGCGAGTTATTTTATAAAAGTCCAAAAATACTGAAATAATTCCCAATGAAATAAGTGAAATTATTTTTCAAAAATCAGTATTAAGAACAGCCCATCTCCGACCGTACGCAGCAAAAATAAATATTAGTGGAATTAAACCGTCGGCTTCGCTATAGCTTTGAGCTAGACGCGTGGGCTTTTATTTCTTTATTTTGGACTAATGAATTAGTTTAGGGTGTTTTAAAAATGGAGCGTATATAGCCGGGCTTCGGCCGGGCGTAAGGGATAAAAATCTAGTGTATTCGATTCGCCGGCTTCGCTGTAGCCTTCGGCCGTGCAACGGAATTTTCAAAATTAGGGCCATTTTTCATTTAGTGTTTTGGGGCCATTTTTAAGGAGCCACAAATTGTTTCTACTAAAAATCGAACAGTGATGAACATTTTTTAAAACGTATAAAGAATGTTTAAGCAATGGTGAAATAATTTATCAGGTGCGTTCAATTCGGAGAAAATTTTTATGGAGTTTAACAAAACGATTTAAATTTTATTGTAATGCCTGTGTCAAACTCCAAGTATAAAAAAGATAAAAGGGCTTAGATTTTCTTATTCACTATAATCTTTTGCCCGATTCAGTATCTGATATTTTCACATCAAAACCTTTTATCGAACTACAAATGATTTAAATGGGTGATGAGTATCACGTAGGGGCGACCAAATGTGCAAGGAATTTTATTTAGTTAAATTATTATTGTTTATTTCCTTAGAATAATTTTCAAAATTTTTTTTATAAAAAATCGAAAAGTAATAACAAAGTGGGCCGAAGGCCGGCTGTCTACGCGGTCTTTTTTTAACGAAACCATATCATAACGTTTTTTCGTCTAAGATATATCCCAAATGGGCTTCGTGTAGTTCTCAGTAATGTTTTATTAGGTCCATCTATAATAACATCAATTTTTTTAGTATAAAAGAATTATAAAATGAAATATTACCTTGATTTTAGAAGGAAAAAATAGTTCTTAAAACGCGGAAAATAGATCTTGATTTCTTTTGTTTTCAATGTGAAAATTTTGGACCAGTTTTTGTTTTGGGGTTTTTTTCAATTTTACCTTGGGGCCATTTTTCATTTAGGACAAATTTCAAAATTATTTTGGGGCCATTTTTAAATTTTTTTAAATTTGGGGCCATTTTTCATTTTCTCTAAACAACATATACATATTTTTGGGGCTATTTTTTCCTATTTTTGGGGCTATTTTTCATTTCTAAAATTGGGGGTGATTATCCATTTTTTAAAACAGGCTCCAAAAATTTAAAAACTTTAGGGGATTTCAAAATGAAAAATTACCTAAATATCAGAAATAAAAAATGGCCCCAAAAAATCCGAAAAAAACTGCCCCAAATTTTCGTGTTGATGCTTTTAATATTAAATTTTGGGGCCATTTTTAATTTTCACTTTGGGGTAATTTTTTATATTATTTTTGAGGCAATTTTTCATGGAGCCATTTAATCTACATTGAAAAAAATTAATAAATCTTGCATTTACTTTATTAAAATTTAAATTCAAGTAATCAATAATAAATGACATTTAATTTCTATATTTTAAGATAAATGTATTGTAAAAAATTGTCTTTATTTAAATGTTTTTTTTTTCAATCAATAATAATATCATAAAAATATTTATGGAATTTACAAAAAAAATATCTTAAATATAAACATAAGTATGTATGTACATATGTAAGTATATATTTAAATTTATCTTGACATAAAAACAAAACAATATTAAGTACAAAAATTTTTTTTTAACATTAAAGATCAAAGTAGTTCACGACTTGCATTCAATTGTAAGCCAAAAACACATATTCAATAATATAAAAAAAAACTTTTAAAAAGTTTTTTATATTTAAGTCCTTAAACATGTTAAATTACAAAAAAGTTCTTTATTTTTCTTATAGTCTAAAATCTCAGAATGAAGGTTTACTGTTGCCCATACCACGAGCTGGTAAACTATTGGTTTTTGTTTGTGGATGGTCTCGAGCCTGAGAATGGGCTACGACTATGCTTAAACATTGCACCCATTCTTCTGCATTTTTGCCATCTTTTGGTTTGAGTATTAAGGTCTGATCGGCAGTAAATATTTCAAAAGCTTTGGGTATATTGCGGGCACCACGCGACACCTTAACAGAACGTATTTGATTGACATCAATACTCTCACCACCACTCTAAAACGCAAAAGGAAGTAAATTTTATTTTAATTAACAGTTTATTTAATGTTTTTTTGCTTTTACCGATCCTTTACACGACAAATGTGCCCCCGATAATGTAAAATAACGCGTTCGCCATCTACGAAACAAACGCCACTTGCCCTTTTTCTCTTTTAGTTGTCCCTCGATCATCGGCTGATTACTGCCATTTAAAAAGCCAACAGCTTTGTCAGGATGATTACATAAGAAACAGCCCCATTGGTATTCTAATTCGTTGCAATTTGGATTTGATTTATTAGTCTTGGAGACTTCAAATACGTCGAGGAAGCCTGAATGTCTTAGTTCATTGACAAGGATTTCACGATCCTAAAATAACAAGAAACATTAAGTTAAGTTTTGGAATAAAGAATTTATGAATATGCTAAACGAAAGCAATTTAATGAAATTGTTGTCAAAAATCAAGTGTTAAAAATTTCATTTTAAGTCCCTTATTAAAAAATATTTTTTTTAAAAACCAATACTCAGGGTATGATCCAAATACATGAAGAAGTGCATTTTGTTTGTTTCAGGAAAAAAGGATATAGGAGGGAGAATTTGAAAAAATAGTGTTTAAGAACATTTGATTTAAACTTTTTGAAGTTATGAATGAAAGGAAATACCTCTGCAGGAAGTTTATTTCATCTAAAAGGGAACTGCGCGAATACAATACCACTTTTTCCTGTAATGCGTGGTCTGATTCACGTGCAAATTAATCACAAATAGGTGGGAGATTCCTAAAAGAAATGTATCAGGTACAAAATTTCAGATTTCAAAAACAAGTTTTCTGATTCCTTCAGAGCACTTTTTCTTATAGTATCTGTAGAACAGTGAAATATATCTAACATTACGAAGGTGCGAAAATGGATCGACCAGGTAAAATAAGGCAGTTAAGTATAACCAAACTAGACTGAAGGACCAGTCCAAACATGAGAATTGTGCAACGTTTTCGGTGGGATATAGGTGGTATAAATATTGAGGAGATCAGATATTGAAGGTATTTCCCAACCCTTTTTAAGAAATTAAGACACTTGGATAATTATTTCGACACAAGAAACTCGTGCTCCGTGCAGCGGACATCCCACTGGTTTTTCATCGATAGTTTCCCTCTCCCTAACCATCTATTAATATAGACGATGAATCATAGTATACTGTGCGCTTATGCCTTAAAAGATAACGTTTAGTCTTACGGGCACTAAAATAACCCTCTTCGCAAGGCCCCGATTAGAGATTACCATCAGATTGCGTTTAGGTTTGTCATTTATACTCTTCATCATAGTCCCGATATCTAAAGGGCTACCCCTGTAGTCATACGGCTATGAATGGAATATGCCGCTGTCATCTGTGATAAATATAAGATCATTAAGAAAGAAAAGGAATAAAGAAGTTGGGAGGACAAAGCCTTGAGGTACCCCTGAATTGAATTCAAACTCACTGGTAGAGTTCAATATAAATAAAAAAATTTTCGGCGCCGAAAGCAAAAAGTTCAGGTAGAAGCGCACAATGGCAGAGTCTATCAAACGCCCTTAAAATATAAAGAGCCACCGCTTTACATAAGCCATAATGATGAACTGCAGTTTTGCAAGTCTAATTAAACCAAGAAGAGTTGTGAACATTGAAATAACCAAAAACAACAATTTCACTGTTTGGACGATCTCAATAGATTCTAGCCACGGAGTCAGAAAGTGAGTCGAAGCCACTCGTATTGGAGTTCCCGCGTTTGGATTTCTATAAAAAATCCGAAGTGCAGAGTGTGAGATATGATTTTAAGTTTAGGTTAGGTTAGGTAGAACAGGCAGCCGTTGAAGGAAAGATTACACAGCTCACTTAGGTCCGCTTACTTCGGTCCCTTTGTGTTACCTGGAGAAGCAGATAGAAGAAGTTGAAATGAAAGGAAAGAAGAAATTTTGAGAATGATAGATAAGAAATAAAGAAATAACAGAAGAATGAAGCAGATTTACCTGGGTCTCTGGTGGGAATCGAACCACCAACCCCCAGACTGGTAGACTCGTGTACTTACCACTGACAGCTAAATTATGCATCATGCTTTTGGAATAGTTAATGACATTGGTAGAAAACGTTCGGGCGAAAATGAGCACACCAAAGGCTTTTTGTTAGGTTTTTTTTAACTTAATATAAAACAAGTAAGAATGTTATAGTCGGTCAAGCCCGACCGTATTATACTCTACACCACATTTGTTTGGGGGCTGTATAAAAAAAGACCGATAATTTTTTACGAATTATGATATTTGGTGGAATAATGAAAAGGTAAAGTAATATTCGAACTATTTATTGCCCAAAGTGCTTATTCCAGGAGGACATTTGTTGGGGGCTACACCAAAAAAAGGACCAATCATATTTTCGTTCAGTTACTAGCTAGTGGAATAAAGTTAGACACATATGCAAAATTTAAAATTAAATTCAGTTATAGGCCAAAATAATAATTCCGGGACGACATTTGTATGGGGGATATGTAAAAAATTTACCGATAATCATCACAAGCAATCAGTGCCAGTGTCAAGAAAAACTTAGCTGTGTCAAATTTCCTCATAATATCTTCGAAATTGCGAACTGTACTCTGGTTACAAGAATACATTGACGCTCAACCAGACGGACCAAAGGACGGAAATGCCTAAATCGAATCAGGAAGTGATTCTAAGTTGATCGGTATACTTAAAGGTGGGTCTCAGACCATTATTTTTTGGGCGTTACAAATATCTGCACAAACGCATATTCCCCTACCACGTATGTGGTGTGGGTAGGTTAGGTAGAACAGGCAGCCGGTAAAGGAAAGGATACAGATCATTTCGGTCTGCTTAACTCGGTCCCCTTATTACATGTAGAGACAGATAGAATAGGTGAAGATCAAAAGAAAGAAGAAATTTTGAGCAGGAGAAGGAAGAATGAAGCAGACTTTCCAGGGTCTCTGGTGGGAATCAAACCCACAATCCCCAGACTGGTAAATTCCTGCACTTACCACTGATCTACCGGGGAACCCTGGTGTGGGTACATATATGAATTAAAAAAATGATTTAAAAACGGGTTTTGCGAAAAAAAATATGCTCTTAAAGGAAAAATTTTGCAAAAGTTCGGAAACGGATGAATAACAACATTATACATACAAAAAAATATGTAATTTTGCATATTTTTGGTTGCCCTGCTTATGAGCTAATGCTTATGCTTATGAGCATAAATTTACTTTAAAAAAAGGAATAGCTCTTAGAGCAACAATTAACTTACCTTTAAACTAGGAAATTGACTGGTAACTAATTCAGTAAAGCTGCGATTTTCACACTTCAGTATTTGCCAAATATTTTTCAAATTACTGATGCCTGGCTCACGTGTGCTAAGAACACTCTTCTCTTTTACCTAAATAAGAATACAATTAATTTTTTGACGATATTTAAAGGGAACATATTTAATAAAACTCGATACTTACATAATGTCTAACTTGAAAATCTAAAAACATTAAATGAATCCAGGTTTTTGGATTACGCGTCCTCATAGTAAAACAGGTTTTCGAGTACAGACAATGGGGTCCTCGGATTTGACAAGCAAAATGTAGTTTGGCTACTTTTTTCGAACGCCTCTCTGCAAATTCATTGGAAACTTGTTTGGGTAAAATATAATGTAGAAAAGGAGAGAAAAAAAATTAAGAAATCAGAATAGGGAAGACAAATAAGTTTAGAGAGGAAGAGCAGATAAAGACATACAGAAATTATGAAAAAAAACAAACAAACAAAACATGCAAAATTATTTTTAAAAATGATGAAAAACTTTTTTTTTAATTTTCCCTTACCTTCTATACTGCATCTTGTGGGCGGAGGTAACATTTGCGAAACCTCATCCATGTAACTGCTTATGGAAGTAAAATGTTTTTCACAGAATTGCTGCACTGGATCTCGCATTATCTGATAAGGCTCAAAAGTACTCATGCGTTGATCCAATATACTGTTATTGGCATTTAATAAAGTCCGACTGGTGTTGTCATTGCGGCGCGGGGCAACATTTGTGGTGGGTCCGCAGACTATGACTTCATGATCATTCTGCAAGCGATTAAATGCAAATGAGTTAAATAGTTTTGGTTGATTTTTTTTCACAAAAGTCTAACTTACACTTCCGTTCACTGGTAGCTTCATCACAGATTTTTGATTGCCATTATTCAGTTGTGGTAACGCTGGCGAGGCATGATGTACGGAAACCGGATTGGAAGGTGATGTTATCGATCCTATTGACTGATTTAAGGCATCTGTGCTGTATTTCATTAAAGCTGTACTTGTGTTAAGCAAAGTGTTGGGTCCTTGCGATTGAGGTCTCAGTTTGGTGGGTGAAGTTGTAACCGTAACACCTCCAGACGTCACCTGAGTGGACGGAATGCCCCATTTGTTATGGCCCGTTATGATGACATTATTACTCAGCGGCGGTACTGGAGTCACATAGCCAGGGCTATTTGGTGTCGCTGGCGGTTTTAGCATGGCACCGTTTTGTACCACCACATTACCATTTGAAGTTAAATTATTTGCCGTATTGGAACCTGAAGCAGAACCATTTTGATTGATATGTTGTGAAGAACTAAGACGTGTCATACTTTTGTGTAAACCTCCTACAGAACCTCCAGCTACATTCAGACGTGTCATGCTCCGATGTGTATTGCCAGATGGATGCAGGCGACCAGTACTACGCGAGTCTCCCAATTTAACACGTCTTGTATATCCGGTATGAGGAGGTGTGGGCGGTACGGCTGTTGATGTTGTGGCAGGAGATTGAGATACGTTAGTTTGAGCGGTTGTGGCATTAAGAGATGATTGTGCTGAAATGATGAAAATTTTGGGAATCGGGTTTAAAGTGTGTACTTTTTAAGGTGTTTAAAATGTTTGAAATTTATTTTGGAAGCTTGACTTTGAATTGGCAAACTGGTAGTGACTTGTGTAATTGAAAATATGTTGCCGTTAGGTACCATTGTAGATAGGGTGCCTAACAATACAGCCTTAAGTATTTAACTATTTGGAAAATTTTTCCTCCTATCAAAGAAGGTTATTCCCAAAAAAGATTAACCAGTTGAAAATTGGAGTTTCTTTTTACTTAAAATAAATCCCAAATTGGTTTTAAATAACACTACTTACGTATTTTTATATTTCCAGTAGTTATTGTCCTTCTATAAGGGTCCTTAGGACTGTTGGGACTACTACGACTCTGTTTGCTTTTATGACTACGTGCAGTCGTAGCATGCGAATTTGGGGCGGCTACTGAGACAGTAGTTGTACTAGTGCTTGGATCAGCAGTAATAATTGTTGAACGTTGAGCTGTAGTATTGGTCGCCAAAGTATTAACCAAAACAGAGGAGGTTTTTGTAGCAATAGGCTGAGTGGTTGCTTGAGACTTATCGTTGAAGCTGTTCAGATTAACAATGGTAACACCGCCTGAAGTTTTGTTACCAACATCGACATTAATCTCTGGAGAAGATAACTTTTGCTGGCTGCAAATTTCAATAAAAGGGTTATTATTAGCAAGAAGAATTTTTCAAAATAAACTTGAATTTCACCTTAAAGCATTTTTTTGTCTAACACAAGCCAACACTTTATCCGTAAATAGTATGGGAAACGATGAACATAGTTTTGTTGCCTCTTGCAATAAAACAGCCTGTGAAGTCCGATCGGCATGAGGCAATTGTTCTAAAACAAAATCCAATGCATATTGAGCATTTTCTTTATTCGTACTTCCAGCTGTTGCCAAAACTTGTGCGGCTAATGTTACTGCATTTGGATTGGTTTTTGTGGCCAAACGTATTTTATCAAAATGTTTTGCCACTAATAATGGTCGCTGTTCAGCCAGTTTCACTAGGATTTGCATTGTTGTTATTAATGTTTCGCTGTCGTAAAGAAATTCACACAGCGATGAGATGCAAGATTCTAAAACTAAGGGTGTTCGCTGTGCTATTAAAAGATACAATTGAAATACGGCTAATCTTTCTTGAGAATCACATTCTGGCAGTAATGTTATCAACTGTGGTGCATGTGGTGACACCGTATCTGGTGACACTTCATAGATTTGAGAGAGTACACGCAGCAGACCATAATTGCCAGCCAATATGGAATTGATTATGGAATCGATGTGAGGAGATAGCAAGTAGGCATAGTCAATGGCGGCCAACGATAAATAACTAGCCAAATTACGTGATAATTCACGATTGCCCTTGGGCAGAAATTGTACAGCTACGGGAAGGGCTAATTTCATAACGTCTTTTTTGTCGTAATTCTGAAATAAAACAAAAATAATTTTGTTAGTCATTGGAAGATCAAGCGAGGAAGAAAAATATCGGAATCTTTGTCAACAGACGGGTCACGTCCTTAACACCAAAGCTTACTTATATGCAAGAGAGGCCTCTGATTTCATTAATTAATTTGATTTGCTTTAAACTATGAAATAATTTCTTCCTGATGCCGCTTTTTCAAATAAGCATCATACCTTAATATTACAAAAACATGACTAATTCGTAGAGGACCAGGCTTTTGTGTGTTTATGGCTCAATTACGGAACAGGGTTGGTGTTGTAGGAACTATATAAATGATCAAAAGTTGGTTGAGAAAAAGCAGTGTCAATGAACCCTTCCTTTTCTTTACAGCCACGGAACGACCGGTGTCAAACGGTCATGAATAAAACACAAGAAAGTGATTTATTTGAATTACAAGAAAGGGTAGAACTAGAGGGATTTTGACGGGTCACTTAAACTTGCCACTACACCTGCATCCAATTGGGGTTGAGGAGAACAGCGATTTCAGGGCATCCAGCTCTTCTTGTGTCACTGCGCAGCTTTTGCACAGATAAAAACTCAATGTTTTATGTGTGATGTTTTAAGTGTCAGATGTGGCTCACTTGAGACGTCTGAAATGGGAAATATAAAGGCGGATTCGTTCGCATCATCGAATTTGGGTGAACTTTGTGTTCGTGTTCGTCCCTCGGGATTTGATGGCTTTTCTAAGGTCTCCTCCTTTCAACCTAATCCAACCTACTTATGCTTAGTTTAAAATGATTATAATCTTCGCAATATTTTTTTTTTATATGTAACATCTCCCAAGATGAAATCAACCATTTACTTAAGAATCAGTTATACGACTTTGGAGTAAAGCGTAAACAAGCATTTCAGGGCTTAATTCTGCTAAATTTACCTTCTTTTGCTACAGTTTTACAAAGAGCTTATTAACTTACCA
Source organism: Melanophora roralis (assembly GCA_963583895.1). Taxonomy (NCBI): domain Eukaryota; kingdom Metazoa; phylum Arthropoda; class Insecta; order Diptera; family Rhinophoridae; genus Melanophora; species Melanophora roralis. The sequence continues at coordinate 7,011,166 of OY757189.1, forward strand.
AAAATATACTCGATATAATATCCGCTGCAATCTTAGCATGTGGCGGATCATCTTTGCTACTACCACTAGGTTGGAGATTCCATAATAAACAGGTCTTAAGTAAATCAATTAGGGAATTGCAATAACGTTCAGCTGTTTTCGTTTCACGTATGCAGGATAAAACGCGTGTAACACAAATCTCAACCACCGACTGATCATTATTATTTTTCAAATAGTCCACCAAAGATATGATGGAGTTTATGTCAGTGAGCTAAAGGACAAAAAGAATTAGAATTTAATTAAATTTATTTGGGTTAATGGGCTAACAAAAATCTTTTAAATGAAATATACTTTAAAGTTTCGGAAAAAAAACAACAACAAATACTAAAACCCACCACATCTGTAATATCATTGACAATATCATTGTCTGGCACTGAAAATAAATCACCAGCTCTGGACAAATCACGTTTTGAGAGTACTTTTGTAAACAGTTCATGCATTTTTTCCAACAGCTCTCTTCTCTTTAGTTCCTTCATACATTCAAACAAAACAAATACTCTTAGACGTTGTATTTAAGAAGTTAGAAGAGTATTTTTACTGCAATTTGTTCAATTCTTTTTCTCTTTCTTTGAATATCATAAAATTCTTTTTTGGAATTTGCTAAAAAGAAAAATAAAATAAAACATGAATTTCCAAGATATTTATAAATATAAAACATTCTTTAAAATGTGTCTTTTTTTTCTAAATATAAATGACGGCATTTTTTGCACTTAGTTGCTGTTGGTTTTAAAGAAAAAAGAAAACATTTTTAAATAAAACAAAACCATTTCTCACGCTTCTATTTTCAAAATTTTGGTTCTAACTAGTACACACTTTTGAATTTTACCTTTCTTGGTGTTTGTATGCCGGTGTCAGTGTAATTGTGGTGTAAACACAATGTTGGTGTTTGTTCTTGATCATTGTTGCTGATGAGTTTGTACGTTCATTGTCAATATCATTTTGTTGTACAACGTTATATATATGTAATTATTGCTGTCATTGTTGTTATTGGAGTTTTGCCAATTTTGAATTTTGGTAGTCTTATTTCATCGAGTCTGGTTTATTGTCTGTCTGTCCTGTCCATGCATCTGTCTGACTGCCTGTCAGTTCTTAAAACATTTTCTTTAGAAGAACGTTTTTGGTGTACATTTCTATGTTTACTTTTTATCTTATCGAAAACATTTAGAAGCCAACAACAACCGAAATTGTTTAGAAACAGTAAAACTTTTTTGTTTAAAATTGGAAAAACTCGTTTAATTTTTTACACCTACTTACTGATTACTTAAAACTTTGTTGGTGGTTCTGTGAATTTGTCAACTCTCAAAAAACTGTTTCCAACAATATAATTATTGGTCTTTATAAAGATCAACTATTTATTAGTTATTAAATCTATCGAACTGGTACACTGTGTGTCTATTGCTATTCTGTGCTATCTTTAAGATTTTTCTTATCTAATTGTGTTTTGTCTATAGACTTTGACTAACAAGTACTACCTACTACAGTTAGTGCTCTTGTCTCTGCTTAATTCTTTAGTTGTGTTACAAAAAATAAAATAAATTTGCACTTAATTCTGTTGTCTGTTATAGTTTTAATTTGCATTCTTTACTTTTTTTGCTGAGGTAATGAAATTCTTTTGTAAACAATGTCAATATTTGTTTGAACATGTATGTACATATGTATGTGTTGTATGAACATTAATATACATATACATACATATACCCGTATGTTATTAAACAACTAAATTCTTTCTAACAGTTAGTTTTTAACAGCGTGGGGATTCCCATGATACACTGATAAAAACAATTTTGAACAAAACAAAGTGTTACAAGTTTAAATAATAAAGTAGATAAAACTAATATGACGATTTTGTATGGCAACCTAAATTCAGTTTGGTCAAATAATGGATAATTTTATTAACATTAATGAATATAAACTTAATCACTAATTTAAGTATAAAACAGAAGAAATAAAGTATTTTTGATTGAATCGCAGATATTTTGCAGATTTTTAAAAAAAAATTGCAGATTTTAAAGTTTTTTTATCCCAAAATTCGCATTTATTCTAATACTACCTATAAAAGCTCTGGCAACGCTGATGGAACTATCCATGTAGTTCAAACAAAAAGTAAAGCATACTTTTAGGCGTTTTAATAAAAAATATTAAGCGTTTGTTAAACTCACGGAAACTCAGTAAGTAGACTTAAATCAAATTCTCGCAGATATTATATTGTTTATTTTTAAGCCTAAATAATTTGATCAAACAGATAATATAAAGGAATACACTTAAGTATTTGGTTGAAGTCTAAGAAACAATGAAATACATTTAAACAAACTTAAATTAATTTTAATAATTAAATATACACAAATAGTTTAACTTTGCTATTGTCGTAATATTCATAAGGTGACAGGTGAATTTAATAAATATTAATTAATTTTTTTTAAAGAAATTCAATTAAGTTGCTTTATTAATTTTTTTAGTTAAGCTCTTACTCAATAAATATATTATTGTGATTTGAATCATGCAGTTGTTTTTAACTAATTCCTACTTGTGTTTTAAACTTTTAAAATATATTTGAACTTATGTTAGTACATATATATGTATGTACTTTTGCATGTAGGCATGTGTGAGTGGTATAGGACAAATAATGTGTTGTAGTACCCAAACCGGTACTACTACTCAAAAACTTTGCTGCAATAAACAATTTATCTAACCCACAGCCATATTCACCCAAATATGTAAATGATTTTATTGTCCAACACAAAAATATAAATTCAAAGGCCACAGCGCAAAAATATATAAATTTAAAAAATCAATCTGGCAGCATTTGCAGTAAAAAATTAAAAATATAACATAAAGTGCAATAAAAAATGGTTAAATATCAGGATTTATCATACGGCAAGATAACTTTTAGAAAAATATTATGGGTATTCAAGTCACTTACTTGGTTTGGGAAAAGTTAAGAAATAGTCTCGGATCAGGCTTAAATTCCATTGCAGATGATGTGCACCGTTTTCGATTGTATCACAAAACTTTTTAACTATTAATTTCAGATTTTAGAAATTTCTAGTTCAATTTCAAAATTTTTTTTTTATTATACCCTTCACATATGTAAGTGATAAGGGTACATATAAACAAGTTTGTCATTCCGTTTGTAATTTCTTTATTATCCATTAAGGACCCCATAAAGTATCTTTATTTTGGATCCTTATAGATAGGGAAGTCGATTCAGCAATGTCCGTCTGTCCGTGTTATGGTTGAAATCAACTTTCTGAAGCCCCCGCCGATATCGCATAGACCCGTAAGTGGTATCAAACTGTCAGAGATAGTCGCGATAAAATCGCCCGATAAATAACCGAGATATAAGCAAAAAACCAGGACTACCTTTTTTTCAGTCTACAACAACAACAAAGAACATACTTATGTATGCAATAATAAAAAACAACAACAAAAAAAACAGAATCAGTCATGTTGATATTATTGAACCACACCCAAAACGAAAATTTTATTAGTATTAGTATTCATACATACAACAGAGTTGCCATAAACATTTTTAAAATCGCTCCTACGGCTTCCAGGGTTTTCCTACAAAGGTAAAATGTAAGACCGACCAGAATTATTTTATCCATATTAACATTTTTGTGGAGCATTCTTACACTCTATCTCCAGCCCCTAACATGGTTGCCATACAAAATTTTTAAAAATAAGGTTAAAACCGCTACAACTTCCCCGGAGTCGCCCCTAGAGGAAAGAAATGTATTATAGACCCCCATTAGTTTTCCTCCAAAACGTATTCCTAGAGCATGTTTACCCCTTTCTCCACGCCCAAAAGGGATTGCCATACAAAATTTACAAAAATGATATGCAAATGCCCAAAACTTCTTCAGAGCCTTAGAGCAACAAAGTGTACGACCGATCCCAAAAAGTTTGCCCTCCCAAACATATTCCTAAAATATACTTACCCCCTATCTCCATGTCCTAAGGGGGTTGCCATACATAATTTACAAAAATGATGTAAAAATGCCCAAAACTTCTTCAGAGTCGTCCTTAGAGCAATAAAGTGTACGACAGACCCCCATTAGTTTCTTCACCCAAACATTAACCTAGAACATAAAAACCCCCTATCTTTACGCCTTAATAGGGTTGCCATACAAAATTTACAAAAATGCCATACAAAATTGAAAAAATTAGGATTAAAACCCCTTAAAATTTCCGCGTAGTCACCCGTGGAGCGTTAGAAAATGACACCGACCCCTATTTAAAAATTAAAAATATTTCATAAGTAAAAGAATGGATAAAAATATAAAAAAGTTTGGGATTTCGAAAGGCCAATGTGAAGGGTATATAAGATTCGGCACAGCCGAATATAGCGCTCTTACTTGTTTAGTTGAAGAGTTTTCTCATTGTTTTTTAAGAATTTTTTATTTGTATATCAGATTTTCTTCTCGTTTTTTAGAAATTATACCGAAATTGAAGTTGCTTGCATGAATACCCTTATTTCTCAAATTTTAAATGCATTTTCGATCACGAATTTAAGCCTTTGCATGCAACAACATAATAAATAATTTTTATTTAATATACATTAAACATTAAAAAGACAAAGATAGTGCAGGGAAACAAATAGCCAACATAAATATAAAATAAATAATAATTTTACATAAACTTCCGGTTTTGAATTTTTGTTGTATTTTGGTGCATTAAAGGGGATACGAAAATTATTAAACCGAAAATCTCGTATTACAACAACCAGTTATTGTGTTTTATATCATAAAAAAACAAACAAACAAACAATATTTACAATAATAAATTAAAATAAAACAAGTAAGAGCGCTATATTCGGCTGTGCCGAATCTTATATACCCTTCACATTGGTCTTTAAATATACCCAGCCGAGTAATTTTGTACTGCAAATAATATAATAAAAATCCTTGTGCGAGTTTTAAAGTCCATAGAAAACTTTACAAAATTTTAACGTTCGTATGGATAATAGAAATAGATGAGGAACGTTTGAGGTCGACAGTAATGCAAGTTTTTGACATTATTTATATTAAAAGGTTAATAAAAGTTGTTAATTTTTATGGGATGTTCTAGTCCTCCTGCTCCTCTCCAACTTTTTTTCCAAAATTAATGAATTATTTGATTATTACTTTTTGTGGAATATTCGAAGTCGATAGTTGTTATAGTTTTCCAGATGTGGCGTATCGCAAATTTCATAAAAATTCTTATTTTTATTTGCCCCTGCCCAAAAAAAATTTTTTTTGAATGTAGGTCTTATCCTGTTACTTTTTGCAAAACATTTGAAGTCAATTTCTGTTATAGTTTCCTAAATTTAGCATATCGAAAATTTCATAAAAATTGTTAATTTGTATGGGAGATCCCCTTTGTCCATTCTCCACCCAAAAACATTTTTCTTCAATTCGTAGGCTTTGTTGTCGAATTACTTTTTGTAGAACATTTAATTCCGATATCTGTTATAGTTTCCGAGATATAGCTTATCGAAAATTGCATAAAAATTGTTAATTTGTATGAGACCTTGTTCACCCCCCACCCAAAAAATTTTTTTTAAACATAACCCTTGATGTACTTACTTTTAGTAGAACATTTTATGTCGATAGCTGTTATAGTTTGTAAGATATAGCGAATCGAATATTTCATAAAAATCGTTAATTTGTATGGGAGCTACCCCTTTTTTTCCCCACCCAAAAAATTTTTTCTTTTAAGCGTAGCCCTTATTGCCCAATTACTTTTTATAGAACATTTGATTTCGATATCTGTTATAGTTTCCGAGATATAGCGTATCGAATATTTCATAAAAATTGTTAACTTGTATGGGAGCTACCCCTTTTTTTTGCCCCCAGCCAAAAAATTATTTATTTAAGGCGTAGCCCTTATGGCCCAATTACTTTTTGTAGAACATTTCATTTCGATATCTGTTATAGTTTCCGAGATATAGCGTATTGAATATTTTATAAAAATCGTTAATTTGTATGGGAGCTACCCCTTGTTTTGCCCCCAGCCAAAAAATTATTTCTCAAGAGCGTAGCCCTTGATGTCCAATTACTTTCTGTAGAACACTTGGTTTCAATATCTGTTATAGTTTACGAGATATAGCGTATAAAATATTTAACCAAATTTGTGCAATTGTAGGAAAAATACCCCTTTCCCTGGTCCTATCTGAAAAAACTTTTCCCGTTATTTAGGTCCCTTCTTTAGGAGTATCCGTGCCAAGTTTTGTGGCAAGAGTGACTATACTTACTGAGATATATAGGGATATATGCACCGATTTTGTCCTAAAAAAAATGGGTTACTTTGGATTTTCGCTTATATCTCGGTCAATAGTGAACCGATTTTGCTGACTTTAAATAGCGATTGTTAGCGGGATATTTCCAATAGTTGGACATCATTAACTGGTCTGTATCTTTTTATTTGACTCCGGAAACTTGATTTCAACAGACGGACAGACAGACAGACAGACGGACAGACGGACATGGCTATATCAACTTCCCTATCTATAAGGATCCAGAATATATATACTTTATGGGGTCGCAAATGAATAATAAAGAAATTACAAACGGAATGACAAACTGATATATACCCTAATCACTATGTGAAGGGTATAAAAAAGAGTAAATAAATAAACAATGAACGTAAATAAGCGTAAAATATTAACAATTTGGAAATACATACCCACATACATACATACATACGTTCATATACTTTAAAAATAATATAAAATAAAAAAAAACGTAATCATTTTGTCACCAACATTTTATTGATAAATTTATATTATTTATTGAAAGGTAACAAGTTGTGGTTGTGTTTGGCAACATTTTATTAAGATTAAACTTTCACACTGTTCCCTGCCGTGAAATGAGTAGCTAACTACAAAAAAAACTAACTTTAAATTAGCTTCTATAGACTAACTTAAAGCCAACTACTACAAACACTGCGCAGATTTTTTTTTAAATAAGATTAGATTGCTTTAACAAATCAAGCAGAAGAAAACTTGTTCTTTCAATATATTATTTTACATTTAAAAACAAAGTGTCTCGGTGGCCTAGAGGTAACGCGCTTGTGCTGCAGTGCAGAAATCCCTGGTTCGAATCTCAGCGTCGGTAAATACAAAAAATGAAATTTTTAAACTGTAAATATTAATTATTAATAAAATGTAAGTAAAATATAAAGTTCTTCTTCTTTAATAAAGCTCCCCCACTTAGATAATTTTTTGTGTGTAACTTTTCGTTGGCTTAAATTTAACTAACTTTAAGTTAATTAAAAGTAATGCAGAATCGGACAATTGACTACTTCCTAGGACATCGCAATGTTAAAATAGTTAGTTAATTCCATATAAAAGTAATGCAAGTGTCAACCACCACTACTTGAGAAATAGTTAGCTTCTAGTTAATTTTAAGTTAACTGAATGTCCGACAGGGTTTTTAGTTTAGTTTTAGTCGTGATATTAATACACCTACATACATATGTACATACATACATACCAATGAATATTATTATTTAGGTCAATTACCTTGTTGTTTAATTTTTATAACTATTTTTTTGGTTTTGTTTCGTTAGTTTAAATGAGTTTAATTTTTGAATAGTTAATAATGTTTAAACAAAAAGCACGTTTTTATTAAATTTTTAACAATTTAACTTTTATTTTAAACTTAATAACATCAAGTATTTAACTTTTTATTTTAATTTTTTTAAAAAATAGTTAAACTAGGTTTTTATTTTCTAAAACACAAAAAAGTGTTAATAGCGGTAATAAAAATAGCAACATATTTTGATCAAAATTTGTAAATCGTTTGATTTTTATTTTAATACCTATCAGATTGTATTTTATTAAAACAACTTTAATATTTTCTTGTTGGCTTAAGACTAAGTTAAAATATAAGCTTTTTCACGCATTATGTCTGTTTTTGCCATGATATTTAAACCAGTGATTCCCACACGCATATATTCTTATGTTATGATTGTGGTGGTTGTTTGTTTTTGAGCAAAACATTAAAATAGCAAATGGTTACACTTTTATTTAGAGTGTGGGCACTTGTTTCATATATGTTTGCGTATCTATAGTGATCAAAAACACTGCATCCTATCACAAACGATAATTTAATTTGTTGTACCTTTTTTTAGTAAAGCCTGTTATTTTTTACCGTCAAAAATTGGTAAATAATTTTTAACTTTATAATTTTGAAAATGAAACTGCATACGTTATCGTAACTTAAGCTGACATGCAACATTAAATTACGTCTTTATTTCACACAAAAGCTAGACTTAATGGCTCAACAAACAATACACACAAACCTTTAGTTTTTGTGCAATTTTCTTGTTTTTTTTAAGTTAAATAATAATCGCCTTATTTAAAAAAAAAAAAATATTTTGCAAAAAACATGTTTTATTCGCGTTTAAAACAACAGAGAAAGAAACAAGTTAAGAAAAAGACTTCATATAACAAAAGAGAAAGTGATCTTTTTTGAACTAAATTCTCTTTTCCAAAAAAGAGAAAATCTTGCCATATACTCTTAGTTTTCGTTTCTTATAATTGGATTTTTACCTGTTTTATCTAAGCAGTTAGGTTTTCTTTTATTTATTTTATTTTGTTTTGTTAGAATAATTAAAACAAAACGAAAACAATGCTTTTTGTATTGCACGAGTGCGAATGATTATGATTAAACTGTCAGAAAGAGAAAACTATATTATGGGTTTTGAAATAGTGAGTGTGTTATAAGAAAAGTTTGTATTGTTGGTGGTAAAAGCTCATACCAACACGAAACAACCGCAAAAATAGTAAAACTGGCTTACAACTTTTAATAACATGACTTAAAATAAGAAACAATGAAAGACCAGAGTTGCAACTTTTGGATTGATTGGTAAGATTATTCACTGTTTTATTTGTTGTGCAATTGCTTTCAGGAGAAGACGTCAGGGTCTACAGTTGGACAAACATGTTAAAGTGGAAAAAGCTGTTAAGAAAAAATATAAAACATTTTTTTAAATTTGGGAGAGCAAGTTTGTTTTGATTAAGGAAAATGGATTAGATAATAACGGAACTGGAACAGCCGATCTTGTTTGTTTTGACAACGAAACGGTTATAAGTCTTATGCCAAAATTAACTAGCTTTCTGGATTGTTTCCCAAATGTGCTCGGAAGTTATTTCTTCAACTTTATAAGCGGTTTGGAAATAAGGGAATAACACAGAGTTTTTTTTCAAATGAAATTGCTCGATTGCAATAATGTTAGTGGAAAGAAATGGAACTTAAAATATAGAGCTGGGTCAATCGGTTGCTTTAGTTCGTTTTTTGCCAACAACCTCGTTCGTTTTTTTCCACAAACCACAATGTAATTTATATTGGGTTTGGAGATTGAATGAACGAGGTGGTTGGCAAAAACGAACGGCAGTAACGAGTTAAATCCAACTCTATTAAAATGTTAAATGTACAAATGCAGCACAAAATGTTTGAATATTCCACACTGATAGCAAGAGACTGGAAGCACCGGCTAGGATAAGACCCATTAAGTTCCTAAACCAAAGACTTCGGTTGTAAAAGAAATCTTATTTTAATTTAATTAATTTTTGTACATTTATTCAAGGCTTAAAAGCAGGTGTCAAACTGCCACATCCGTAGGCGTGTCGACGATCCTAGGAGGAGAACCGTGTGCTACGCAAGCTATATATGTAATTTATCCACTCGAATTCACATCAGGTGAACTCAAAGTTGGTTTACTTTTAAAAACTAAACACATTGTTTTAGTTTACACTCACAAAAACAGAAGGAATGTGTGCAATTGCTATAGAGTTAAGATAAACTGATGTGAAGTTGCCTTGGTATAAAATTAAGGCCTGCAACAAATCCTATTTCAAGCTCTTTGAAAGTCTTGGTGAATTTGTTTCACGGTGATGCTGTCTGGCTAATATAAGAGTTCTATTATTTTAATTTTGGGGAAATAAATCGAATAGTCTTAGGAGCATTTGCCGCCGCAGAATAATCTACTATCATTAAGAAAAATAATCGAACAGAATGCCAACTTTGCTATTGTTTTATCCACTTTAGTTGTAACACAGATTCTTACATATGTTTGGCCTTAAAGACGGACAGACATTAGGAAACTCTCGTTAAAGCTCTACGAATGTGCCGTTTTAGGCATAGCAAGAGCCAATTGAGCATTTCGCTGCTGGATTAATAAAACAGGTAAGTATGCTTAGAGCAGGGTCAATAGGATTAGGTAGCGTACTCGAAAAGGCAGGGAGAGGAAGGCCCGTATGTCTCCTGAAGCAGTCGGTTTTGACTATAGGGTGTGGGTTTTGACTTTGGAGTTGCACCTGGATTGGGAAGACTGGAAAAGATCCGAGAAACTGAGGGGTATAAAGGTGCCAAAGACTGGTCGAAGATCGACATGGGAACCCGTACTGGTGTTTATGTGTTGGGTGTGAATATTTGGGTATAAACTTCAGAATGAACGTATCGTTTTCCCGGCAGACATTCCGGTATTTTTGAGGGCCGTGGGGTCGATAGAGGGATTGCGGTGGGGAAAAAAGACGTAAACGTCTATATAGACAGCTAGACTGCGCTTAAAACTCTAGAGGGACACTACGTCAAGTCAAGGCTTGCGGGCGATTTGAAATCTGAAGATGAATATCTCAGGATGATAATGGCGACTCGCAATGCGAGGCTCTATTGGGAGCCGGTATATTGTTGCGCTATCGGTAATGAAATTGTCAAAAAGTTCGGGAGCGGCAGATCGGCATAGGGAATTAATTGGAGGCGTTAGCCCGTAGGGCCAGCGTTAGGTTTTATTATGGTTTGATAAGAGACATCGGTAAATTATTCAGGGAGAGACAGAACTGATTGCAAAATCTCTAGCTTTCTTAGATTTGGACTGGATAAAAAGGGTGCGAACTTGTACGAAAAATTCGTGGTTCGTTCAAGTTGCGCTTCTAGCATAAGTCAGAGTTAAGTCGATTGAAGTTCATTTATAAGCATCGATGTCAACATCGATATTTTGGTAGACGATACATCGGCGTCTTAAGCCAAAAACATCGGCATCGTTCATTACTCTTGTTAGTTTGAAAAATATTTTCTGTTCGCTTTACATTTGCCAACGTTTTACAATTGAAGTTGCAGACAATAAGAATTATAATTTTCTTAGACATATATTTTTAATAATTTAACATTTTAATTGAAGAGGAAAATTTGGGATTGTTTTAACAAAACTAAAAATAAAGAAATAGTTAGGATTTCGAGTAATCTTTTGGGGCACTTAGAAAAATTGCATTCGCAGCATTTGGAAGAAGCAGACGTGCAAAGCAAAAAGGATAAAACTGTTACTATCATTACTGACTGTATCAAAATAGAACTTCAACCAACTTAGTTAGAGCGCGAAAAATGATTTAGCAACAAAATTAAGTCAAAATTTTGTCATCGCCCTCTTCGGGGGACCAGTTTATCAACTTTTTTTCCTAATTCCAATATACAAATTTTTAAGCGGTAAATTAAGCAGATTAAGACATTGATAAGACTAAATAACTAGAGAGTTTATGTTTTATAATACTTCTGACTTCATATTTTATCATTTTCTCATAGAAAATGAAAACATCGGAAAAACATCGATGTATCGTTTGCATTCCGAGGTTTTTTAACATCGATGTTATTAATGGAAACATCGATACTTTTTAAACATCGATGTTTTTAGGAACGAGGTTGCATCCCTAATTAAAAGTCAAAATCCAAGTCAAAAATTAGACTGATGGAATTTCAAATTGCCTATAAACCCCAAACAACAAAAGAATTGAAAAACTCTATTTACCGTTGGTCATGGTAAAGTGGCCAATAAAAACCTTACAGATTTTGTTTAACAAATAACAATTATGTATGTATCTGTGCTTACATAACTCTATCCAAATAAGAAACAAAAAAAAAAAATACTTTCTTATACAATAAACGAGTGAGTCAACAACGGGTTGAGTGAGTAAAGTTGGGTTTGAAGAAGTATGAAAAATATAAGTACAAAATAATCAAAGATAAATTTACCGTTAAACAATTCCGGATAGGTACTTACCATTTTTTTTATCGACTTTGGTTGCATTTATTGTTGTTGCTTCTTTATAGTCTGCTGAAGAAACATGTTCTTTATCATCGTTTTTTTTAATATTAGTTTTGTGTTTCTGTGTTTGTTAACTGGTTTAGAAGAAGATCTTTAGAAGAAGTAACAATAGTACAAGTACAAGACTATAATACACATTACGAAAAATACGAAAATTTATAAATGTATGTAAGTATGTATGCACCTACCTATGTACCTTATACACTTTATTCTTTTTATAATTTTTTCACTGTTTTTTTATACATATACATATGTATGTATGTATATGTTAAGGTAGACCACGAGGCCTTTTTTGAAGTGTAGAAAGAAATGATTATTAAAAAACTTGTTTTTGGATAATAACAAACTGGTTAAATATTTTTTGCTTGTTTTTTTTTTTGCGGTAAAGGTGGGGTTTTTAATACTTTTTTTCTACCACTTTTTTCTGTATTGCAAAAGTTATAGAAATTAATTTTTAATTTTATGTCTACAACTTGTGTTGACGTTTGCAATTTTATAATTTTGTATTTTAATAGGTAAAGCTTGTTGCGAATAATTTTATTAATTTAATTATTTATTATTTTTATGTTGAAAATTGAATTATTATATTTTTTTAATCAATTGTTGACCTTACTTTTTTCTGTTGTTTTTTTTCGAATTTCTAGATTATTTTTTTAATTCAATAATATTTTTTTAATAATAAATAAAACACCTTGTTAAAAGTTTCATAGGTGTGTAGGTACCAATTTAGGTACATACATACATATGTATTTATTTCTTACTTTCTGGCTTTAAACTTTTTAATATATTTTTTTAACTTCTTTTAATTAATAACTTTTTTGCTGTAAAATCTTATTTATTAAACTTTTTTAATATTCCACATAAAAAAAATCACAAAATTTGTATCCGTTTTATCTTGTGGTTTTAGCGGCACTCACGATCACTATTATAGACACGACACAACCACTGATGGAAACAAGTGAAGAACCATTAAATTAAAGCCAATTTTAAAAAACTGAAAACAACAAGACAGTCATTTGGCTCTTTTGAAAATGAATCTCTTTTTTTCTTCTTCCTTGTTTGTAATACTCTTAATTTTTAAGTTTTTTCTCTTAAATATGTATTTTCTGGTTCTTTCTTATCTTGACGTTTATTATACACCTGTTAATATCAAGTGGTTTTGGTCTGTTATCTTTAGTTATGGTTTTTATTTTTTTTCCTTTATTGTTTTTGTTTGATTTTCTTTTTTCTTCTTTATCCCTTCTTCAATTCATTCATAAATTTTCTAACGATCAACTTTTTTTTAAATAGTGCTTGATTGATTTTTCAGTCCCTTAAAATGCTGCCAATTGGAGAATTTTGCTTTGGGAATATTTGGGTATGTGGTTAAGATAAAGTGTAGGGTATTTTTTTTTAGCTGTCTGCGTGCAAACTAAAAATAGTGCTATCAAACATTTTTTCATAGCTTTTACAATTTCCAAAAATCAATTTACGACGACTGGTAACAAAAAAATATATTAAGGGGACTCACAAGGTGTTCTATTATGTCCCATTGTCATATTTTTATAAAATTTCATAATTGTTTTGTTGTCTTTCATACAAAAATAGTTCTAAAAAAAATATTACGTCTCTAAATTTGCTTATTAAAATGTCACAACAATTCCAAATACACCTGCGCCGAATGTCCAGCAGTTGGCAAAGGCTTTCAAAACCATTGCGAAATTTTATAACAATAGGACAAATAGAACACCTTGTAAATCCCCTAATTGTATTTACAATTTTAGTTGTTAGTGTCAATTTAGCAATAAAATAATTGTATTTACAATTTGGTTTTTAATATGACAATTATTTTGTCGGAATTTTTTTCTGTGTACTACATTCTAAAAACATAAGTACACAAAAATGTTGTACGAGTTGTAGCAAATACATTTACACGAAGCATTAAAAACATTTTCCCGACTTCGACGACTTACAACACGTACAATAGTCCATAAATTGAACTATTTTTAAAATAAAATTATTTTTTTTATAATCTGGTCGATAATTTCATGGCAATTACATATTAAGGGGATCACGGGCATAAGTCCGCCGCATGTCATCAGTTGTGGCTTCAATATTGACTTTAAATTACGGTTTTTATTTTTCCCAGGACCCCTTCCGCTAAGGATTTTTTTTGTTCAAAAAGGAAACTATCACTTTTTCCAAAAAAAATTTGTTTAATTTTTTCCGAGAAATGATTTTTGTACATAACAAAAAACAACTGGCATGTGTAATTGGTTACTGTCAATATTACGTGGCATCACTGCACACACCTGTTAGCCTGAGGTGTTATTATTGGTTTAGTTTTTAAATGCGTTTGTTTTTGTTTTTCTTATTTTATTTTTATTGATTTATAGATCAAAGCCGTTGCAAAATGTTTAACGGCTTAGTCTATACTAGTCGGCGGTGTTTACTAGAAAGTAGAGGTTAATATTTTTCCCCTAAATAGTTTTTTGCATTACTAATTTAACGTTTTCTTAAACCAGAAATTGGTTTTTAATGCAAAATAGTGTCACACTAAGTGCAAGGTACGTAATTTTTTAACAAACGATCTTCTAATAGAGTTAACTACGTCCATAGCGCGAAACTCCTTATCTAATGCTATTTTGTTCAAAGTAGCTTAAGGCATAAAAAATCTAAAAAGGAGGAAAAAATAAAAGTGGCGACTGATGTACATAAAAATAAAATAACTTTTTTTTAAAGCTCCAGCGCCGCTTTTTTACACTTAGTCACTTAATGAATGCGTTTAAGACAAACGAAAAGACCCATTGTTTGATCATATATTTTTTTGCTTGCATGTTAAAAATAATGTTGCATACCTTAGGGTGTAAGAATTCAATTGCTGCATATCAAACAACAAGAAATAAAATTAATTGTTGAAAATTTTAAACTATTGAATAATAAAACTACTTACGTATATGGAAGAATTATACTCCTAAATTTGAATATTTTTTAAACAAATTTATTTTATAATAAAATGAATAAAAATAAAAAAAATAGTTAAGTTCAAAGTGTATTTAAAAAATAAAATAATATTGCCTCTGCATTACAAATCATTTAAGTAAATGTTTGTCAATAAAATTTTAATCTGACACCCGAAAAGTTTTTTGAAAAAAAAATATATACATACATTGATAAGGTTAATAAGTCAATGAAAATAAAAAGTACTGCATAGAAATTTTAAATATATACACAAGGAAAACCCGGGTTTTAAATAAAGTTTTATGTAAAAAATTCTATTTAATACCAGGTTTTTTTGGTAAAAAAAAAATTTTGTCCCAATTAAAAAAATAAACGTAAAAATTAAATGAAAGAAAATAATGAAATATTTAAATGATTTAAGTTTATTAAATTAAACGGCGTCATAATTTTAAAAGCATAGGTTGGACTAAAATGGCTAATAAATATGTATATTTAAAGTAAGATAGTAAAAAAGTAAAACATTTTTTATGCATGCGCTGTGTTTTATAATTAATTCAAACCAATTTATTTTTTTTTTCTAGTTTTTTGACCTCTTAATTATTAAATTATAAATATATTTTTTTAACTTTAGGTCTATTTACTTACTTTTATTATTTCATTATTTAAGTAAATGAACACTTTGTTACAAGTTTGGTTGTGCCGAATCTTATATATCCTTTACCTTGGTCTCTTGGTATTGCCAGTGAACCGATATGTCCAGGCTGTTTTCAAAATCTAAAAATCAAAACAGAATTACTTCATGACAGGTTAAAATGTCGATAGTTATAATGGTTTCCGATATACGTGAAGCGTATGAAAAATTTTATAAAATTTATTTAATTGCTTTTTCCGACAAAAAATCTTCAATTAAGCTTTATGTCTTCACAGTGTCCGTGCCAGATTTAGTGGCAACAATGGCCAGTTGCCGAGATATTTTGAGATATATGCATGAATTTTGTCTTAAAAAAATGGGTTACTTTAGCTTTTTGCTTAAATCTCGGCCCGTATTTATCAAATCTGGCTGATTTTAAATAGCAAACTGCCTAGAAATACTTCTAATACAAGGTGGGCCAAAAGAAATCACCCTATTTTAGGATGCTCTTATATTTGACGATTTTTCGGCCAAAATCATTATGAGCGATTTCCACCTCAGCGGGTACGAGAACAAGCAAAACTATCGCTTCTGGGGTACCGATAATGATGCACGAGGAGCCATCACACCCGCTCAAAATGACTGCATGGTGCGCTGTTCACGCTGGAGTAGTCATCGGGCCATTTTTACCGAGGACACCGCTGGTCAGACGACAACAGTGGACAGTGCGCGCTATAGGGCCAGGTTAGCTGAGTTTTTTCTGCCACAATGGAATGAATTAAGACTGGAGGATATGTGGTTCCAACAGAACGAAGCAACGACATACACTGAGCGGGTTACAACCGATATTCTAAAGGCGGTGTTACCGGGTCGCCCCATCTCTTGTTTTGGCGACTTACATTGGCTTGAAAGATCACTCGATTTAATCGTTACAGATTTTTTATGAGCGGTTTTTTTAAGTCCCGTGCTTACGTGAACAAGCCTGAGATCCTGAAAGTCCTCAAGAACAACATTCGACACGAGTGAGAGAATCTGTCGCCCGAAGTTCTCGCCTAAGTGATGAAAAATAAAACGAGCCCGTATAGCATTAAATTGTAAAAGCGGCTATTTGGGCGATATCATCTTTGCGACTTGACCAAAAAAATTCTAAAGGCTCAAATAAACATAATCAAAAAACAGATTCGAAGTTTTTCATTTAGAAAAAAAAAATGAAAGCCAAACAACATCGGATGACTTCTTTTGGCCCACCTTTCAGTTTGACAATAAAAGCGGCTTCGTAGAACTTAAATCGGCTCCGGAAACTTCATTTCAAATCATAGACAAACGGCAATAGATAGTTCAAACGACTTCCCTATATAAAGGATCAAGAATATATTTTACAGGTTGGAAATGGGACTAGAAGCGAAGTGACACACTAATACATACCCTGATCACACTGTGCAAAGAGTATAAAAATGCGGATATTAAAAGACTGCTTAACCCTTCGGACGATTTTCTTTTAAAACTTAAAACCTAATATGTAACCAGTATTTTGTATCATATTCTTGTATCACATTTAAGAGTATATATTTAAACCAAATAAATAGATCTTACATTTTTATTTAACAAATGCGTAAAAAAAAATAATTAAAACAAATACATAGAAACATATCATCAATAATAAACAAACTATTACTTAAGCATATTTAGCAACAAGTTTTTCAACAAATGCAATATATTGCTTTTTGGCATCATCCTGGGATTTACCCTTTTGCTTGTTCCACCATTCCCATTTGGCTTTGCCTTTCAGATCTAACAGGCCAGGTTTGCTTGCGTTGTTGTCACCAATTGAGCCTTGTTTAAAGAGAGCATATAATTCGAGAAATTCTTCATCGGTGGGACGTTTGGTCAAAGTCTTAACGCGTTCAGCGGCAGTATTGAATTGCTTTAACAGGCAAGAAAGAGAAGTTTTAAAATAAGTGATTAGATTTGTATGTTCATATGTTTGTAGAATTATATAAATTCGTGTGTTGAAAATATCAAAATGCAACTTACTTCATCCAGGGACATGATTATATGTAGATAAGAATTTTGACTTTAATCTAAAAATTGAAAAAAGAACAAAAACTGTTAGTTTTAAAGTTTTAAAGATAATTTTTATTTATTAATTTAAAGCAACTTAAAAAAGGCAACAACTTCAGAGAAAACGGTGTTGTTGCGAAATATTGAAATAAAAATAACCAGACTTTGATATTGATTATATTTACTGCAGCTGTGTCTAAAAGTGTCATAACCCAAAAAACATAGATTTGTTAAAGTTGATTTGCATACATGTACTATACTATTTCCTATTTAATCATGCTTTTAAAGTAAAAAATTTGAACCAACAAGAATATAAGGCTGGCAACCAGGGCAACCGAAATCATGTTCATTAAAAAGTGTTCTGTACGCGTAAAATATGCCGTTAAAAATTTTAAATATGCTTTAAATAATCGAAACTTAAAGAGCTGCCTTTTCTATAAAATTTTACCAATTAATATTAAGGAATTATCGTAAAAATAAAATTAAAATGGAATTAAAACTTAATAACACAAACGCATTTACTTTAAATATAAAAGCCGAGCAATTTTCCCGCGGCTACAGGGGATCTATAACATCACAACCGTTTCACCCATTTGCACAATTATAAAGGCAAACTTAAACCCGAAGTACACAAAATGTGAATAGCCACATGCGCATGTAGCTCTGGAGTTAATTTTAAAACCATCGCACGTTGGGTTGAAATGGTTCGAAAGTGACGCTTAATTGAATTTTTAAAATAAAGTTTTTGTATTAATATTTGGTATCGGATAAAACTAGATAAAATTCTACATCACTATGTCAATTTTCAAGCATCTATATTGTCAGCTGATTCCATAGTGACGTGTCAAAGTACAAAATTTTTTGCAATTTTTTAAAAAAGCGAAAAAAGTAAAATTTTGCATTAAACGAGCCCATAATTTCCAAATTTAACGTTAACAAAGTGTTATTTTAAGAATGGAACCTTCAACTTCAGGTATTTAAGTATACAAAAATGATTTAGTGTTTTTGAAAATATGTATGTCTAAAAATATTTTTGACGATTTTTTTAAAAAAGGTCCAAAATTGGCCTATTTTTGATGTTTCGTGAACCATAACTTCTAAGTTAGTTAAGGTTGGGTTTTAAATCTTATATTTTCTAAAAGTATTAAGTCTTAGCTTGATACTGCAAAAAAGAAAATTTGCGGTTTTGTTGTTCCATTTTTTGCTATTAACATTTTTCTGTTTGAAGTCGTATTTTTTCAAAGTCATGTATTTAACAAAACTAACGTTCGTTCAATGCTTACTGTTGTTGTTATTGTTGTCGGAGATAGGTGCGTGAACAAGTTTCAGTCATCTTTATTCACGAGAGTGTTAAAATGGTTAATTCATGGTCTCAAAATCATAAGATATGCCCTTTTACCGATTGGAGAACTTTCAGAAGAAGCTCAGGAAGCCAGAAATAAGGATTTTAAAAATTATAGGGAATAGTTTGCTCGCAAATGCAGGCGAGAAAAGTCGAATGAAGATATTTTAAATAGATTTTTTCTCAGTTCAGGTTCATTCATATCTAGTTTTAATAAACAAAATGAGCGGAAAGAAAAGCAACAATTATCAAATTCCGAACTACAGCTTTTGCTATCGCCTATGATTTTTCAAGAAATACATGAAAGTGAGAGTAATGATAGCGAGGATTGTGATGATGAAGGTGAGGATGAACATAATATGGTTTCTTTTTAAGTTTATGACAATTGTTGATAAACAGAAAAAAAATTCGTTGCTTTTTTAAAAAAGTTGTAAAATTCTCGAAATCCTTCAAAACCCAAAATCAGACTTTAAATTAAACTTATATTCATATTTATGCAAAATATATATTTATTTTTTTTATTTTTTAGAAAGAAGACAATATAAGCCTTTATTAACTTCTTATTTTTAAAAAAAATCTCTTTCTATTTTAAAATTACGGCGAAAATTCTAAAACAAACTATAATTTTCCGAAAAATAAAAATGTCTATAAAATCTTAAAAAAAAATTTTTTTCCGTGTATCTTTTTTCAGAATATGCCTTTTTATGCATATTGAACGATTTGAAAAAAAAAATTTAAAAAAAGTTTAAATTACGGCTCCCATGACTTAATCGCCACTTTCGGTGTCATCGAACACACTGTGCATCGTAAAACTATTACGACTCATTCAGAGTGAAGTGGCTTTTTGATGACGTCAAAATTACATCAGAACATCATGTACATGTAGCATTTATGTTTCATGTACTGCAGGCTTAACGTTTAAAGTGGTCTTCTAAATATTTAAACTGAATAAAAACGTGCTCAAATAATAAGAAAAATTGAAATAAAGTAAAAAAGCTACATCTCCGCAGCCTGACAACCCAAAGCTAATACTGCATATGATATTTTAAACGAATGTTAACTTTTTTGGCGACACAAGTCTGAGCAGGTCTACTAGGGTTGCATTTTATATTTCGGAATAAGAGAAGAAAAACAAATATTAATCATCGAAAATTTCTTTATTGTTTTTCAAAATATTCCCCATGAAGATCTATACACTTTTGCATGCGTTCAAACCAATTGTCGAAGCACTTTTGCCACTCTAATTGAGGGATCTACAAAACATGCATTTTGAATACAGCAAACACTTCTTAAGGTTTTGAAAAACGTTGACCTCTAAGTTTGTTTTTTACGAACGGGAATAAAAAGAAGTCATTCGTTGCCAAGCCAGGACTATACGGCGGATGACTCATCAAATCGATGTTTTGGGTGCTTAAAAATGCAGTTGTTTGAGCCGATGTGTGAGAGCTCGCATTGTTGTGGTGAAGAGTGATCCATCTTCGGCTGTTGGTTTTCCTGATTTCTTGGAAGACAACTGGCAAATAAATGGTTGTGTACCACTCCGAATTGACTGTTCTGCGTTATTATAGTGAAACGGTTGCGACATGTCCAGTTTTTCTGAAAAAACTGGCGATCATTTGCTTAGAAGTTCTTCGTGCGCGAACAGCTTTTGTTGTATTTGGCTCATCTTGAAACACCTGTTTACTTTCGGGCTCATACGCGTAAATCCAGGATTCATTACCTCTCACGATATCATACACCAAATTGGAAAGCACCGCGATTGTATTTTCTGAGCATTTCTTTCGACCAATCGACACGAGCCTTTTTTTGAGCGATTGAAAAATTGTGTGGGATACAACGCGAAAAACTTGTTTTGAAAGTCAAATGTTCCTACAATATTAAATGCATGCTGGTCCCACTAATGCCTAAGGCTGTCTCAATCTCACGATAGGTCACGTGACGATCTTCCAATATCAGTTCATGCACAGCATCAATGGTTTTCGGAACAACAACTGATTTTGCAGGGCCTTCACGAAATTCGTCATGGAGTGAACTACGACCACGATTGAATTCACCATACCACCGATTAACACTGGTCCTTGATTGAGCTTCATCGCCAAAAACAGAATTGAGTTCATCCATGCTGAGTTAATACACGTCGAAAGTTGTAAAAAATAATCGCACGAAAACGTTCACGATTACATTTCTTTTTTGGGTCGAGTTGAATCTTTTAAGTTACTGTAAACAACACAACATTTCAATACAAAATAATTTAATAAAAAAAGCTTAGAAATGGTGGCAATGTACACACAAGTTTTTTTGTTTCTTTTTAAGCGTTTCTATGATATAGAAAATTTTTTTTAAATTTATTTAAAGAAAAATTAAAAGATGCTTTAAAAACAAGGGATTTACAAGAGAAATTATCTTGAAAAAAATTTGCCAAAATATGCTGTTATATGCCAAATATGTAAAAATATGCCTTAAAAAATCGATGCCAAAATTTTGAACAAGTTTTGAAACGGATAAATAACATTGTAGCTTAATGCGACGCACAGAAAATTATTACTTTTTTTGGTTGCCCTGCTTATAAAAGAGTTAAACGGCATTCAGACTATGTTACTTGTAACATGACTCTTTTCTTATTTCGTTTTAACGTAACTTCCAAAACCTTAAAGCATTTACATTACGATACTACAAACTTGTCTCTTTTTTATTTTTGTTTTGGTTTCGTTGTTTATTCTTCTTCTTGGACGTTTTGACCATGGTATAATTACCTTACAAGGTAGTATATAATACCTTGTAAGAAAAAACGAAAACGTCAAAAAAGAAACGTCAAAACGTAACATGAAAAACAGAAATCGTGTTACTTTTGAAACGTCTCTGCCTTCTCTACACCCTTCGCCCTCAAAAAAATGTAACATGTTACAGTAACGTGTTACAAGAAACATAGTCTGAATGCCGTGTATAATGTAGTGACGTGCTACAAGCCATTACTTAACCTGCTTTGAAATATATAGTCGCCACAAGTTGCGCTCTTACTTTAAATTAAATTAATTTTTAAGTTCAAAGTAATGCCTGTTTAAATATAAAATAAATAATTAATAAACTTTAAACTGTTTATAAATTGCATAAATTATAGATTCGAAATTGTGTAAGTGTGTATGTTTGCATGAATACAAAAAGCAAAAAAACATTTGAAATATGCATAAATATTGAATGACTAACGGTTCATTTACCTTACATTGCCAAAACTGGCATATTTTTTATTATCTTTACAAAAGAATATTTAAAACAAAGTCTTGTTTTGAAAAAGAGTCATTGACTTTGCTGTCGCATACTTAGGAATTTCTCACTGATCATTTAAAAATAACTTCTCATTCTTTACGAAGATGTGTTTTAAATTTAATACTGATTATGCCAACGTAATGTAGGCGTTAAGTGAAAGTATAACCTTAAACTGTACCGGTCAATTTTGAATTACTTCCTGCTCATAACAAAAATTAAAAATTTCCAAATAATTCACACAAAGTTAGTTTTTTTTTGGGATTAAAACAGTCTCTACACAAATATCCTTCCGAAATATGTTTTATGGACTATAACATACATACGTATATAATATAAAATAAAATTTCCAAGAATTTGGCGAATTTTTTAAAAATTGTCTAAGTTTACGACAAGTATTATTTTTTAAATGCGAAAAAAGCTAATTAAACCCTTAATTTTAAAAAATTTTATATTTTGTAGACTATTTCGTTTTGGCTTTAGTTCATAAATATTTCTTGACAAAAAAAACTCAATGCATAAGTTTTGTGTTTTGAAAGAAACTGAGAGACCATGATTTTTGCTCATAATAGCCACTAGAAGATTGTGACAGGTGTGACCTTACAAATTTAAATCTTAAAGTATTTTTACTTTAATGTAAAAAAAAGAAACGTAAAAAAAGAACAGAAGATTATTTAGTTTGTGACTATTTTACACTCTTGCCCAATTGATAAAAATTAAATATGTAACAATAATAGAGCTGTAATAATCATTTTTGAATTTCCAATGAAAACAAGTAAAAGCGCTATATTCGGCTGTGTTGAATCTAATATACCCTTTACAATGTGTAGGGGTTTTTACCCTAATTTTTTTTAATTGTGTATGGCAACCCCCTTAGTATGTTCCAGCAAAATGTTTGTAAAGAAAAATGAGTTAGGGTCAGTCCTACAGGGGGGAGGGGGGCTTATTAAAATTTCCAAAACTTTCTATGAGAGCCCTCCTAGGCGATGGAGATAGGAGGTAACTATGTTCTAGGAATATGTTTCGGAGCGGAAAATAATTGGGGGTCGGTCCTACACCTTATTTTTCCAAGGCCTACTTTGTGGAAGTTATGGGCGTTTTTACATAATTTTTGTAAATTTTGAAATGCAACCCCCTTAGGTGATGAAGATAGGGGGTAAGTATGTTCTAAAAATATGTTTGGGAGGAAAAACTAATGAGGGTCTGTAATACATACTATTCCTCTAAGGGCGAATCCGGGAAGTTGCAGGGGTTTCTACCCTAATTTTTTAAAATTTTGTATGGCAACCCTTCTAGGGGGTGTAAATGGGATGTAAATATGTTCTAGAAAAAATGTTTGTAAAGAAAAATCAGTTGGCGTCAGTCCTACATTTGACCTATCCACGGGCACCCTGGAAGCTGAAGGGGGGGGGGGGGGGGGGAGGTTTATTACAATTTTTCAAAATTTGAAGAGCAGCTCCACTAGGCGATGCAGATAGGGGGTAAGTATGTTCTAGGAATATGTTTGAGACGGCAAACTAATGGGGGTCGGTCCTACACTTTATATCTACTTTGAGGAAGTTATGGGCGTTTTTACATAATTATTGTAAATTGTAAATCACCCCCTTCGGTGATAGAGATAGGGGATAGGTATGTTCTTAGAATATGTTTGGGAGGAAAAACTAATGATGGTCTGTGATACATTTTATTACTCTAAGGGCGACTAAAGGGTTTTAGCCTAATTTTTTCCAATTTTGTATGGCGACTAAAAAGGATATTTACACATGCTGGGCCGTTTTACGTGGAATTGCCCATATTTAAACATAATATTAACTTTCCCCTTTAATCCCCGCACCGTAAAGGGAATAGAAATTAGTTATAGTTCTAGGTATGCTATGATTAGACTTAACCGATTAAAACTTTGTTCAGAATTAAAATATTCTTTTTTTTAAAACAAATCTGATTAAAATATTTTTACAAAATTAAAAATAATTATTAAAATAATTAGTTTTGCTTACGTTTTTTATTACATATATTTTATGAGTTTTAAATTAAAGTTTGCGTTTTTTTAATATATTACAAGTGGCGTTTTTATTTCTAAATTTATTTGCCTCTTTTTTTCTTACCATCACTAAGTAACTTTCTCTGTAACACTAACTATAAAACATTTTTCTTTTCGTTATTAAATCTTAAATAAAACAATTTTTATTTACAGAAAAACCAAGTTGTGTTTTGAATTCAAGTAATAAACTTGTAAATAACAGTTATAAGACAATTTTAGCGTTTTTACAAATTTAATTACACTTTTGGCACACACGTACACACACGTAAAAAGAAAACTAGCTACACTGAGAGAAAATGAGGAGTAAAATAAGTGCAAATATATTTTTTAAAACATTATTTTAATGAAAGTTAATTAAAATATTGAGGGGTGTATCAAAAAAATTTAAATTTGACACGGCTTTGTAAACAAAATTTTCATACAAAATTAGTACTTAAGGTCTACTTTAAATTAAAACTATTTTTTTGGATATGCCTCTTAAATTGTAAATAATTTTGAAAATAAATGTATCTATTTTTATTATTCTCCATTACTCAACTTTTTAAGGCAGTTTCTTTTGCACAGTGTACAGTGTGAAATGTAATTAAATTTTCAATGTTGCAAGATTAAGGTGGAAATATGTTTGTGTGTCAATGTTTTTTAAGAAAATAAAATTATAGTTTGAAAAATAAAAACAATTGCTTATTTAAGTCTTATTTTATAACTTGTATTTTAAATAAGAGTTTTTAAGTTATTGTTTTAAACTAGTTGACAAATAAAAAATATAATGAGCAAATATAAAAAAAATTATGTACATAAACGTCACCCGAAATGCAAAATAGCCATTTCACGAAAATCGCAGCTAAATTGGAAAAAGTAATTTTCTGTAAATTTTTTTAATTTTATCGATTTTGGGTTTAAAAGAAAAGATAAAAATTATGGACATATAAAAAATTATCCATTAAATTCTTTAATTTTTAATAGTTTAAAAGGAGTTTTAGTTTATCATATTCTGAATAATCTCCTCTTCTTTTTTTTACGTTTTGATAAAAATGTCACACCCATCACATCTCCTGTTTTTTTTTTGTTAAAAGTGCGTATTGAATACAATCAATCTAATTTAAACCATTTAATTAAACGTAGTGACTGTGTGTTTTCCTAATTATATATTTCAGAATGTAAGCCCAAAAATCAAAATTCTTGAAAACTATAATTTTTTAAGCTACACCCTGAACAGACTTTTAGTGGCCATTAAAAGCAGAATCATGTCCTTTAATTAAGTAAAAAAATTATTCAAAATTATATCGTTTATAAAATCTCAAAATTTAAACAAAAAATATAAGCAAAGTGGTCACACCCGTTACACTGGAAGTGCCCATAAGGCTGTAACAACCAAATATGTACATTATAGTAGAGTTTTTAGCCTTTTATTTTCATTAATAACGACTTTAATAAAGATATTTTTAAAGGGGTTTCCAGCATATTTTTCTATTCTAATCTATCTTTAATAAAGATATTTTTAAAGGGGTTTCCAGCATATTTTTCTATTCTAATCTATCGACAAATTAGGACGCACCAAGTAAAGTAGATTTGAGTAAATTTTTAAACCGAAATTTCTATCTACTGCTGTTGTAAACAAATCAAATTTATAATTTCAAGACTTAATTTTAAAAGTTTGTTATCTTTAATGCAAAGTTTTAAAAACGGGGTAATTGGACCTTTTGCAATTCAGGTGACGGTCGTAGGTATGCAGGTAGTTGGCTTAGCTTTCCAAAATTAGTTATTAATATTTATTATTTTTAAAATAGGCGGAAAAAACTAGAGGCACTACATGTTTGGGGTCTGTGTTCAACTAAAATTAGTAAAACATTTTCTGAAACAACTAGGACTTGGCCATATGTTAACAGATTTGCAAAAACCATGCCAATAGTTTCGAATTCGTTTTGTAGTTGTGACTGTTTAAAAATTGAAATTCACGCAAACTGTTTTATGACTTTGTACCTTAATAAAAAAAACAAAATGTATTTTTTTTCTTTCTATAGACAACAACAAAATAGACTTATTACATGAACACCCCTTAACAAATTATGCGTAGCACAGTGTAATTTTCTACACGGAGAAAATTGCATTTAATAAAATTTTTAAAATAAAAATAAAAAAAACGGAGAATACAATAATTTATCGGCAATTCTATATTCCCTAATAAAAAATTTTTGGCAACATCCTTTTTCCTTTAAGCACTTCTTTTACTTTCCTTTTGTTTTCCTTTTCTTTTTATTTTCTTGAAGGGATGCACAATGGATATATAAAAGGGTTGCCGCTTTTTGCAACGTTCATTAGAAAGGGACTATAAAGCACTTAATTTTCCATAAAAAGTTTTATCTCTTGTATTTCCATACATAAAAAACATACAAAAAAAAAAAAAAAATTATAAAAACTGTTTCAGTTTATTTTGAAATCCCTTTTTACAAAAAATAATTAATAAAATTAGTAATTAATAAAGTTTTTATACAAAATTTGTTTTTAGTTGTTCAAAATATAAAATAATTTTTTTGTTGGAATTCATGAATTCATGAACTCGTTAAAACTTTTCTAGAACCTTAAAGTCTCATTTTGTAATACGCGGCCTTTCAAAACAAAAATATATTTATTTAATATTTGGAGAAAAAATGTTTGGTTTTTTTTTAATATTTAATATATTTCAATGCATTTAGCTTCTAAATTTAAAAACAAAAACAGTTAAAAAAAAAATTGATAATAACGATGACACCAGGGTACAAACAATATACTAAAGACACGTAGAAACCAAAAGTCAATCCGACTAATCATTAGTGTAAATAGCACACACACACACATACACTCAAAAATTACATTTAATTGTTTAAAAAAAAAAACATTTAAATCACTTATATGTTAATGCAACTTTTAACAATTATTCTTGAAATAAGTTCTTTTATAATTAAACTTTAAACAATTTCCTTTTTTTCCATTTCGTTGTTTTTTCATAAATAAAAATTGCATTTAATTATTAAAAACTAATCACCAAACGTATTTAGCCAAAGAGTGTATTAAGTTGTTGGGAGTCGATCACCACTTACTTGTCTTTGGAACAGCAGAAAACGTTCTGAATTCAAATAAGTAATTTGCTCATAAATATAACGAATTTTTTTTTCCATTATTCGCTCTGTTTGCCGACTATGTGTGTGTGTTTTTTTCTTGGTGCGTTAACGTCTAACAAGAGCGTTTTTATTTAATCTAATATTTAAGTACACGAATACTACATATAAAGATATGAACAAAAATACATATGTACATTTGTTTGTATATAAACATGCATATATTTCACGATCTTTGTATACAATCGAAATGTTAATATTTACTTCACAAAATGTTTAATTATTTTACTTTGTTGAGTACATGTTTTTACTTGGGTTTTAAATGCATTTGGTTGTTGTTGTTATTGTTTTGTACACCCTTAACCTAATACATGAACCCTTATGCAATTATGCACTCACGAGTAATATAAATATGGGGACTTCGGTTGGAACACAGTCAAATAATTTATATTGGATTTTTTAAAATTCATTCGACTTGCATTTGGATATTTTGTTACTAGTATGAAAAAATAAGGCCCAATGTGCTTTTAATTTTAACCGTTGGAGAATCTTGCAAACTCTAGCATAACATAGCATCATAGCATAGTTTTAGGAGGTAAGCTATAGTTTTTGCAAGCCTCTAGAATTAAGCTCTGGCTGGTTGTAAAAACGACTAGAATAATTTCATTATTTAAAACAGTTATATAACTGAGTAAAAAACCCGAAAGCATCCAGTAGTTTATAAAAATGAGTTCTGGTGTTAAATTACATCGTGCTGTAAAGTTAAATTAATAAAAACTGCTGAAGTGGTATACAAAGAGGCTCGAAAAGTTTTTGTAGTTTGTTTTGGACATGCTTAAGTTTTTGAAGTTCTAATAAAAATTACTCTAAAAAGCTAAAAAAAACACTTAACTTTTTTGAGTCGCGTGAAGTGACTTAAACTAGTTAACTTCACCGTATTCTTAGCTTTTGTGCAGCTTAACTTTTCCGAGTCTATACTATAATACTTAACTAATTGGGAGGTTTACTTGCATTGCAAATAATGAAAATAATAAAAATTGAATTTTTTAATGCAACCTGCATTTTATTGTTTACACTAAAAAAAACCGGTTTATTATTAAAGTAAAATACATAAGTTGTTCC
Source organism: Melanophora roralis (assembly GCA_963583895.1). Taxonomy (NCBI): domain Eukaryota; kingdom Metazoa; phylum Arthropoda; class Insecta; order Diptera; family Rhinophoridae; genus Melanophora; species Melanophora roralis. Next base: position 7,039,779 of record OY757189.1, read on the forward strand.
TGTGCCGTTTTTATAAATCACTCGATTAACCTATAGATATAAAAGTAAGTTTGTGCTTCTTTACTTTACAGGGTATATAAAAAACGTTTAAAAATTAATTTAAATTAAATTAATTGTAAAAGAAATGTATACGAATGTCTATGTTCTTTTTAAAACATAACTTTAAGAAGAAAAGGCAGAAAAGGTTAAACGCCAAATAGGAATTATTCTTTCAATTTAGAAGGAATTTTTCTATGCTGTTCTGTGCTGCTATTGCTTTCTTAAAGCAAACTAAAAGCAAACAGAGGCAATAAGTAAATATAGAAGCAAAATCGAATTTCTTCCAAAATGCATTTGCTTTTTAAATTTTACAAAAAAAAGTACAAAAATGCTGTCTTGTTAAAAAAAATATTTTCAATTTTTAACTTTTGCTGTTTGATGTTCTATAAATAGTAGTATGATCATTATGACGGGTATACAATTTTGTAGCAGTATTTTAAACACTGAATTACAACACCTTAAGTGCTTTTGAACAAGATGTTTACATATGCCTTAAAAATTTTTCCCTCCAAATTTAATAATTTTAGCGTGAACCCGTTGAAATATTGCCTGTGTTTAACACTCAGGTATGTAAAAGTCATTTGTAAAATTTATATTAGAAGCGTGTTCTAGTTCGATCTAACTGCTGCTGTTTTGGGAAAGTGAACAAAAAAATATACGTTTTTTATTTTGATCGGAAGGTTATACCAGATGCAATAACATACATACATATGTACATGTAAGAGCAAAAATTATTAACCATCTGTTAAATGAAAATTTTAAAAGACACACGCAGATACATACATATAGATTGCAAAAGTGGCATGCCATATTTAAAGTAGAGACCTGCACCAAGTCCTATTTCAAGATAATTCAAGACCTGTTTAACTGCTGTAATGTAGAGTAGCTGACACAGTTTGTGTGTTGCAATGTAGTGTAGTTAAGAATAAAGAGTGGTGTCATGCACTGTTGTTGACGCAACTTATATACTGTCATGATGTGTGGTCGACAAAAGAAATGACTGTGATGATGTGTGGTCAACAACAACAAAACTGTGTGTATTACACACAATGTTGAAAAGATACATAAACAAACATATATACAAGCAGGCAAATTAATACAAAATTCATACGTAATTACATTACATTACATACATACATTAAAAATCAACCCCCGTTTTTAAAACTAACACACCAGGAACATCCCGTCAACAGTAAAGTTTCGAGATGAATTGAAATTGAAGTGTGTGATCATGATGAATTGATGTGCCGTTGTTGTTTACTTAAGTGTGCTTAAGTGTGAATATATTTTTCATTTAAGTAAAATTAAGTAAACAAAAGAGATGGCGAACAATACAACGCAGCACTTATTGTTGTGTGTCCACACGTAAGGTATATGAAATGAATTGAAAATTCGAGATGATGCCTTATTTAGTGTCGTCTTGAGCTGGCCTCTAATCTAAAGTACATCCCATCTAAAAGCACCTTTAGCATTAGAATTTCTTAACTTTCATAAGATTTTCAATCGTAGTGTCCTACTTTGGTAGCATAAAATGCTCATGATAATAGTTTAAAAAGGGGTCATATGAAATACTATCTGACCTTATAACGAAGCCTCAGTTTTTGTTTTTGTTGTTTTCCTTTGGTTAACCTATCGATTTTTGACTAAAAAATAAATCTTATCGCTTAATCAAATAGGTGTGCTGTTAGATAATGCAAGTTTTTTATTGAATTTTTTTTTAAATCTTTCGATCAAAGTTTAAAAAAAAATAGATTTATTGTCTTAGTCTTAACTGATTTTTTAAAAAAAAATTTATTGAATAGGTTGAGAAATATTTTTTAGTTTAATCAGTTTGTTCTTAATAATTTAGGTTTTTATACGGTTCTCGGATATGAAAGATTCAATTGTAACTTATTTTTCCAATTTTCATAGTTTTAAAATATTTTCTGTATTTTAGTATTTTATAATTTTGAGCATTTTCAATAAAATTAATTTAATTTGCAATCTTAAATTTATTTACTCTACTCCGTAATTCAGGAGAGTAGTTACTTAAGTATTTGGTCAAATATTTATCTTTGGTGATAAATGAAAACATGTTGTCTGATTCAATAATTCAAAGCATACTCTTAGGCCGTAGATAAACTGCTGCAGATTTTTGATTGCGGTAAAACAAATAGTTTACAAATACAAAATATGTATTTATAATCATGCCTCATACATACATACGTGGTAAAGGAGTTATACGTTTCTGCACCCAAAATTAATAGTCTAAAACCGACTAATTGACACAGAATAAGTTATTTAATCCATTAGAAATATTGCATATTCGAAGCCAATTTGATGAGATTGATTTATTACTGGCCCCATCTCCCACAAAAGGCCCTTACAAGGACATCATCTTATCCTCCATTAAGGAGTGTAAAGTTGTTTTGGCGGAAACGGAAATCTTATCCTATAGATGGGCAGACTATAGGAAACTTCTTATACATAACTCAAATGTTGTTATTTCATATCATTTTATTATTTTTTATACATTGACTGTTTAATAAATATTAAATTACCAGCTGTTTTCTACATTACAAAACATTAATTATACTAAATCAATTTACTACCATTAAAACTAAGCACTTTCTACTTTTCATATTTTGGAGCATATTTGTGGTAGACCTCTACATATTTAGCCTTGGCGTCTTCGGTGCTGGTGCCAGCCTTTTCCTTCCAGGCATTCCACATGGCTTTTCTAATGGGTTCTTCAGGTTCATCGGTGTTACAATCACCAACTGTGGCCTGCTTGTAATAGCCGTAGAATTCCAGAAAGTCTTCTGGAGAGGGCTTCTTCTTAAAGTTTTTGGCTTTTTCAACAATTTCTTCAAACTGAAAAATAACAAAAATAATCAAAAAAAAAAAAAAAACAGAAATAAATAAATTGATTGCACTTTCTAAATTAAACACTTACGCTGAGCATTTTGTTGTTCTTTAATGGTTATAAATAAAGGAATAATAAATTTCAAATAAATCAATGGTTTTTATATAAAAAAATTGCGATAAAAGATAAAATTAAATAAATTTGGCAAATCTTATCAGTTAAATTTTCAAAGTTCGATTTGAGTAAAATGATGAGGTGTCAGCTAAAACTCCTGCTTGGTTATCAATTTTGTTTTTGTGTTTTAATTAAGGACTGTGTCTAGTTGTTTTGTAGTAGAGGTTTTTATTTACTTAAAATCAAAATATAAAAGAAAATTTTTAAAAAATTTTATTAAAATTTCTTTATAAAAGGATTAACAAAAGATATAAAATCACTCCAATTATTTTTCATAATTTATTCAAAATGGTAATTTTTATTTAAATAACTTAAGCACTCTCTTCTTATTATTTATTTAAAATACATTCATACATACTATGTATGCATGTAAATATGTACTTGCATATATATACAAATGTTTTATGTGCAGTTTGATAAGCTTTAATCACTAACAGCCTTTTTGTTTTATCGAAAACAAACATATCGTTACTTAAAATACAAAAATGAAAACATTAAGATAAAAAATTATTTAAAAATTGGGAAAAAGGTGTTTATTAAGTTTAAAAACTATAACAAATGTGGCTCAAGGCTTTTGCTACTCTCCTTAAAGATTTTGGAGCTTTATATAACGCAATTAAATTGCTTTTTAGTTAAAATTTTTGTTTTCTGGTCTTAGTTTTCTGATAAGTAAGATATGTCCGTTTGGATTTAAGTTGACCATATGTACTAATGCATGTAAGTAAGTACGCATAAACAAAAATATGAATTTAAAAATGTGTGTAAATTATCATATTTAAATGATTTGTTTGTAATAAAACAACATTGAGAGAATGTGTTAAAATTTCCATAATTAATAATAGTTTTTATTTATTCGGCTTTGAGTTCATTATTAAAATTGTGATAGCTAAGAATGGCAATTTTTAATAAAAATTAAGTAATTCCGATACTAGCCGAGTGTAATGCATTTTCGAAATCAGCTAGAATTTCTCGTCAACACTCTTGAATGTAAATTTTTTTCTATTTAAATCTTTTAAAACAACTTTAATTAGAATTTCAATACTGAAATTATATTCCTATTTATTATTGCTTAGACCGAACACATACAACTCTATGTTCGCTTATTTCCATTCTAGTTGCATTTATCACTAGCTACGGCCGATGGATGGCTAAAACAAAGTAAAAGTAAATAATAGAAGTAAGTAGTGATAAATGCAATGTAACGTAAGACCGACTTCCATTAAGTTTTCCTCACGAACATTTTTGTAAAACATACTTACCCCCTATCTCCAGCCCCTAACAGGGGTGCCATACAAAATTAAAAAAAATTCGGCCTTAGAGAAATAAAGTGTAGGACCGACCCCCATTAGTTTCCCTTCCCTAACATATTCTAAGAACTTACTCCCTATCTCCATCCCCTGCAGGGGGTTTCCATACAAAGTTTGGGAAATTTTAATAAAACCCCCCCTACAGCTTCCAGGGTGCCGGTCAAATTTAGGATCGACCCCAACTCATCTTTTCTTGCAAACATTTTCATAGAACAACTTACCCCCTTATATTTCCCCCCTCAAAGGAGGTTGCCAAAAAATTGCAAAAATTAGGGTAAAAAACCCTACACGCAGTGAAGGGTATAAAAGATTCGGCACAGCCATGTATAGCGGTCAGTGATGCCAACTTTTTGAAAGCAAAAAGCACTTCGTACACAAAAAAATCACTAAAAAAGAGAAATTTTTAATTCAGAAGAGCGTAAAATAGCACTAAACTTTTTATTCACACTAAGGAATAGCCTAGTGGTAACCAATGGTTATTCAGATAATTAGGGAAAAAGAAAATCAAAACAATTTAATAACGAAAAATGGTTTCTTGGATTTTTGAAAGAACTGTTGAAAGTTTGGGTTTGTTAATAATAATTCTCGATAAGTTTATGAAAGTTATAATTAAATGCAGAAATTATTCAAGTGGTTTTTTAAGAATTTGGTCGAAGTCGACTGATGATTTGGTGTAAGAACCAATGAAACGGTAAATTGACTTTTTAATAAAAATACCAATATAAGATAAATAAAGAGTTTCTAAGGGGGAAAACAGTCACTGTATACCATAATTGCTGATTAATTTTACAATTTGTAAAAAACACTTAAGGCACAATCGAAAAATCAAGAAGCACCAGCTTAGTGCTTTTTCTCAGTTTGACACTAAAACTAAAAATTTGGCGTTTTGGGGCAATAAAAAGCACCAAAAATAGTGCTTAAACCACTGAGTTGGCATCGCTGATAGCGGTATTACTTGTTTTCTTTAAATATATGCCTGTAATTCGTTTTTTTTTATAAGTCGAGAATTTCGTTTATTTTGATTAATGGTCTGCGTATTTATCACAATTAGGCTAAAAAAATCGTCTTAAAAAATACGATTTAGAGCTTTTCTCTATTAATGTACGATATGTACTTGTATTTATTGAAATAAAAAGCTTTAAAAAACAAATCAATTTTACTATAATTTTTTTTTTTTAATTAAATGTAGCATACTTTTGTGCTGCTTAATAAATAAATATCAAAGATATTTCTTTAGCGTTGCGTTGTGCTTTAGAAATTAGCCTCTGATTGGGGCATTGCAATGATGGCTGCTATCAGTGGTTTGGTTTGTTGTATTTTTATTATCATAACACGTATGTGTGAGTTGTCGGGCGTTAGAGTTGGTGGTGGCAATTTATCATTAATGTCTAAAACGGCTACAACTTCAAAATCAATTTTTAATGGTACGCCAGGCAGTATACTGGGAAGCTGAAACAAGCAAAAATGTAACGAAAAGATAAAATTTTTAGTTAACTGGAATTTACAAAAAGGCTCAAAAATTGAAAAACTTTTGTCACTACAATATACTTTATATGTAATTAAATGTAAATGTAAGGTGCGTGATTAGGGAAAGTATTTTCTATTTTGTTGAAAATTTTAAATGATTATGATCATATAAATTAAGCTTTTAAATGTCGAAAATAATTTGTTCTAGAAACTTTAAAAGAAAAAAAATCAAATTTACCTTGGCCAATGACTTTTGTATTGTATAATGTCGTCGGTCGGCATGCAATAAAACCATTAAATTTGATGCCATTTTATAAGTTGATAGATTCTGTATGGTTAAGTACAAGCGAAAAACAGGACCAGCTCCACAAACTTCAGCAGAAAGTTTTACAGGGGCATGTGTTATATCGTCAGATATTGTACGCTCGGAAGAATTTAAAGCATCTAATGTAGCTCTAGCGGCGGTATGACGCAAACGCCATAATTCAACTTGAAAACTGCCATAAGTGGCTGTAAAGGAAACGGTTAATAATTTTTTTTATTGAATTTCAAAAATCTACTACCAACATTTAGCATTTTGTTTTTCTCTAGCTATTTGCTCCACGAATATGGAACTCTTTTTAGGTTTTTCCAAAACCGAGTTTTTTACCATATCCGCTACATGCTGCATACCACGACCAGCCAACTTTTGATTTGGTTCAAATGTTGCGGTTCTTTTTAAAATTTTTATTATCAAATCTCCTTCAATTGTGTTCAAACATAGAACATGTTCCTCTAGGCCCAAATAACCGAAAATCATTGAACTAACAGTGCCGCAAATTTTAAATTCATCCACTAGATATTTTTGCATGTAAAACTGTACCAAGCCTCCCTGTAAAGCCACACAAATTAAGGTCAAACCCAAATGGGTTAAATTCATCATGGTCATGCAAATGGGTTGCTCTTCCAAACGCACCATATACAATTGTTTGCCCTTTTTCGAGTAACATAATAGTTTTTTGTCCATTGAAGTCACCATTAACGTTTGGTCAATTGGTAGCAAAACTAAGCCGTTAAGGGGATTGGAAAGCTTAAAGATTTCTTGTCCTTCGTTGGCAGATTTACGTAAAAGATAAACGGAACCATATCTCGTGGCTACCACAATACAAAAGTCAGTTTCATAACAACCATTCACTGCCAGCAAGCTGGGTGTTATGTCGCGACAAGCCATGGCACGTTGTAACAATCCAAAACTTTGAGGTTCCAAGATTAAAATTTCACCATTGTCGGTGGCAATTACTAGGTGGGATGGTGGTTGTAATACTCCACTTGAGACACGGGCCAGACATTTCAGTGCCACTGCCGATGGATAACGCTTTAAGTTATTTTCACCTTGTTCACGTATAAATTTCTATAAAAAACAATAAAATTAATTTCATTTGCAGTACTTTTTTTTTTACTTTTACATCTCTATCCTGTGGCAATAAATTTAGCAAATGTTGAGATTTTCTAGAAAGCTTAGGGCGTTCTAGACCTCTTAATTCATCTATAAGGCCGGCTTGATCTTCTGTTCTCACTATATTTAACTTACGCCATATTTCTCTTTCCTCCTCTAAAACCTCCAATTCTGGTAGAGTGTATTTAAAATATGGTTTCAGATGGCGATAAAACAACACTGATTCATTTATAGCCACAGCTAAAACTAAAATTAAAAAAAAAAAAAACTGTTTGATATATAAAACTCGTGAGTTTTTTGTTTAAACCTACTTGGTGTTTTTGGCTCCGATTCATCAATATATAAACTTTCTATGGCTGTTGGTATACCCTTAAGTTCATGTTCTGATTCAAACTCAATACCACGAAATACTTTTAGTTTTGCTGCCGGTGGCTCTTCGTCCAATGCAATGTCGGTCGCAATTAGTCTAACGTAATTGTCAGATTTGATATCACTGACTGTCAGACATGAAGGTAAAGTGTTAATTTTGGGTTTGTTAGATTCGTTAACTATAACTTGCAACCAGTTTCCGGTTGTAGACATTTTGTTTGTTTAAATTTAAAGAAGTAAAATCAAATTTGACTTTGTTATTGTATTTCTTTGTTTGCCTTAGCAACGGTTTTGTTTACGTCTTTGTTGATTATTTTGTATGTTCTGGCTAAGGGTTGTATTTCCTTGGTAAGTTAAGTCTTACCGTTGGAAGCTTAATGCCAAAATCGTTCCCACGCAAATGTGTGTTAACAGGACTTAGAAAATAAGCACTTATCACTTACAGCCATCCCTAAACAAGAGCGGAAAGCGTTTTTTAGCTGTCAAAAGTTCTCATGCCCATACATTTTGTATGGAGCATACCGAAATAACGCGGCGGCAACGCAACGGTAACGCTTTGCAATTGGAAAATCCGATTTTGACAGAGCGTTTTGTAGTGAAGTTAGTTGAAGAAGAAAACAATTGTAAAGCATGGTACAATTACCATGGTAAGGTAATTGTACCATGTTGTAAACAAAATAAAAAACAAGAAAAAAAAGAAACAAGAAAAAAATATATGTATTTAAAATTAGAAAATGGAGGTAAGTAAATATTTTCAATTAAATAAAGATAAAATATTTTTTGTTTTATTTTTGCTTGTTAATTTATAATATAAACGAACAAACAGGGTCGCTTTATTTATTTGTTTGATAACCCTGTTTTTATTGTTTTGACATAACGTTGCCGCTTTTGTTTAGGTATGGCTTATCAGCGGTAAAGCTCAGCGGAAAAAAACGTTTTGCTTACCGCTCTTATTTAGGGATGGCTGTTAAGGGGTTTAAAAACTTTAATTATTTACTTAAATTGACACACAGTGTTTAGGAACCCCAACGTCATTTAGGTTTGGTTTCAATGACGTTGTTATGCAAGAAGTAATTTAATTTTGAAATATAAAATAAAATGGCAATTATTATGTAAGAATTCATTCAAATTTATCTGGTTTACTTTAACAAGCCGTAGTTGAAGAATTTATATAAAAGTATGGTTGTGATTCTCATTTGGTTTGAGCAACTTATTAGACAAATACGAAATGATTCGTGCTCCATCATTTTTAGTTGTTTATAGAAAGAGAGGTGTCTTAAATGTGCGAACCTTTTGGAAGATGCTCTAAGTTTAGAAAATGATAGTTAAGGTGAAATGTTAAAATTTGTTAAGTTAACATTTACAAAATGCGTCAGTAAACAATGAACGTGGAATACTTTGGCTCAAACGTAAAAATCTCAAGTTTCACCGTCGTCCTAAGGAGTTTAGCCGATTGTCTTAAGACTCCGAACAACGCGCGATGAAAGAAAATATCTGGAAATACTTGTCTTGATAAAATATCGCTGCTGTTGCTGAAATTATCGCCAATGAGACTAAATGACGATCTACAAAATTGCGTAGGGGCACAAATGTCTCCGTCGAAAACCGGCGAAAGGTTTTAAAATTTCTTAACCATTATTTTAAAAAGTAGTAAACGGTGCGGAGGGAGGGTGGTGCTGTTGGAAATATTGATTATGCGAATATGTCGCAGGGGTCGAGTGAGAATCGCGCGTTCGCTGTGGAGACATTTTTAAAGAGTAATGATTCTTACGCAATTGTTCGCCGCCAATTTTGTTTAAAGTTCGGTATTCGGCGAATACGTGATGAACCGAGTGTTAGTTTCAATTCGTTCGTGGGTGCAGAGATTTCGCGCAACTGCTTCGGCTATAAATGTCCCATGGCCAGGGCTCATTCGATCTTCAAGAACTCCCAAAAACATAAAACTGTTTGAAAGAAGTTCACGTAAAAACCCACGACTTTCAATATGGAAAAGAGCAGCCTCACTGCGACTTCCAAAAGCGATTATTCATGAAATTTAAAAAAAGGATCTGAAATTCCATCCTTTTAAAATTCAAATCATTCAAGAACTGAGAGAAAGTGACTTTGATTTACGTAAAAATTTTTGAGAAACGAGCTTAGAGCGTTTTAGCACTGTAAATCCTATTTTTTTAGGGCAAAGAGGCTCACGGTCACGACAACAAGCAAAACTGCAATTACTGGTATCCAAGAACCCGCAACTCTCGAATAAAACATCAAAAACCATTGCATTGCCACAGGGTAACTGTTTGGTGTGATGCCAGGCGACGAATGTCAACGATGAAAATTATAGACGCATGATTGCGGAACTCTTCTTGCCAAATCTGCGAGCTCATCTATCGTACTCTTCACACACAGCCAGAGCTTCAATGAATTTTCTTCGGAAAAGTTCCCCCCAAAAACTGATCAGTCGCTTCGGGGACATCCCATGGTCACCGAAGTAGCCCAATCTAACTCGAGAAACCAACTCAATTGAACCAAGTTTACTGCAGCGTGTAGCGAAGAATACAAGGCTCCATTTTGAACAGTGTTTTCAACTCGACGAAAGACATCTGGATGACATGCTCTTTAAAAAATAAAATTCGCAAATTTAATTCTATCGTTCAATGCTCTTAATTAAACTTTGTGTTAATTATTACGTTTTTTATTTAAGTTTGAAAATATAAATCTGCCACCAGATACCCTGTACAAAAGTACATCGGACTAGGACACATGCATTTTTAATGTATTTTTAACTTAAAATGTATGTATATGTATATTAGAGACCTGCATCAAGTCCTATTCAAGCTAATTCAAGAACCGCATAATTTTCTAATTCTTGTGTTATTGTGCGGTTAAACGGTTTAAGTGCTGAAATGTAGAGTAGTTAAGAATAAAGAGTGGCGTTAGGCACTGTGATCGATAAAAAAATTACTGTGCTTATGGTGTGGCAACAACAACAAAGACTTAAGAGTAATGTTGTTGTTATGTTAACAAATAATAATACACACAATGTTGAGTGGGTACATACACAAACAAACATATACACAAGCAGGGAAATCAATATAAAACTCATGCGTAATTACGTTACATTACATACATATAAACATTCAAAATCAACCCCCGTTTTTTATAACTATCACACCAGGAACATCCCGCCAACAGTAAAGTTTCGAGATGAATTGAAATGGAAGTGTGCGATCATGATAAACTGATATGCCGTGGTTGTTTGCTTAAATGTGCTTAACTGTGAATATATTTTTCATTTAAGTTAAGTTAAGTAAACAAAAGAGATGGCCAACAATGCAACGCAGTACTTATTTTTGTGTGTGCACACGTAAGGTATATGAAATGAATTAAAAATTCGAGATGATGCCTTATTTAGTGTCGTCTTGGGCTGGCCTCTAATGTATATCCGCCAACCGAACTTAAAAATGAAAAGATTTTATTTGGTGTATCACTTTGGCAACATTGTATCGCACATTTGGCGGCAAATAAAAATTTTTCCTGAACGTTGGTACATCAAATTTAAAAATAAGTTGCTTTCTTATAGATTTACATAAACAATTTTACTATTTAGCTTTTTTCAAACGCAACACCACTTTTCCTTTTTACTAAAATAAAAAAAAACCAAAAAAAGTATTTTTCTAAGCAATTTATTGAATTTAACCACAACAAAATCCGGTCCAATCAAGTGAAAGCTTTACGAAATTATTTTGCTTCTTAAAATAACCGGCAAAACACACAGATTTTATTCATCATTATAGTTGTACACAAGCACACATACAAACGCATTCCAAATGTAAACAAAAAGAACGATTATAAACGCTAAAAGTAGGTTACAATTTCGTTGATCAGCCACAGTTTTGTTTTTGTTAGGATCGTGCCAATATTCAAAATTGCGCTTAGAGGTGAAAAAATTAATAAAAAAAAAAGTTGTTATTTTTATATAAAGAAGAAAACAGCAACGACCACTCTCGTTATTTCCGTACTTTTACCCAAACATTGAAGATGACTTTTTATTTATCTTAAACACTGGTCAACACCAGTAGTCATCATTGAAAGAGTTTGTTAATTCACAAACTTGGAATTCGGCAAGATATGTATGTATGGTGTGTTTGTGTGTGTGTGTGTGTGTGTCTGTGTAGGTGTTTCTATTTTATCTTTTGGTTATTCACTTCAATGAACACTTTTTTTTGTTAAACAGTTGACACTGACTAAATGAGTCAGCAGGTTTGGTATGTGCCCGTTAACAAGTTATTACCACTGTCTTGTGGTTTATTTAATTGCAATTTGCTAATGTATTGCCAATTTAAACTGATGTTGGCAATCACTTCTTCTTCATAATTGCGTTGATTACACTGTAGAAATTGTGATGTTAATTTTCTGATGGATATTGTTGAAGATATATTTTAGTTGCAGCAATAACTTAAAACAAATTTTAACCGGTTCTCCGTAGTTTGTCAAAGCGGAAGTTTTAAAATTACATTTTTACTTGATCTCTTAACAAGAAGACCAAAATCGTGAAAAACATGAGACAGGGCTGCCAAGCAATTAAATCCAAACGTATATTAGGGATTGACGGCTTCTGAATATTATTATATAAATGCAGAAAATATTCATTTTGTTTTCTCAAGAATTTAGTTAAAGTCTAGTGGCGATTTGGTGGACAAACTTAATCTGCAACAAACTCTTTAAATAGACTAAGAAAATTGGCATCATATTCTGAATAATATTTTGAAATTGTTGTAAAACGAAAGGGTTTTATTTTTGGTAGCCCTTATAATACAACGCTGTTAAACAAAAACTAAATGTATAGAAATTTTTTTTCGATTTTTGTTTTTCTCATACAATTGTTTTTGTTTTTAAGCGTTGCGTTTTACGTAATTTGGCCCTTAGGGTTTAACGATTGTCTAAATGTAAAAGGGGAAAAGAAAATCAAAACAGCTTAAAGCGAAAAATAGGCTGTTTGGTTTTTGAAAGAACCCTTGAATGTTTTCGTTTGTTCATAGTAATTCTCAATAAGTTTATTGAAGTAATTATATAAAGCCAGAACATATTCATTACGGTTGCCAAAAATTTGATTAAAGTCTACTGACGATTTGGTGCATATGGACAAACTTAATCTGCAACAAACCCTATATAACTACGATTCATGGCTAATGGAGGCCATAGTTAAAAATTTTTCTTACATATCTTATTCATATAGATTTAAAAATTTTTTAATATGGCAACTCTACCATATCTTAAGCAATGATTTATGTGACTGTCACACAGATGTTGTTTTCGTTCTCTGTTGCTGCAGTAACAACCTGACAAGAACTACATGTTTGAATCTCTTTTTCTGGTGGATTTCTGCTATTTTTTATTTTTTTGTTTCAATATTGCGTTAAATTACACAGGCCAACACAATTTATAAGGTGGAAGGTTTCGTAGTCATTTTGAATACATGTAATACTGAGCATAAATGCCTAAAAATCACTTTTTTTTTAAATTGGATCTGTATCTGGAAATTTTTTTGTTATAAAAAAAAAAGTGGAGGCTGCATCACATAATTGGCATTTACTCGAGAACTAGTTATCCGCTTTAATTGAAGGAAACGCAAGAAAATAGAAAACAAAATAATCTTTGAATTTTGTATTAATAACTTTTTTTACCAGTACTATACTTTCAGAAATATTCCGAAAGTTTCATTAGAAAAATTCGTTTTTATTCAAAAAAATTATGTGATGCAGCATCTACTTTTTCCTTTATAACGAAAAATTTCCGAATACAGAGTCAATTCAAAAAAAGTGATTTATAGGCATAAATGCTCAGTATCACATGTATTCAAAATGACTACGAAACCTTTGACCTTATAAAAAAAATTCATTTTGTTGACCTGTGTTATCTAGCATTCACTATACATATCTCTATTTGCGTATATTTTTGGGTGCGTTACTGTTGTTATGCTTAGACCTAGATTTTTACAGCAGTTTTGATCAAGTTTTACTTATAACCGTCATTTCTTCTTTCAAGTCGTGGAAAAAAGACATGTTGTTGAAAAGGAAATTTATTTTTAAGTTTGGGTGGTGTTGGCGTTTTTATTGCAATTCTTTCCATTTTATTAGTCATGAAAAAAAAATTTCATTTTTATTTTTGTAAGAAATAATTGTTTTAGTATGAACAACTAGTAGTAATAGACACTTTCTACTTTTACCACGGCATCTTCTAAACCTGTAATTAAGAAGAAAAGTAGAAGTTGTTTATGTAAATTGATAGTCATCTTGTAATATAAACCAGTAAATATAATAATTACTCACGCTTGCAAGTTTGTGTGACCATTAAGTAGACAAGCTTGCATCAATGACTAAATATAGTTACTTTAAGTTAAAATGCAAGCTAGTAAACGATAATGTATTTAGAAAACTATTTCAAAATTATTTTTAAGACAAACTGTCTAAAGCAATCCACTAAGAAACATCGAAAACAAAATTTAAAAAAAATAAGCTTTAAGTGCATGAAGGCCTGTGTATGCGTATGATTTATTTCAATTACAATTAACACTCACGTGTGACAAACGTAAATCAAATCTCATTCCTATTTGAAAGGTGTTCACACAATCTGTTTTAAAAAACATTTATTTTGCAACAAAATGTTTTGTTACTCAGCAGCAATGACTGCAAACGTCATTGTAGTTTTAAATGCATTGCTTTAAATACTCACTGGGTTTGTGGGTTTCCTTGAGGTAATTTCTCAAATGAGCTGTGACGAGATTTAAAAAAAAAGAAACTGAGCATCCACATAATAGTTGGGGATCAGGGCAGAATTGAAAAAAGAGGTTAAATTCAAACTCGGAGCAGTACAAACATTGAAAATGACGACAAACGGATCGTGCCTTTTTTACAGTTTTACTCCACAATGACTATGAAGTTGAAAGTTTTTTTTCTTAATTATTTTTGTTTTCTTAAGTTTTTTATTGTTGTTTTTGTTTACTTTGCCAGTAGCATATTTATCGAATTTGTTGCTGTTTGTATGTATTTTTTTTATTATACTTTTTTTTCTCAGTTTATTTTTTAAGTGCTTAAGTTTTTTAGTCTGATGGAGATCGCGTTCGCGTTAAGTTCCCTCCATAATAAGGTTTAAATTTTGTTTGTTTTCTTTTGTCCAAAAATATTTTTTTAATTTTCTGAAGTTGTATTTGTTAGGAGATTAAGAATGACTGCTTAAATAATTATTTGTATGGAAAAAATATGGTGAAAAAAGCTTTAAAGAAAGTGAATAGAAAATAATAAAGAAAAAATATTCAAAGAAGTATTTATGAAATAAAAACATTTGAATCGAAAAGAAAAAATGCAATAAAACAAAAAAAAATTATTAAACATCAAAAGAACCTTAAGGCGGCGAAAATAGCTTAGACCTAGAGGAAATCATTATCTTAAAATATATAATTTATTTAATGGTTTAGGAAAAAAAATTAAAAATATATCTTTTGTTTCAACCAGCGTTTTTTATTATTATAAAAAGGTTATATTTAGCTTTTATAAAAAAATTTTAAATATTAAAAAAAATCAATTATGGTTTAAGTGTAAGAGAAAAGTATAAAATCAAAAATATTTATTAAAAAAGTTATGTTTAAAAAGTAATTAAAGTGAAAAGTGTTTAACAAAACATATGCAGTTTTTAAGCAAAAGAAAATAGGATTAAACAGCAAAATGTAAGTAAATATTGTTTTTTAATGTTTTTTTTTTTACAATTAAATAAAATGAAAGCATTTATTTAAAAATAGTTTAGATTAACAGAAATATTTAAAATATTTGTCTTCTTCTGAAAACAAAGAAATTAAAAAAAAAATTATAAACGATTAAGGTCGACCTTGGGTGATACTCTACACTGAATGAAATTAAAGTCAGACAATAAATTGTATCGTTTTTGTGTTAAATTTCTCTTGGTGTCTGATAAGAATATAGGTCATTAATTACAAATATTTTTTTTTATGTTCAATAACTATTTTGTTGCAACATTAAATAAAATTGTATTTGTTATTACCTTTTAAACTCATTTAACATTAATACGCAAGGTGACACGAAATATTTATCTTGACATTAAATTTAGCTTCAAAAATTAAAAATGTTTGAAAAATTTTTAATCAACTCTATTTAACTTTTTTTTATTATTATGGGGATTTTTCATTACTAAATATTTTTGTATTGTAGTTAGTGTTTTTTTGAATTTAAGCGATTTTGTTGTAAATTTAATTTTTAATTGTTTTTTTGCAAAATTTGCATTTTTGTTGCAATGCCTAAAAACTAACATTGAAAAGACATGTTTTATAAAAAAAAATTATAATTTTTATAAAAAATTGTTTATAAAGTGTATTTCGTTGTTATTTTTCCACGTATAGCAATATTCAACAAAGATTATTATTGGTGGGCGCTAAATTATGTTGGTGTCGATTAAAGTTTCAGTTTTGTAAAGCTACATTTACACCACCTAAGTTCTCATCTGAGTTGAGTGTCACAAAACAATGTAACTTTTTAATTTTTAGTATTTCATTACGTCTAAGAAATTAGTTTTAGTCGGCTAATTACAAAAGTTGTTAAACTGGTATAAAGTATATGGAAAAACAACAATAAGTATTTAATCCAGATTAGACAAAACTATTAACAAATAAAAACAGACAATTTATTACACTATACAAATGAGTCTTAGTTGTGAAATTCAGATGATAGCTCAGGTGGTGTAAATATAGCTTAAAAAAAATTTAAAAAAAAACACGTTTTTTAATAATAAAAAAAATCATGGCAACAGAGAGTTTTTTCATATAAATAGTTTGGTTTAATACTTTGACTTAAGTTATTATAAGCATTAGAATGAAAGATGTTAATGGTTTTTTAAAAAATTTTTATAAGAAAAGTCTTATTTTCTAGATATACTTGAACAAATGTATACATTAAATGTTTTTTGTCCCACTGTATCACTGTTTATCTCAATCTAGAGGAAAATAATATTATTTTATACTTAAGATTTATAAACAGAAAGGTTTAAAAAAGGCCTTTATGATTTTTTTCAATCTTAATTGACGTCCGTCGGTGTCAGTACCCTTGGTTTTAGTGCCAATGTTAAAAAAGCGTTAAAAAAACTTTCTGTGTAACTTGTTGACTTCCGACCTCAATGTAATTCAATACCTTACATTGTATACATTACATTACATTACATCACATTACATTGCATTACATTACATTGCATTACATTACATTACATTACATTACATTACATTACATTACATTACATTACATTACATTACATTACATTACATTACATTACATTACATTACATTACATTACATTACATTACATTACATTACATTACATTACATTACATTACATTACATTACATTACATTACATTACATTACATTACATTACATTACATTACATTACATTACATTACATTACATTACATTACATTACATTACATTACATTACATTACATTACATTACATTACATTACATTACATTACATTACATTACATTACATTACATTACATTACATTACATTACATTACATTACATTAAATTACATTACATTACATTACATTACATTACATTACATTACATTACATAACATTACATTACATTACATTTCATTACATTACATTACATTACATTACATTACATTACATTACATTACATTACATTACATTACATTACATTACATTACATTACATTACATTACATTACATTACATTACATTACATTACATTACATTACATTACATTACATTACATTACATTACATTACATTACATTACATTACATTACATTACATTACATTACATTACATTACATTACATTACATTACATTACATTACATTACATTACATTACATTACATTACATTACATTACATTACATTACATTACATTACATTACATTACATTACATTACATTACATTACATTACATTACATTACATTACATTACATTACATTACATTACATTACATTACATTACATTACATTACATTACATTACATTACATTACATTACATTACATTACATTACATTACATTACATTACATTACATTACATTACATTACATTACATTACATTACATTACATTACATTACATTACATTACATTACATTACATTACATTACATTACATAACATTACATTACATTACATTACATTACATTACATTACATTACATTACATTACATTACATTACATTACATTACATTACATTACATTACATTACATTACATTACATTACATTACATTACATTACTTTACATTACATTACATTACATTACATTACATTACATTACATTACATTACATTGCATTACATTACATTACATTAAATTTCATTACATTACATTACATTACATTACATTACATTACATTACATTACATTACATTACATTACATTACATTACATTACATTACATTACATTACATTACATTACATTACATTACATTACATTACATTACATTACATTACATTACATTACATTACATTACATTACATTACATTACATTACATTACATTACATTACATTACATTACATTACATTACATTACATTACATTACATTACATTACATTACATTACATTACATTACATTACATTACATTACATTACATTACATTACATTACATTACATTACATTACATTACATTACATTACATTACATTACATTACATTACATTACATTACATTACATTACATTACATTACATTACATTACATTACATTACATTACATTACATTACATTACATTACATTACATTACATTACATTACATTACATTACATTACATTACATTACATTACATTACATTACATTACATTACATTACATTACATTACATTACATTACATTACATTACATTACATTACATTACATTACATTACATTACATTACATTACATTACATTACATAACATTACATTACATTACATTACATTACATTACATTACATTACATTACATTACATTACATTACATTACATTACATTACATTACATTACATTACATTACATTACATTACATTACATTACATTACATTACATTACATTACATTACATTACATTACATTACATTACATTACATTACATTACATTACATTACATTACATTACATTACATTACATTACATTACATTACATTACATTACATTACATTACATTACATTACATTACATTACATTACATTACATTACATTACATTACATTACATTACATTACATTACATTACATTACATTACATTACATTACATTACATTACATTACATTACATTACATTACATTACATTACATTACATTACATTACATTACATTACATTACATTACATTACATTACATTACATTACATTACATTACATTACATTACATTACATTACATTACATTACATTACATAACATTACATTACATTACATTACATTACATTACATTACATTACATTACATTACATTACATTACATTACTTTACATTACATTACATTAGATTACATTACATTACATTACATTACATTACATTACATTACATTACATTACATTACATTACATTACATTACATTACATTACATTACATTACATTACATTACATTACATTACATTACATTACATTACATTACATTACATTACATTACATTACATTACATTACATTACATTACATTACATTACATTACATTACATTACATTACATTACATTACATTACATTACATTACATTACATTACATTACATTACATTACATTACATTACATTACATTACATTACATTACATTACATTACATTACATTACATTACATTACATTACATTACATTACATTACATTACATTACATTACATTACATTACATTACATTACATTACATTACATTACATTACATTACATTACATTACATTACATTACATTACATTACATTACATTACATTACATTACATTACATTACATTACATTACATTACATTACATTACATTACATTACATTACATTACATTACATTACATTACATTACATTACATTACATTACATTACATTACATTACATTACATTACATTACATTACATTACATTACATTACATTACATTACATTACATTACATTACATTACATTACATTACATTACATTACATTACATTACATTACATTACATTACATTACATTACATTACATTACATTACATTACATTACATTACATTACATTACATTACATTACATTACATTACATTACATTACATTACATTACATTACATTACATTACATTACATTACATTACATTACATTACATTACATTACATTACATTACATTACATTACATTACATTACATTACATTACATTACATTACATTACATTACATTACATTACATTACATTACATTACATTACATTACATTACATTACATTACATTACATTACATTACATTACATTACATTACATTACATTACATAACATTACATATCATTATATTACCTTACATTAAATTATATTTTCATAATAAAAAGTGGCTGATGGAAGCTGCTGTTTTATATTAATTTTTTTATGCGAATACTTATGATGATAGTCTTAAATAAAATTTTTCAAATTTAAAAATCATTAATTAACAAAAATATTAAATGTGCTGCCTAATACATGCGTTTTTAGTAGCGGCATTTTAAATCGTTATTTTATTTTCCTTTCTCTAACTATAATTGATAATTCTTATCTTCCGACTAAAATAGCATATTTTACGTTTTTAAATAGTTTTAAATTTTAGTTTGATTAATACACAAAATATAGTGTATGTATGTATATAAGTAAATATGTTTTAGTTTGAAAGCATTTATGATTATTATGACCACTTATGAATCACATTTGTTAAATATAAACCTGATATCGGGCGACCGAGAGTTACACAAAGAATTTTTGTTTTCATGATTAATTTTCCTCTTCTGTTATTTCTTATTTTTATTCCCCTTGTGGTTTTAGAATGAACAAAATGCAATTGTTAAATAATAAAAATATAGATTATAGACTTATGATTGTGATTTAGCTGCAGGAAATTGTACTCGCAACGAGAGCAAAAGGGATGATAAACTGATTTTAAATGATTAGATGCCCTACTAAATTTAAAACTGAGCTTAAGATTTTGGAAACAACACTAAAAAATTGGATAAGAAGCTTACTTGCTCCTTTAAATTTTAAAACTTATTGAATTTTAAAATTAGTAAAATTATGTACATAATTACAAAACCGGCTTTGCAGCACATATGTATGTACCTTCAACAAGCAATCATTTGTTACGCACTGCAGCGGAGTTTTTAATTATCGCTTAAAGATTAAACTTTGTCAACAGTCTTATATGTATCAATAAAAACAGATAACTTAAAACTACAGTACCGCGCAATCTTATTGTATTTAATACTGACGGATGGACGGACATCGTTAAATATGCTCAAGAGGTAATTTTGATTGTATTTGTATGGCTTGAGATAGGGATTGAATTTTCGACTTTGGTTATTAGATAGTAGTGGTAAAATTAATCGTAATAATAGTCAGTGCAAATAAATTGCACGGTACTGCATGCATGTTACAATTTAATATGCCTTTTATCGCTTTGCCTAAACTTTAAATTTTCCGCTAGTATAATATACAAATAATATGGAATACCAAAGCGTCTTTTGCCTTTTAGTTTTTTTTTCGATATATTTATTTAATTTATTTTTTTTTGTCTCTAAACTTTTTGGAATTTTTATGCGATTTCACTTAATAAATAAAACTACAAGAAATTTCTCTTTAGGACACTTATTTTTTTTTATTTTACCATTAAAATCAAAACGATTAGCGTGTAGACCAACAAAACAAAACAAAACAATTGTTTTTAATTTTTTCAATGTATTTTATTGTTATTTTATTACTCTTTTTTATTTTTGCACAATTTGGGTCTGCAATATAAATGATAAACACGATTTTATTGTCAACAAAGCCGCATTTATCTTCGTGATCCATAACAATGTGTGAGAATCTGTTTATGTATTTTTAACAAAAAGTAATAACTTACTGGGAACAAAATAAAGAAAAAACACAAGAAACCCAGTTAATTGTAAATTAAACAAAAATTTTTAAACAATAACAATGTAAGAGTTGCATTTGCTGCGAAGTTAGAGTTGTATTTCAAAATAATTTATTTTTATTTTCTTAAGCAAAATGAAAAAAATTTTCAAATAAGTTTAATAGGAAATAATTTTTTTTAATAAAAAAAAATTCTTTTAATTAAATCAAACATTTGCAAATAAATTAAGATAAAATTAACGTTTATCTTTTGTGTTAAAAATTGCAGTTTCCTTGTTTCCCCTGAAGAAGAATTTTGTCAATTAAGATTTCTTTAATTCAACGCTGATTAGTTTAAGTCATTGAGGAACTTCTTATTTATTCATTCGTATCAATATATGATTCTATTTTGATAACAATTAGATATCGTTAATGTCTTTGTTCTGTTAGATACTTTTTTCTTTGATGAGAACACGTAGCAATAAATAACTGAAACAAAGTTTATTGAAATCAATGTGCGTCACTATAAATTTAAATTTTTATATTGGAGATAAGCTCTGATTTGCTAAATTATGGTGGTTATTTATTGAAAAAGTGTTTGTATTGTTTGTAAGTCTGACAGTTTTAGAAAATATTTAAAGGCACAGAAAGAGATTGATGAATAGTTAAACATTTTTTGAATTTTTAATTAATGGAAAGTTATTGTTTTACATATTTGGTAATCAATGTCAGAAAGGTAGATCTTTATCTAAGGATTTAAGAAACTATAGTCAACCACACACAATTAAGCGGTTCAAGACAAAATGTGGGCTACATGATGTTGTAAGTTACATTGTACGTGGCCTGCACTATAGGGAAGATACTCTGGCGGCGTTTTTAGATATAGAAAGATCCTTTAACCCTCTAAAGATAGAGGCTGTATATGTCAAAGAGTTCCTAGTCAGTTGGTTAACCTTGATGCTTAGAAGTAGGGTTATAAAATTAAAGCTAGAAGAGGTCATTTGCAAAAAAGAAACCACAAGATGGCAGTTTTTTCACCTTTACTGCTGCCTCTAACGGTCAACGGTATATTGAAGAAGTTTGATGCCGAAGGAAGGAAGATGTTTGTCATTGCAAACGATTTGGTCATTCTGGCCAGGAAAAGGTTGCTTTACATGATCAGGGAGCTTTTTCGGCCTGCAAATGCACTATGGTTTTGGAAGCAAAGGGCTTTTATAGAAAGCTTCAAACTAAGGTCTAAATATATGTTTGACTTGGCATCACTGGCACTATAAGAAACACACTTTAAGCGGCACTACATGCCACTCTTAACACGATACTTATTGAGTTCTGTGTAGTGGGTAGGACGTCTTGAACCTTAGTCAGTGTAGAGTAGTCAGGATGAACCAATTTTCGCTATACTGTCCACATTAGAATATCATCGAAATTTGGTCTTGGGTATGTCTGTATAGACCGGGTATCGAAAATGTACTCATAGAGATCAGTTTTGAATTAACCCAACCTTATGCCTGAGATAATTTTTTGGTTGAGATCCAAAAGAATCTTCGATGGTTATAGACATCAAAGTTTGCATCTTTAAAATTAAAAACGACATAAGATTTTCCAATTAACGATCGGATGATTTTAGGTTGTTTCAGGCGGTGATACATACTAGCCATTTTGAAGGCAATAGATCTTAGAAAGGTAGAAAAGACTGGTTGGCAGGTGATAAAACCCACCGCTACGTCCAGACATTATTTGCTCATTGTGTTTGCCCTAAAAAAAGAAAAAAGGAAAAATGAAAAATTGACAAAGAGTAGTAGATGAGTTTGTTAAAAACACAATGTAAAAGTATTTTATTTAAGACCTTTGGTGTATCCCAAAACCGCAAGAATTTCGCGTTTCCTGACTATCCGACAAGTGCCGAGCATCGGCAAAGCACGTAATCTATCGCCTGAAGCTCATTGTCGTCCTCACATAACCGGCAATAGTCAACAGCGTTCTGCTGTCAGTTTGCCGGCGTGACCGGTTAGAATATCGACAGGCAGTTTTAGATTTACCCGCTTTAGAGATTTCGACACCCTACAGAATTAGTCCATTTCTTGCACGCTCTGTCCCTGATATTCACTTTAACCTTCTGAAAGAAGTCAAACACTGGGGACAAACCGAGATAATCACCAACTGGCATCTGTGGAATACCTTTTTCATGCAAGTTCATCCATAGTCTCATTTCTGGGTATCACTCAATGTTCCGAAACCCAGAACCGCAAATATTTCCGCTCAATATGCACTATAGTGATCGCCTTGTCTGAACGACTTTTAACATTTTGTAAGTTTCTTTAATGAAAATTGGTAACTTTTCCACACGGATCCTTCTACTATGATAAAAATTGTTCACTTTTCCACACGGATCCTTCCCGGATGAGTAAGATCTTCTAGTATCCTGTAGTGGTTGGCATGACCCGTTTAAAAGTCTCACCAAGGTCCTGATTCCCTGAGTCTCAAAGCACTTTTGGTCGCAGGGCGCTCAACAAAAAATCCGGAGGCAGAAAATTCTGTATGGTATCCAGGACAGCTTGTAGAGTGCTTTCAACGGCTCCTGTTATACAAACCCAAGCACTGCTCTGAACTTTTTTCAACGCCTTTCTTTAAGACAGCATATCGCGCGCTGTCGCCTTTTAAATCCAATGAACAGCATCAGGCCTTAGTATTTAGCTCTTTTCTACCGAGCATCTGCAAGCATAAAAAAAGTTTATTCTCTCCTCCTCGGGGTATGTCCTTAGTGAAGACTCTTCTTAGTGAGGACAATATCCTGGGATTTTCAGAACTGCTCTTGGTGGGATTATGAACCTTTTGAATGTCAGACTATTGTCTGGGCCAGAGGCATTGCGACATGGCAATGAAATTGCCGACTAAGTTTCTCGAAGTTCGCCACTAAGGTTTCATATAAGGAGGAAGCATTTAGACTATTAAACTGTGGTACGAGTCATGAAACTATTTTAGACATGACATCCTGACATGACGATTCTTTAGTGAAGGAAAAGTTGTGGCATCGTAAGATAACCAGGGGAGACTTGGTGAGAGCCTCGATTGATGTCATTACTGGACACTGTCTAGTTAAATCTAGAACGATTGAATGGAATCGTAACACTTCAAATGATTGTGGAATGTGTAAGGAGGAGAAGGAAATATAAACGATAGAGCATGCTGTCTGTCACAACACTGCCCGTGATTACAGAACTATAACTTCGTAAAAGATTTCGCAAAGAACTAAGTGAGTTGTTGGGATATAAACTAGAAAATATTATTAGATTAATCATTGAAATGAGGTGGCTAAGGAACAGGCAATCAAAAGGGGAGTTTTAGACAAATACCAGAGTTGTTTTTCTTTCTTAATCTTTAATTATCTGATTGCTTCTTGCTTTTTTGATACTTTTATCTTCTTTATCTTGGTGTATTTTTTTCTTTGAACCAGAAGGGTTCAGAGTGTTGTGCTGGTTTTTATCATCCTTCGTCACCTAACCTAACTTTACATCGTCTAACCTAACCTTACCTGACCTGACCTAACCTTACCTGGTTATCACCACTGAAAACTATTTAACTGTGTAAATTTGTAATAGAATTTTATAATTGCCTTTTGCCGATGCAACATTATTGCTTCTTCCTCTCCATAATCAGGTTATCCATACTAATTTTTTTTAAACCTTAAAGTAAAAAAAACAGATTTTTTGCTATGCCAACAACAACAAAAAATTACATAAATTAAGATTGAAGAAAAATTTTTTGTTTTTTAAAAAAATGTGCAACAAATAAAGATGTTGTTTCAAGATAAAACTGCACCAATATTATTGGGTTTAACAAATTTAAGTATGTGCTACATTCTATTGCAACGTTGTGTATATGTTAAGAGATATGTATGTACATATGTAAAGATTATGTTAAAAATTGCATCATATGCCAGTATAAATGTGCAAAACAAAATTTGTAAAAAAAAGCACAAAATTTATGTTAATATTTATGGTAATTTCCCATCTAACACAACCGCCAACAGCAGCAACAAAAGGAAAACAAAACCAAAACAATGGAAGTTATTCACAAAATCAAATTTATTACTAATGATTCGTAAAAAGACAGAAAAACATACATTGAAAAGAGAATATTAATACACTCAAAAAAATTTTACACTCAATAACTTAATACTAAAATGTGTATTTGAAACGAAATTAACAGACTATATAAAACTGTATTTATGAAAACTTACCTTTTTATTTCGCCAACTAAAACTGTCTAATTGTATTTTAAATTACATATAATTAAATAATGAACTTCTTATAATAAATACAATATAGTGACCGTTGCTTTTCAAACTTTTTTCAGTGTATTTGATTTAAAAAAGTCTAACGTTTTAAATATTTTAACTTTTTTTTACTTTAATGCATTTCAATTAAAAAATGGTTGAAACTAGTTTATGAGGTGCAAACATGTTGGCCATAAAAATAAAAAAAGGAGAACAATTTCTGCTTTAAGTAGTAACTTTTGATTTCAAAATTCCTTAAAAAAATTGCATGAATTCTACTAACTTTGAATAGGTACAAACATGCATATACAGTGGACGTCCAATAATACGAATTATATAATGTCCGGCCCTTTCGTAATACTGGAAAATTCGTACTATTGGACTACAGTTTTTCGCCCTTTTTATGTTATTACAGAGCCTTACATTTTAATTGCGTACCCCTACTGGAACATAAGAATTTCTTTTGCATAAAAATCATTTGTATAGCTTGTCTTCCATTTTTAAATTCTCCAGGTAACATTCGGTAATGGGATTTAATTGAGCCTGCTTCAGATTACAGCTCCGCCTTCTGCTTTTTTATGATGCAAATGGTTGATTTAGATAATCCATATTTGTAAGAGACTTTATAAAGAGATTTTCCACTCTTACAATCTTATATAAATTTTATTTTATTTTGTAAAGAAATTTGTTTCTTTTTAGCTTCTTTCATTTTAAACATTTTGTATGTTTCAAACGAAAAGCACGAGACAAGACACGTGTTATCTCTATAAAATTTCATACCAAATGACTACAATGCATTTGTTTGTAGACCTAAAAAAAATTAAAGAAAACAAAAAACATACTTAAAAGCTAAAAAATTTTACAAAAATTCCATTCATATATAGAAAAACAAACATATTCGTATAATCGAATAGTAAAAATTCTTTTTTATTCGTACTACAAAAACGCCAATGCAAAATATTTGCCTTTCGTACTATTGGACATTCGTAGTAGCGAAGGTACGTACTATTGGACGTCCACTGTATTTCTACCAGGGATCGTATTAATTACGCAAAAAAAAATCTCAAAAAATTTATACATATTAGATTTTTTTGTAAAAAAATAATATTATTTTGTTTAAAAAAATAATTTTTTTTTTCAAAAAATAATGATTTTTATTTTTTTGGTAGAAATATTTATTATTTTTAAATTCTTATAACATCAATTATGATAACAATAACCGTTATTTTTTTGATTTTTATATAAATTAAAAATTGTATAACAATTATTTCTGCAAAAAAATAAAATATAAAAACTAAAAAATAATTATTATTTTTTGACAAAAAAAAAAAAAAATAAAAATGTAATTATGTATTATTTAAAAAAAATTTATTTGATACCATCAAGAGGGTGTACTTCACTTAACTTTCAGAAGCTTCTATGTAAATGCCTTAACTTTATAAAATAATAATTATATACAGTCCCTGGTTTTTACACGATTCAAACTTAAAAAGTGCTGAAACTACAAAAACGTTTTTAAACACAAAAAAACCATACCAAGGTAATGACTAGCTATGACAGCCTTAATGTATTGATTAATAAAACTAGTATTAAACTTTTTATGATGTCAACATTTACACTAACAACAACAGCATAAAATGTTTGTAGACATATTTAAACTGCAGCGATTTAAAAAATTTAATAAAAATTTAAAAATTATGGAAAATTACGAATCGATGAGTAATTGCTAAAACATTTGCTAAGGTAAGGATTTTTAATGCAAAATATGTTCATACTTAAACTGACATTTTTTAAAAATTGCTTTAGTTGATTAAGTGCATATTTTTTCATTAAAAACTTTTAACTAAAATATTTTTTTACATTTATTAAAATATTTTCCTCAAAATAAAAAATAACTTAAATAACATTAAGAAAAAAAATTACAGCATCTCTGATCAAAATACATAATTTATTATAACTTTTACCATTAATTTTGTTTGTTTACACTTACGCTCAATAAGCGAACGATAAACCATACAAATTTTTCAATAATGAATTTTTATATTTTTATACTCTTTGAGCGCAACCAAGCTCTTTCTTGCCTTCCTACCATGATAAAAAATATTTTTCTTATCAAAAAAAAAAAAAAAAAAAATAATAAAAATAAAAACAAGTTTTTGGCTTAAAACAAGTTGCGTTCGAAGTAATGCGTTGCTTTAAACCTTCAAAACATTTATCTTGTTTGATTGTCTTGCAAAAGCTTTGTTGATAAACAACAAAAATAATTTTTATTT
This sequence comes from Melanophora roralis, assembly GCA_963583895.1. NCBI lineage: Eukaryota > Metazoa > Arthropoda > Insecta > Diptera > Rhinophoridae > Melanophora > Melanophora roralis. The sequence goes on from OY757189.1 coordinate 7,067,987, forward strand.
GAAACTTAAATAAAAAAGCTTTTAAATAAATATAACTCTACTAACAGTGGTTTTTAAACTTGTTTAAAATCTATTTTTATATTATAACTTAATAACAAAACATTTTAACAAAGAGATATTTTTGCTAATACAGAGAAACAAAAAAAAAAAAAAAAACAACATTCCATGAAGTAATTAAATATTTAATTTTGTCAAAGGCTTAGTAAAATTTAGTAAATACATACTAACTATTTTAAATAATTAATTAAGAACTTTGCTAGTGCAGCACAACATTTTAAATTTTCTTAATAGTTTTTAGAACATAAAAACGTATCAAAAAGGAAATGAAAAAAACCACTTGCAAATAGTTTTTGGGCCCAAAACCCTTAAGATATTTATTTCTTCCCTTTTTTTATTGCCAATTTTGGGTGTACATACATACATTGACTCTGTAATCAGGAAAATTTGTTGGGAGCTCCAAGCAATAGAAAAATAATTTTAACAGTTTCCCTTTTCAAGTGAGTCGCATCTGATATATTTATTTGCTCCTTCTTTTATAATTGCAAATAATGGGCTTACATCGGCTTTTTAATTAGGAAAATTTAAATCAACAACTTTGCTTCTTTTAAATTGCACGGTACTATGAGATGTGCTAAATAAAACAATTTTTTCGGCATTTTATTTTAAATTTCATTTTAAATGATTTAAATATTGGGAAAAAAATACCCCCTTGATAAAATCGGTTTGAATACGTATGTTTTAATATCAATTTCGAGATTTGGCTTTATTTAGGTGGTTTTGCATTACAGTTAACGATACATAAATACATAAATATCTATGAATGCACATATGTTTCTTAATACAATAGTCCTTAGACCTTTAGGAATTTCTTATAAAAATTTTTTAACGAAGTGGATTTACATATCGTCGTGTGGTTTTGTATTTACTTTATGGCATATTTAAAAAAAATTAAAGTTAAAAATTGATTCTATATTATTTATTATATATCATGTATCTCGCTTATATCAATATCTTAACTTAACTCATAACCCCAACTTCACAGTTTCCTAAAATTTTTGTGTTCACTTTTTGCCGTATTTTCAATCAAACAACTTATATCAGTACAGATATACAATGAAACTAAGTTATACAGCGTAAATTCATAAAAATAAACCACTGATTTTTTTTTGATTTATATCTGACTTTATATGATTGTGTTCCGTACTTCAAAGAAAAAAAATATATTATTATTCAAATGGGTCACGTGCAGCACAAACACTTTTTGCCTTCTTATGGTTAAATCTTACTAGCTTCTAAAATATTGTTCAAAAATTTAAAAAACTTAAAGTTTTATTTAAAACAGATGCCTTTATCGGCAATTTTTTCAAGTTTTTCAAAAAATTTAAACAAATATTCTTTATTGTTTGGATGTACCATGCAGCAAATAAGAAACCACACGACGATATGTATGTATCTATGTACGTATATACAAGCGGACTTACAAAAACTAAGGAGCATTTATTACAATCGAGTGTGTTTTTAGAAAATAACAGCCCAGTGTAATGCAATTTCCCATGTTGTCCCACTAGCACTGAACTGTTAAGGCCCGGTGTGCTTCGGTACCGCAAGCTGAGAAAATCAGCAGTGCCATAGTTTTTTAGATTTGGAGATTATTTCTATTATATTTACACATCAGAAGCATACATTAATAATATTGCCCTGTTTTTATTATAGTAGATCACATCAAAATCAAACTCCACTTTTTTAAAACTTTCGATTTTTTGTTGAACTGAACAACCAACCTACTATACAAATAACACTCCAATATACATTTAAAGCTTTTTAGTGTATTTTTAATGTCATTAGAACATAACATGTTCTACAAAGTGTAAACAAACATACAAACATATTTTTTTAATTTTCATACATATATAAAAACAGACAAATATTTGAACATGATTTGTAAAAATACATCAGATAATGAATAAATGCTCACAACTCCACATATGTATAAACCATATAAACAAGTGCATGTAATTGTATCTCAACATAAAACTATAAAATGTAACGCATCCGCGTTAATCAATGAATTAATTGAACGGACAAGTCTTTGCCAACTGAAATAAATCTAGTATAAACATATTTTTTTTACTTTAAGACTTTTTTTTTGCTTTTCATACAAGAAGTTAAGGAAATAATTTCTTTGAAAAAACTTTTTACTTTCCCCTTAGTTTTTTCATCACCCGCATATTTGAACAGTCGTTTTAAATTCCAATTTAAAAGCAACTGAAGTAACATATAAAATAATATTCATCACGAAGTTTTTTTATATTCTATTAATGGCTAAAGCATATTTATTTTTGTATTTAAAACGCTTTGGATGCACTTGCAACATTAGGCAGCCTGATGTGGGAAACAGAAAGGTCATTCTTCAAAGTGTGCATATCTTGGGAAAAAATTAAAAGTGCAAAATCCATTAATGCACGCTAAAGAGAATTATTAAAATATATAATAGTTTTACTTATATCAGTTTTATTTTATTAAAAATGCTTCTATGATTCCATATAAAATTGGCAGAGTTTTAAGCTCTTAAAACTGGTAGGTAGATACTGTAATTTACATGTCATCGGGTGATTATTGGTTTGCCGCATAGAACAATTATGTATTTCCAAGAAAAACTATAAAAAAATTTTTTCCAAAAGTATTTTACTAAGTATGTTCTTTTTCTTTGCGTTTTTTAAAAATAAAGTTATTTTACCTTTTTTAATAATCATTCACAATTTGAACCAATCCAATTATCTTGGCTAAGCTGATTTGTTAAAGTCTACTTATTACAATAAGATGATAAACTGCAATTATAAAGATTTTAGTTTACACTTAGATTAGATAATTTGTTACTCTTCTTTTTTTCGTCTTATTTTATAAGTGTGTGCTGCTTGTTCTGTAGAATTAAGATTTCATTTTACACCAGCAAAACTATAAATTAAAGAAAAGTTTACAAATTATGATTTACAGTTTACTAAATAATAAGAATGCGAAAACAAAGAATAAATAAAATACAAGAGCCCTATATTCGGCTGTGCCGAATGTTACCTACCCTTCACAACGGTCTTTTTGAATACCCGGTCATCTCATCTAGGCAGGTTGTTTTCGAGCCGCATATATTATAATAAAGTAAAATTGAACAGTTTTGGGCGATGCATCTCCTCGACTCCTCTCTAACAAATTAAACAAATCATAATACCTGTAAAAAGTTTGGGGTCAATAGCTCTTATTGTTTCTGAGATATTTCTTGTCAAAAATTTATTAAAAATTGCTCATTTGTATGGAGCTTCCGCTTTCTCTTTTTCGATCTAACTAAATTTTCCCCAACTTATAGGCATTATAGTACAATTACTTTTTCAACGCCGATAGCAGTTATAGTTTTAGAAGTATAGCTTATCAAAAGATACACAAAAGTTGTTATTTTGTATGGGGGCTTCCACTTCCCATTTATTTTCTTAAATGAATTCATTGTTTTCCAATTATTTCTTGTGGGATATTTAAAGTCGATACCTGTTATAGTTTTTGAGATATTGCGTATCAAATTTTGTTTAAAAATGTTATCTTTTATGTGGGTACCGCTCCTTATGCTCATTTCCAACTAATTTTGTTTTCAAAATGTACTTATTATAGTGGAACTATTTTGTAGCTGGTGAACAGTCGATAGGTTTTGTAGTTTTTTAGATTAAGCGCGTAAAAAATTGTAGAAAGTTTGTGTAATTTTAGGGGGGATACCACTTCCCCTTCTCCTACCCGAAAAAAAATTCCCCAAATTTAGGTCCCCGTCTTCAAAGTATCTGTTTTAAGTTTTGTGGCAACAGTGGCCGTATTTACTAAAATATTAAGGCTTTTGACTAAAAACCCCGATCTTATTGATTTTAAATAGCGATTGCCAAGGATATTGTTAATAGCTTAACTCAAAAACGCTTTATTTAGCTCCGGAAACTTGAGTTCAACTGACATATAGACGGGCATAGTTATATCGATTTCCCTATCTATAATGACCCAAAATACATACGAGGGTTGCCTTTTATGTTTCGGGATTTTGCAAAACTAGTGTTGCAGTCTGACAACTGACAGCTCTATCGTAAAGTTTGACATTTTCTAGGTTATACGTACCTAGAACGTTTTGACATACGAGTGCTATTTGTGTTGTTTACAGTAACTTAAAAGATTCAACTCGACCCAAAAATGGAATTAAATCGTGAACATTTTCGTGCGATTATTTTTTACGACTTTCGACGTGGGTTAACTCAGAAACAGTGCATGGATGAAATCACCTCTATTTTTGGCGACGAAGTTCCATCAAGGATCAGTGTTTATCGATGGTATGGTGAATTCAATCGTAGTCGCAGTTCATTCCAAGACGAATTTCGTGAAGATCATCCAAAATCAGTTGTTGTTCCAAAAACCATTGATGCTGTGCGTGAACTGATATTGCAAGATCGTCATGTGATCTATCGGAAGATTGAGACAACCTTAGGCATTAAAGGGACCAGCATACATTCAATATTGCATAAACATTTGACTGTCAAAAATTTTTTTTGCGATGGATCCCACACAATTTGTCAATCGCTCAAAAAAAAACTCTTGTGGATAGTTCAAATGAAATGCTCAGAAAATACGATCGCGGTGCTTCGAAACACGTCTATGATATCGTGACAGGTGATGAATCGTTGACTTACGCGTATGAGCCCGAAAGTAAACAGCAGTCGACTGTATGGGTGTTTCAAGGTGAGTCAAATCCAACAAAAGTTGTTCGCGCACGAAGCATTTCTAAGCAAATGATCGCAAGTTTTTTCGAGAAAACTGGACATGTCGCAACCGTATCACTAGAACAACGCAGAACAGTCAATTCTGAGTGATACAAAACCATTTGTTTGCCAGTTGTCTTTCAAGAAATCAGAAAAAAACCAACCGCCGAAGATGGAGCACTCTTCACCACGACAATGCGAGCTCTCACACATCGGCTCAAACAACTGCATTTTTAAGCACCCAAAATCTCGACTTAATGAGTCATTTGCCATTTAGTCTTGAGTTGACACCGAATGACTTCTTTTGATTCCCGTACCTAAAAAACAAACTTAGAGGTCAACGTTTTTCGACACCTGAAGAAGCGGTTGCTGTATTCAGAATGCATGTTTTGGAGATAAAATGCAACCCTCGTATATACTCTATGGGGTCGCAAGTGAATATTGTAGAATCTACAAACGAAATGACAACCTGATATACACATACTCTATCACTAAATGAATAAAGAGCTCCCATTGCTATATTAGTTCTTTTTAAAAATAAATATGATTTTATAGCTAGAAAAGAACACTTCGTTGCATGTAGGAATACAAACAAAGCAACATGTTGAATGAACAAAAAAACCAAGAAGTTAATAAAAGTAGATTAAGACATGAAATTCGTACACATGTTTAAAAGAATGTTTGTATTACGTACTTGTGGATTAACAATAAGGCGCACTATTTCATTGGAGAAAGCATAGCAAAACTAAATCAAAAAAGAAGAATCAACCAACACTCTAATTGTAGGTTTTCCAACAGAGAAAAATAAGAAAAAAAAAAAAAATATTTTGGCTTACCAATATGAGTTTTATACGAATCATAGATACCCAAAACTGCCAAATTTAAACCTGTGAAAAAATCTGAATATCTTAAATGATTAATAATTATTTACTGATTTTGTTTATTTTCAATACCAAACCTTTTAAATGGTATAAAAATATAAATGTCCATTTTCAACGATCTAAATGCTTTTCCTCGGGTCTAGCTATGACTTCTAAGTACATATGTATGTGAAAATATTAAGATTTTTATTAGGACTCAAGCTTTAGTTGATGAAAACTAAAAATTATATTTCGATGTAACAAACAAGTTATCATAGTTTTTACTCAAAAAACTGAAGAGACGCAGACATGGTGTGTGCAATGCAACTCAAAAGGAAAATGAAATAAAAATTGGCAAAATCTCAATTAGTGCTGCAAACAATACTAATTTCTAAGAAGTTACAAATATGTATTTGCCAGCAAAATTTACGAAAACGAATATAAATGTTTAGGGAAACATTTTCATGTCGTGGGATTCTGACGCAACTCTCACAATATCGGCTTAAGAGTTGTGGAAATTTCAGGTTAGGTTGAAAGAAGAAGATCTTAAGGAAGGCCTCAAAACCCTTAGGACATACGCTTAAGCCACTTGTCGGCTTGCTGTGAGCTCCCAGCAATGAAAAATATGATAAAGGGAAAGTTCACAGAAACTCGGTGATGTAGGCGTACTCCTTTAGCGCTTCCTATTATACACCTCTCAAGTAAGCCACATTTGGTAAAGCCTTAGACATATGTAAAACTTCAGTCTTTGGCCTGTGCAAAGTCGGGCGATTACACAGAAAGTACTTGGATTCGATGACCTTCCTGCATGCACTACAATCGCTGTTCTTTGCAACCCCATCCAACGGGGATGTGCTTGTAGGTCTTAGTGGCCCGTTAGCACACTTATCACCTTGTTTAATTCAGGTTTTACCGAGTTAAGAATTTCTAGCCTTATCCCCATTCGGATAGCCCCAGAGGACTATCGACATTTTGCCAACCGTTTCGTCGTTTCCAAATTCCCTGTTTCTGCCGACTTCTTCAACTCGGCCTTAGCTGACACAAAAGGCTTCGAGTTTTTCGTGTTAGCAGTTGGCTGCTGTTCAGCTTTATTTGCTTTCCGATTTCCCCACAGCGTGCTGAAACTCGTACAATACTAGCCGGGCTATATTTTGAGAATTTGTAAATAATTTATTTGCATTAATTCACTGTCCTAGATTTGGTATTCCTGGCCATAAGTGGTCTTTTCGACCCTGGATTTTCCGCTTCGCCTGTTGGATAGTTTGTGCCTTGATCCAGGACAAACATTTCGTTATTGATCGTATTTCCTCTGCTTGTAGGACAGTGTTTAATTTGGAAGGTGGAAGAAGATTTTGGTCTCCGCGTTTTTAACAAGGAGACGGAGAGTCCCGCTCTAGAGCCATCCGTATTTTAACAGGTTTCTTTGGGTACCTTTCTCAGACTTTTGTCAAATCAGGCCTATCAATGTGGTAACAGCGTAGTGCAGTATCGATATGGTAGCAGCGCACTGCAGTTGACCTTCACTTGGGGTATACGATTGGAACATTCCACTACCTCCTTTTTACCCTTTTAGCTTCTCCTAAAAGCCTTCATGGTTAGATTTATTAACTTCATTAATCCATTCCCCCAATGCAAAGTACGCGGGTTTTAATAGGCTAAATATTAGAAATCGCCTCCAATTGAAGTGTTTCTAATTGCCTCGCTCATTTCGAGGCATTCTTGACAATTGATGTTCATCATTCCATCGAATGAGATATAGACTAAGGCCCATGTTGAGCCCATAGCCCTTTTATAAAGCATTGGTCGCCTTGAATGCTCTTTCCTCTAAATTGTGCTTTCAATTTATTTTCCGATCCAGAATTACTCTCAGGTACTTAACACTGACGGATATTGGTCTTACTAAAAAAAACGGGACTCGTCATAATATGCGATTTTCGTTTCTTTCGGGGATAAGACCTTCTGACTTTCTAGAACCCAATTTAAGTATTTTCCTCTAAGAGAGTAACAACATCGTCTGATTTAAATCCTCTGTGAGTCAAGGTCCTTGTAAAGTGTGTATTATAATAGCAACTATGTATTATATATTTAACTTTTTTCTAAGGTAAATTTTTTTTTTAGTCCGAATATCGTAAAATATGCGAATATTGCTCAGTTTCGAATGCGAATACTAGTTACATGATTAGTTTCTATGATTTTATCTGCAAGTGCAACATACTTTAGTAAGTGTGTATGTATTTAGATACTTTTCTACTAGGAACTGATAATATACTACAAAGCTAATAGAAAAAAAATGCAAAGAGAACAAGAAAAAACAACAACAAGAAAAAAATTAATAAAATTTTTACTGTAAAAGTATTGCTTTTCAAAACAGCAGCAATAACAACAAGAACCAGGAGGGAGCTATAATTGTTAATCTTGAAGTTTTATTTAAAAAAATATGTAAAATTTCTTCACATGTTCATATGTATGTATATACGTGAGTATGTGTAAATGTTTGCAAAAAGAGCTCTCACTCTCATCATCAGCAAAAGTTATAACAACAACGGGTTTCTTCTAGCAAAAAGAGTGTGCAGGAAGAAAATTTATCAAGAATTAAAAAAAGTGTGTTTTATGGTTTTAGAAAAATTTCGATAAAAAGGATTTAAATTGATTTATTGAAAAAAAGGTGTAGATTTAAGCTGGAGGTCCATACCATACGTTATATGCGTGGCTCCGTTCTATGCGTATCATATTTCTGTACGTTTTATACGTTTGTTTTTGCCAAGTTACATGCAATACGTTTTGTGCGAAAAGTTATTTGTTTTGATCAGCTGTTTTTTAAAAAAACTGTGTAAAATAAAAACAAACTAAAGCAAAATGAAAAGTGAAATTATGTTTTTTTACCGAACTTATGGAATTTACTGGGTTAATACGTATAATCTTTTGTGTTACAAGGTTTTTGGTCCATCCCTTACATCTAGAGCGGGAAGTCAGTGGTATTTTTGCGGCAACTTTCAAAAAATTAAAAACCCTTAACCAAGAGAAATCAGATTTTCTTCATTACACTTACATAAATAAAAACACAACAGAGATGATACTTAAAATATAAAAGTAGTCGATAAAAACAATATTAACTTTGGCTACAAAATATTTGTGCTGAAAACTTATTTTTAAGGAAATTTATTCTTAAAATTATTTGCAAAATTTATAATAAAAGCATTTTCTTTCATAACATACTGTTTTTAACACAAAATATACCAAAAATATAATCTACCACACACACATGTTTTTTGATAGCATTTAAAATTTGTCATCACTGGATAACAAAACCATCTGACATTTTCTCATTTCGCATGCGACGTATGAAAAAGTAGAAAGTAAACCTACTTTATACGTTACTTGCGCAGATCCGTTCTATGCAATTTGTTATGTTTCTTGTCACATACAAATACACTGGTTCTACTTTTTTGAAACTGGATAACAAAACCATCTGTCATTTTCTCATTTCGCATGCGACGTATGAAAAAGTAGAAAGTAAACCTACTTTATACGTTACTTGCGCAGATCCGTTCTATGCAATTTGTTATGTTTCTTGCCACATACAAATATACTGGTTCTACTTTTTTGACAGACGGAGAGAACGTACAGCGCATATAACGTATGGTATGGACCTCCAGCTTTAGACTATTTAACCTGGTTATAAACAGTCTATAGACCCAAATGCAAATGGTCTCTGAATATCAATTTTACCAACCATAACCATTCAAGTATTACTCCATCCCCAACAAATCGCATATGAGCCATACTCCAGGAAATCTCATTTAAATACATAAACTGCAACCAGAAAATGAGTTTAAGATATAGTAACATACAGGTTTATCTTTGTTTCACTTCGCATCACAATCTTGTTTTCGCCAAGGTATAAACGAATCAGTCACTACGCGAAAAAAATATGTGTCGCGAAGCTGCGGACGCAAAAAATTGTCAATATTTACTCTACTCAATTAACCCAACTGCTCCAAAAGAACAGTTCTTGTGCTGATATTTGCGTGCATTTAAAATTCTGCAAAACCCCTGATTTGTTACCAAACGAGAAGTTTCGCGAGGCAACCGCAAATAGAAATGCAGTATGCCAAACAAATATGCAGACGGAAGCTCAACGTAATGCGTAAAAGAGATATCGGGAGAAAGTGGAGAAGCCAATGGACGAAACGTTCAGTGACGCGAATGTGAGGAGGTCAAGATTTACACAAGTCAAAGCGATACCAGAAAGCTTTACCAACGTGTAAAACACCAGACAAAGGACTTTGATATAAGGATTTCCTTCTGCAAATACCAATAGGTAACCCTTTGACAGATCTGAAAATTTAAAGAGAACACTTTTCCACATTGAGAGCATTTGAATAAAGGGACGAAGGACATATCCAAAATGAGACGAATCGAAGATAAGGTGTAAGCATTAACATCCTAAATGAAAATTAATAGAGCGGCAAGAAGCTAATGGCTTACCGGTCGAGCCGCTTAAGACCGAAAGCAATGAGCTGGTAAGAAGCATGCATCAACTTGTAAGTCGACCACCGATCGATATCAAATGTTAGAGAAAACCCATGAGAAACAGATCGGCAGTTATTACAAGGATGCTTTAAATAGTCCGATTTGTGCAAAGGTGTTTGGGGTCATCTCTGAATTCGGCATACCTGCGAGGCTGATAAGATTATAGCTTTAACGCTTGTAAGAGTTGCCGAACTTTAATACGTCGTCCTAACGTGCAAAAAAAAATAATAGTTCCGTTTGCTTTTTTGGATAACCTGTTAATTAAAACACTACGTTCAAAAAGTCCTGATGATAAAGATCTGTAGCTGGTTTCGAAAATACATTATAATCGGCTGGTTTTGATAGAAAAATTTGATTTTTCAAATAAAGTTTCCTTCAACCTTAACAAAAAACTATTCATTTCTTCCAAGTAAAAAAGAAATTTAAATATGAACTCAAATCAAAATAGTAAAAGCAAAAGTTTGTCTTAAAACAAAGTTCAACGAAATATACAAGGCATAAATATTATAAATAATAAATTAAATTATCAAAAACAACAATTGTTTCTCCCAAAAAAAAATCAAAAAATTATTATTTTCTGGGTTTCTATTAATATAACTAACTATAGATGGTAAAAACTAATTCGTGGTTAGTCTCTTCATAAATAACTTGAATTATTTGTTTGTATCGTGTATTTGTTAGTTAAAATATGTGTGTTGGTATGTACATACATATGAATATAAATTTTGAATTGAGATGGGCTTTTAGTTTAAATACATATATATTTTGTGGTATCAATGCCATTGTAGTTTTAGTTGTTTTTTTCGAAATAGGAGTTTCTTGCAATCAAGCTTAAACTTACTCTTGGAATTTATATTTTCAGTTTTCTTTCAGACGTGTGTTAAATGAGTCGCTTTTATCGTTTAAAAAAATTACAAAAAATAGAATAAATAAAAAAGCTTTTAGTAGTATCAATTACACAAACAACGACGTAAATATTTTTAAAAGCTACAAGTTATTAAAATGTTTAAATTATAACAAAAATTTACAACAACTGCAAAAAAGTTATATTTTAATTAACAAAAAAAATATTACACCTTAAGGCAAAAAAATTGCTAAAATAATCATTTAAATGACAAATTGAAATTAATTAAATTGTGTTAAAGTTTTGCTTAAAGATAACAAAAATAAAATTGAAATTTTAAGTAATAATTAAGAAAAAAAAGGTGTGTATTCTAGTTGTTTATGTGAAGGCGTGTGTTTTTTATTGCCTTGTTAAGGTGAGAATCTTCTTTGTCTGGGTTAAGAAATACAAGTCAATGTTCTTAAACTGAGAAAAAAAATACATAATTAAACAAATAAGAAAGTTACTAACTGTCACCTTTGCCAAATTAGTAAAAAAAAAAATAATAAAAAATTAAATAATATTTGAATAAAATCTATTGCTTTGATAATACTAAAACCTTGTTAGAAAAAAAAAAACAAATTTAATATGATTCTAGAGAAATTTTAAATAAAGTGAAATTTATTTTTTATTTATGTTGGTGATTTAGAAAAAAAGCTTCAGATAAATTTCTCTTCTGTCGCACAATCCGTTAAAGGTGGTAGTTGATACCAGCAACAACCTCAATAAATATTTTTATTAAACAAAAAATTATTTAAATCTTTTAATATTTTTTAATACTTAGAAAATAAGTTGTTTATTATTTACAAAAAATAATTTATTGAAATTTTATTTTCAAAATTAAAATAAAAAGAAACTAAGGCGTTTAATCAGACTCTATTTAACCTTTTTATAGGTTATTCCGGCAAAAATTTGTATTAATTTTTTTTAAATTTCTAAGGAATTTTGCCTTATAGCTGGGACAATTGTGGTCAAAATTGGCGAAATTTTTTAATCAAACTTGCATTCCATTAAACTGTTTTGTTGCTCTAATACCGTTTTGTCTTTTAATCGAGCTACGTTTAAAGGTGATTCAAATACCCCGTTTACCTTAAAATTTGTTAGCGTTTTTTCATTGCTATGAATGTGACCATTTTACCCTTTTATCGAGGAGCGTGCAAAGTTCGCGGAGATAACCTTATTCGCCACCTGGCTATCAATAAACATATTCACTGAAGAATTCTAAGCCTTGTAGACAGCGCAAGATCAGCAGCCATTTTGGCTGCTAAAACCTCTGCCTGAAAGACACTTCAGTCATCAGGAAGTTTTGCAGTTAAGAGGTGCACAGTCGAGTACCACTTTTATGTTGGATCCATACACGAAAATTTGGCAATGTGGTCTGGGCGAAGACCCGCTAACCAGCCGTATTCCTTCACAGTTATACCCGGCTTCACTATGAAGCTCAGTTTCCTGCCAAGTCCATATGGCATCTACGTAAAGTGTCTCGTTGCTCCCAGTCGAGCTGCAGACCTCCTTGCAACAGTCCCTGCAACAAGAATTATAGGTTTTTAATCCAAGATTACATTCAGAAATTCGCTGCGCGATCTCTAGGCTTCAGCATGAATGACTAGAGACCGGAATCTTTAACCTTTTGAATACAAATTATTGATTTTAGCTAACTTTGGCACACAATTCAGTCTTAAATGTATTCTAAAGATCAAAACCAGCCAAGGAATATTTCGGGATTTGACGTGTTGCAGTAACGTTGCAAAGATCCTGTCTAGGCCAGTTGATTTATATCGTTAAAAGGAGTCAATTTTCTATTCAATCCTGCAATATTCATGCCAAGCGGTTCTAACAAAATTTTAATTTTTCCAATACTAAGTTAAAGGAGTTTTCAATTTTGGCACTTTTTTGGCAAACAGTGTCATCTACGACCATATTATTTTGCTTTTGGATACCAAGGATTAATTCTATAACCCTTGCGGTTTAGAATGATGTCCTTACCAGCATCGCATAGACTTATAACGTCGCGGGCTAAAAATTCGCACTAAGCAGTAACCTTGCGTAGATGAATTGCCACCTGGTTAAAGGTTCATTTATACGTGACTTAACCATACCACAGTAAACAGCTGTTCGAACCAAACTTATGGGCAACACTGTATTTAATTATAGGTGACTTATCATTACGCCATAACCATAACCTTAGAAACCAATTGAGTTTCGATTTTTAAGGCAACGGTATGGGTATGGTGTTATGGTAAGTCACTTATAGTTGAACCTTAACCCCGTATAAGTTTTCCAACTTCTCGTTCAAGATGATTTTTTTGGAAGTATTAAGGCTCAAGTGAGTTTTGAAATATTGATTTTAAAAATTAAAATAAGTGCATAAATTGCTGGACATATAATTTTTGAATTTGCGTGGTTTTCTATGCAAAAAGATTTGCTTTGACCTACCGTTTTCCTGTCTATAGGCAAACTGAATTTGCTTTTTCCTGCTCAATTTTTCTAAGAAATTGAATTAATTAAAAAAGGTCATATTATTGCTATTAGCTTCGCATAAATCACAATGAGCGGTGTTTTGTATATAAATTAATTTTTGAAAATCTTTGACAAATTACACAATAAAAAAATATTTAAACTTTGTAGTATCTACAATTAAATTTTTCTCCCTCCTTTCTTATTTTGAAAAATGGAGTTTGCGTATCTAACAATAGTCATTCAAAATTATCAAGATTAACCATTGAAAATAATTATCTATCATAATTGCACTTTCTTTTACTTAAATTTTGAAGTCTATCATTTACATTTATTTTTACACTTACAATTGAACTTAATTGGTCAAACATTACAAGTTTGGGTTGACTTTTACCGCAACGAAAGAAAAAAAAGCATTAAAAAGTAAATTTAAAATAAATACCTCAAAAACTTAATGGACTAATGCAAATCAATTAAATAGTTAATGGGGAAAAAACAAAACTTAATTATTTTTTTAAATTTTCTACAAGAAAAATTAATACAATAAAGCGAGAGATTAATCAATGTTAAACTCTGATTAACAAAAACTTATTTTTTATAAATCAAAAAATAATTTAAAATTATTCCGCGCTTTTGTTCGCTCATTAATTTACTCATGCAGGTTGTAATTATTTCAAGCACTAATATCTGCAGTTTGTTTTTATTTTAAAAACATTAAAACGTTTCTTTAATCTCCGGCCAATAAACTAACGGGGTTTCAAATTTATTAAATTTATCTGGGGGTAAAAGTCATGTTGATGTTTAATGGGAGCAACAAATTATTGGCTACAAAACGATATTTCTTCTTTGGTTTCTATACATTTCTTTTTTTTTTTAAATATTTTTTTTTTATTTACCATCAACTTTTATAAAAAAATTAAGTCTTAGCTTTAAAGTTTAAACTCACGTCTAGAGACAGATTTAGATTTATGTATGTAAATATGTAAGTAGGAATAATACGAAATAATAAAGCATTTTAGCCAAGAAGAAAAATCTTTAAACTACAAATTTTATTAATTCTCACATTAGAAAAGAACAGCAATGAAAACAAGTAACAACCGCCAAGAACAACCGTCAAGAACCGTTTAATTACCATGAAAGAATTAAAAAATGAAACAAAAGAAAATAAACTATAAAAAACTAACTAAAGGTTATACTGCAATAAAAAAAATTATCAAATTCACAGAGTGTCATAATAATAAATTTCGTAAAATATAAAATACACTGGTGCAATGTAAGACCGGCTCCCATTAATTTTTCTTAACGAACATTTTTATGCAACATACTTACACCCTCTTTCCGCCCCCTAACAGGGTTTCCATATAAAATTTGAAAAGAATAGGGTAAAAGCCCTACAACTTCCCCTGAGTCGCCCTTAAAGGAATAAAATGTATCACGCACCCCCATTAGTTTTTCCTTCCAAGCATATTCTTAGAACATACTTACCCCTATCTCCTTCAGCTAAGGCAGTTGCCATACAAAATTTACAAAAGTGATGTAAAACGCCCATAACATCCGCAGAGTCCGCCTTAGAGAAATGAGATGTAAGACCGCCCCCATTAGCTTTCACTCCCAAACATATTCTATCGCCTAAGGGGACTCCCATACAGAGTTTGGGAAATTGTAATAAATTCCCCCCTACAGATTCCTGGGTGCCTGTGGATAAGTCAAATGTAGGACTGACCCCAACTCATTTTTCCTTGCAAACATTTCCTTAGAACTTACATACTTACCTCCTATCTCAACCCCCTAAGGGTTCGCCGTCTAAAATTTGATAAAATTTAGGTAAACCCCTACTCGTTGTAAAAGGTATATAAGATTCGGCACAGCCAAATATATCGCTTTTACTCGTTTTCGCTGGCAAATCGCAACAACATTCCATCTTTTTAACCCTCCATCTGCTAAAATTAAAATTTTTTAGTGATTATTCCTCGTGAAAGCTTGTGTAGTGCATGCTTAAAGCTTAATTAAACAATCATATGATTGATTAAGCAAGCTTGTATGGTGTATTTGGGCCTCTAGCCAAAGTTCGTCATCGAGATATGGGAATGTTGTATTAAACTTATAGACGTTTAAGTAATAAGAAGGTTTTTCATGTAACGGTTATTAACCCATAAGATAACCTTAAATTGCCTTATGTGCGTAAAAGCAACGTCTGTTTCCTTGATTGGTACTACAGTAGGAAAATTTTACTACTCACGCTTCCTTTACAAAGCCGTCACAACTACAGCTTTATAAAAGTAAAGCTTACAAAAATTTGTTGGTTTACTACCTACGAAACTATTGATCATCCAAAGGGTTTCCTTAAAAACAACACATTTGTTGTGTCTCAAATAAATTTTGTGGAAGCTAAAACCGGTAAGACAAACATTGTTTTTGAAATCTTTTTATTTTTAAAATTCTGTAAAATTTTATAACATTATGACAACACAACATAATAGCATATCTTGTGAATCCACTAAATAGAAAAACCGTTAGCACCTATGTTATTACAAACATTTGGTAACAAAATTACAACCTCAAACAATAACAAATCTAATTTGATGCAAGGTCAAGAGGTAGTGTTATAAGAAAAAAAATTTTGGAGTCAAATTAAAAATTAACCGAAAATGAAACATGTTTTGAAAATTAAAAACATTTTAGGTTATTAGTGCGTTTAAATCTTAAACTAAAAAAAAAGTAAAGTTGCTTTTGTCTGGCTAAATGGAACTATTCTCATATTATACAGTACCGTGCAATGCAAGAGTAAAAAATATAAAACTTTTTGTAATTTAGTTTTTTTTTAAATTAAAACCACTGTGAGTTGACCAGCGAGTAAATAGTTAATTTTGGCCCCTTTTTTAGTTCTGAAATAAACATTTATGTAAAAAAAGATATTGTAAAACCACTTTAGAGCTCTTATCTAACCGTACGTGCTTAGCAAATACATTAACCAAGAAGAAATACGCAAAAATTTTAACCATTTACATAAACTGCAGAATTTATACATATTTATACAAGTACGTTGTATGAGTTCTGTGTTTATTTCAATTTCTTTTTATCTAAATATAAATACAAATTTTAATCATTCTTTTGACAACATTTTTTTTTGTTTTGTTACACAAACAAGAAAATAAACGGTAGTAGCAGTGATATCCGTAGACTAAAACGTACTTCAGAGGTCAAATATTAATAACAATAACAATCTCATCGTTGAAGTACATACTTACGGTCAGCAGAAAAGTACGGCTACGAGTATACTTATAGTAGAACTCGAGCTAACTACTTATACCAAACAAAACACAGTTTAGTATGTCGCCGCAATTGTCGGGTAACAGCCGGAGATTTCGCATTGTTAATAAAAAGAAATACAACAAAAATAAATAAAAAAAAAACAATTATACGTTTGATTGTGCGTAATAAAACTTTTATTTTATATTCTCAAAAGTACAAACTGTAACCAGTTGCAGCACACTTAACACACCCTCAGTAACACAAGCCACCGTTTGACCAATGTCAAAACTGCAGAAATAATTAAAATTTATATGTTGCATATCATCAGGGGTATGTTTTTTTATCGATTACGTTACTATAGTTTCAGTGAAAATTACAAAATAAAAACAATAACAAAAGCCAATAGAAGTGCAAATACAAAATGTCCAAAACAAAGAAAAATAAAAAAAATCTTGTTGAACGTTAATTAAGTTACTCGTGTAAGGACGAAAAACTAAGTTACAGTGTTTTTAATTATAAAAGAAATATTAAAAATTGAAGATAATCAAATTTAAAAAATATATAAATATTAAGGCTTGTAAGTAAACAAAGTAAATGCAAACATTTACAAAATTTATAACTTTTGTGTGAAAATTAAATGACATTTGTTTCGTAATAATACACCTAAAATACACCCTGTTTTAAAGGAAATTTTATTAACAAAAATTTTTTATAAAAAAATATTTTCTATCAATTTTTAAATTAAATAAATATTTAATTACACAAACATCTTTTATAACTTTTTTAATTGTATAGTAATTAATTAAAAAGAATTTTGTAACCTTAAAGGAATAACCTTAAAAATAACAAGATTAGTAGAAAGCGTATTATACTTTACCTAAAAATAGGACAAAATATAAAACAAAAAGTTATTTCAAATCGTCCTTAACTCTTTTCAAAATAATTTTATCTAGAACACCCTTGTAAGTGAAAAAAAAGAATATTTTTAGGTTAAATCAATTAAAGGATAATTCAAGGAAACTTGTTGTTGTTGTACATATGTTTCTCAATTAAACATGCTTTAATTTCTTAACTAAAAAAAAGCTTTAAGGCGCATGCTAACGCAACAACTTTTTTATGTCATTAAACTACAAGCAAATACCGACCAACTCAGAAAAAATTACTTTTTGATTTAAAAAATTTATTTCTTAGTCGATTAAACTACGTTCGTCCGTCAGTATGTGTGGCTGTGTGTCAATGTACATATATCTTGTAATCAAATCCAGCTGTTAAAATCATCAGACATACAATCTGAAGGCCATATGGGACCTTCTATAAAAAGGTGTCGATACTTATTCTTCCCTGTCTTTCAATGAAGGGCTTCTATTAGGCCTTTTCACTCCCTTATAAAAGATCCAAAATGCATCCTCAACTCCCTTTTTAAGGAAGAGCGAAGAAGTTGTTTTTAAATATCGTTGAGTTATAGCTAAGAGTCTCAGTTAAGGCGCCTTTAGACGAGATTTATTTGACATATAACTTGACGTCAGAGTTGTCACTTTACAGATAGTTCATAAATTTTACTCCCATACGTACATATATATCGACAGCTGAAATGCAAAACCACGTAACTTACAAAAAATCCCAAACCTTCAAATCTCTTTTCGAAAAACAGCTGATGTCAGATACTTTTTCAAAAAAAAAAACAAAGTCATAATTTAGAAACAGCTATTTTAAAAATACGTGGTTGAAGTTTTCGATTTGCGTTTATCATCTAGAAAAAAGCGAAATTTTTCCTTCAAATGTTAAAAGTAGAAACAATTTTAAAATAAAATGTCTTTACAGTATAACACACAACATAACTAACTATTCTGCATTGTGAGCGATATTATGTATCAATTTTGAAGTGAAAAATTCGACATGTCAAGTGTTAAATAAATTATTTCTAAAAATTCCTCTATGAGAAATATGGCAGAGATCCAATATTTTTGCATTATAATAATGTTGTAAAATATTATAAAGCAGGAGCTTAAATATTGAGGTACCTATAAGGTGAGGTATAAGGTATACATTGTTTCTGAGAACGTTAATTTTATGCCTTTTTTTAGTGACTACTTCCAGGGGTCGCTTAGGTGTTTCGCATTAAACTTTTTTGATTTTTATTTTTGAAATTAATACAATTTAGCAGATTTTTTTCCATGATGTTTACTTTTAAGCAATTCAACTTGTGGCCAACATTTAAACTTTTAAATAGAAGTTAAGTAGTTATTAGTGACTTGTTTATAGGAAACCTCTCAAATGCAGGTTCATTTAATTGAATAACGGTCAAGTAGTTAGGTGACCCTAATGGGGATTAAAAAAACCTTAAAAAATTAAGGCACACACTTTCATTTGCTATAGCCCCCATACAACTAGACGTTAAAACAAATTCTCAAAAGAATTTGAAAAATAAAGCCGTTTAAATAAATATAAGTGTGTATGTATGAATTAATTTGCATACTTACTACATACATTCATACAAACAGGTACCATAGTTCTCGAAATAGTATTGAAATGATTAAAGAAGAAGCAACTTTTTATTTATATGTGAAGTTTTGTTTAATTATTTTAAAATTCCATTTGCATTTACGACCAATAACATTTATTTTCATTTTTGGTTTGAATTTGTATAAAAAAAAATTAAAAACAAAAAAAAGTTAATTTAATTTGCATATGAAAGAAATAGACTGAAAAGGAAGAAGCAAAATAAGATGTTGCGAAGTAGCATAAGACGAAGCCTGGGTTTTACTAATTTTACAATATAATAAAATTTAATTAAATCAATTTGAAAAAGGTATTGAATTTTAATATTTATACGTATTTCTTATGAAAATTAATTTCCATATTTCAGTATTTTTTTTTAGTTTAAAGGGTGTCCCAAAACAAACGCAAGATTTAAGCTAAAAACAAAATTTTCTTAAACAACTAATATATGTAAATCTGTGGCAACTTGATATATTTTTGGCAAAAAGTACGTAAACGTAATTTGCAAAACCGGCCTTTACCTTAATTAAAATTTTAGGACAGACACCCTTAACGACAACCTATGAGTTATCTTTCTATTCTTTATACATATTTATTATTATGATTAATAATATTAATTGTTTACAGGTGGTTTTGTATTATTTATTAAATTTTTTTTTTCAATGTTTATTTATATTATGAATTGCTATTCAAGAGTTACAAAAAGTTAATACAAACGTTTTTTGATTATCCTACGTGGAGAAATTGTTAAGATCGTCCATTATATTCAATATTTATATGATCGAACATTCAGGGATGTTAAATTAATAGCAACAAAATGAAAAGTTTAATCAAATAAATCATAAAATATTTTTAAAGAATAAAACACCTACAATTATTTTATAAAAACTGAATTTCATACCGTTATTTTTTTCAGGTTAAAGTAGACAAAACTTTCTAAAAATTTTTATATGTTTAAGAAATTTTCCACACTTTGATAAAATGTGTACGAGTCTTAATCTCACACCTCATTTTTTTTGTTAAAATTTAATTGATTTGTCAGAAAATTTTAAAAACATCAAAAACTAATGCTTAAAATATTTTTCTAAATATTAATGTGGTCACTTAATTTATTTAAATTTAATTGTGTTTTCTATTTTAACGAAAGGTAAAGCTTTCGCTTTTTTATTAAAATAAAATAATCTTAACTAAACTTCAATAAAATTTTTTCCTTAATGCATTTTAAAAATTAAATTAAAAGAAAATTAAAATTAATAAAAATACTTTCCTTGCTTAACATTATATGGAAAATAGAAATCATAGGTAAAGATAAATTATCTAAAATAGTTTTACTCTTTAATTATTATTTATGTTGCGGCATTAAAAAGTGTCGAGTTAAAATATACTCAAAATGAAATTGAGATTAAGTGATAAAACAATAAAACCAAAATTAGTTTGTATACTTTGTGCGGGAAAGGGTCGATGAACTTATTTGAAAAACTTTCATTTTCATGTAGAAGATTTGATTTCTTTATTTATGCCAGAACAATTTCAATAAAACACAATAGTACATTACTTTTGATTTAAATAATAATATTTTGGTTTAATAGGGACTTAAAAGAATTTAATTTGTTTTTTGAAGTACTTGTCATTAATAGAAACAAATGCAAAATTTTCACAACTAAGGTGAGTTAGGACATTCTGATACTCGATATACAGAGTGGGTCAAAAGAACTCATCCAATGTTGTTTGTCCGTCATTTTTTTTCTAAATGAAAAACTTCGATTTTGTTTTTTAATTATGTTTATTTAGACTTTTAGAATTTTTTTGGTCAAGTCGAGAAGATGATATCGGCCTAATGGGCGCCGTCACAATTGATTGCTATACGGGCTCGTTTTGTGGCATTTTTCATCACTTCGGCGAGAACTTCGGGCGACAGATTCTCGCACTCTTGTCGTTGTTGTCCTTAAGGGGCTTCTAAAGTCTCGGGCTTATTCACGTAAACACGGGACTTCAAAAAACCTTACAAAAAATTCTGAAACGGTTAAGTCCGGCAATTTTGCGGGCCAATGTAAATCGCCAAAACGAAGGATAAGGCGACCAGTGAACGTCGGCTTCAGAGTATAGGTTGTGGCTCGCGCAGTGTGTGCCGTTGCTCCGTCCTGCTGAAACCACATGTCCTCCAGTCCTAATTCGTTCAATTGTGGCAGGAAAAACTTGGTTAACATGGCGCTATAGTGCGCACCGTCCACTGTTGTCGTTTGAACAGCGGCTACTTCGAAAAAAAAATTGCTCGATGACTCCCCCAGCGTGAACTGTGCACTATGCAGTCACTTTGAGCGGGTGTAATGGCTTATAGTGCATTAACCGTGGGTTTTCAATTCCCCAGAAGCGATAGTTTTGCTTGTTCATGTATTTGTGGAAATGAGCCTCATCGCTTATTATGATTTTGTTCGAAAAATCGTCCACTTCGGCCTCGAGATTGAAGGTAGCTTGGGCGTAGGATACACGCGTTTGGCGGTCGACAGGCAGCAGCTAATACACGGACTGAAATTTGTACGGGAACATGTGCAGGTCTTTGACCAAAATGCGCCTTAGAGACGACCGGCTAACATCTGGTCGATGTTTCTGGCGACAGCTCGACAACCTCGACAACAGCGGCGATATTCTAAGCAGAACGAGCGTTTCGGGGCCGGGCACCCTTGGCAGCGTCTCTCGCTCTTTAACGTTGGTGGCCAAACAGCGCAGTGTTTGCGAAGTCGGTGCCGGACGACCGGGGAATCAGCGACAGAATTCGCGCTACGCCAACACCACAGACGAATTGTTGTGCAAGAAATAGCCATGATTATTCCGCGTTCTTGGGGGGTGTATCACTCCATTGCTTGTTTACTTGTATTTTACATCTGTCCAGCTCACAAATGTCAAAACAGATTTGACATTGCCCGCCTTTTGCAAAAAAAAAGAACATCTTTCAATAGGGTGATTTCTTTTGGCCCACCTTGTATAAGAGTGATATTATTTATTAATGCATTAAGTATTTGTGACATTTAAAAAATTTGTAATTTAACCTTTAGTTCTCAAAAACCAAAATCAATGTTCAATAGTTAAATGACAGATAGAAAAACATTGGATGCACTAAGGTTGTGGGTATTGCCAAAAAGAGTAATAATAACATCTAATGAATAATAATGACAAACTATTGGCAGTTGAGTGTTAACCAATTTAATATGTGTGTTTTGGTTTTTAATTAAATCAAAAAACAGGTAAGAAACTTATACTCGGTTGAGCCCGATTATATTATACCCTGCACCACAACTGTTTTTATATTAAGTATCTAAGATATGCAAAAAAAAATTCAGGTTAAAATGACCTTTGTGAATGGGGCTAACATGGTGAAAGGTACTTTCAACAATAAATCCATCATAACAGAATTTAAAAGGAGTAATTTCTATTTAAAGTAAACATGAGCTTGTGATATAAGTATTGTCTATTCGCAACTCATGTGGCTTATATGAGAGCTATAGTAAATTAAGGACTGATCGTAAAGATAAGAAAAATTTTGCAGAGTTAGAGTAATATTTGAAGTAGTTATTGCTCAAAATGCTTATTCTGAAAGGACCGTTTTATGGGCGCTAATGCAAAAAAATCGACCGATTATATTTTAATTTAGTTTAGCAGTTAGTGGCATAAGGTTTTAAACATGAAAGGACCTTTAATATGATCACAAGAATAAATGAACATGCAGTCAGACGGTCGAACGAGCTTAAATCGATTCTGGAAGGAGTTCGAACTTTTTAGTTTATTGTAATTTATGTAATTCACATTTGTACTTTTTGCTATTAAAAAGTTTTGTTTCAAGATTGTTAAACAAACTATTCTTTATTCCTTAAAGGCCAGCTGGGCAGTTCCATTGTGACGGGTGTGACAATTTTTCTCACGTTTTTGCATATAACTTAAACAACTCCAAATTTTCGTTTTTAAAGAGGCTATGATTTCCAAGGGTTGTATGTTTTTAAGTGATAAGTAGTAAAAAGCCACTGCAAGCACATAATTTCTTCTCACAATAAATCCTTAAAAACTGTGATGGGTGTGACCTTACAAGTTTAAATCTAAGAGAATTTTGACTTTACGATCGAGTTGTGTGAAATATTCTTGAATTTGTTTGTTTTTGCGGTAGTTTAAAGTGTTATAATCGTATTTGATTCATTATTTCTAAAAAAAAATGTTTTTGCTTAAGGAAAATCCTTTTTTAAAACGTGATGGGTGTGGCATTTTAATTAAAACGTATAAAACTAATAGCCGATTACTTTATATTTCGATCATTTTCGTTTTTTTAAGAACAATTTTAATTTATCCAATTTGGGCCGCTTTACGTGGAATTGATCAGCTGTAAAACTGTTTAAGTGTTGCCAACCAAGGCTTTACTGCAAAATTAATAAAAAGTTTTAAAATTTAAAATTTTTTGAAAACTTTTTTATCTAGTATCTACCTAACTAACTTAATTTTGATTGGGCTTTGTTGCAAAAAGTTATGAAACGTTGCCATCGTTATGAAACATTTTAAAATAAAAATCTATCTTTATATCTACACCACATATGGCATTATGCATTTGTATAGATGTTAAACCGGCCTAAATGATAGTCCGAGATTCACCTTTAATTAAACTGATTGCTTTAGAATCATTTCCTGAGTCGTACGTCCGTCCGTCTGGGTGTCGATGTGTTTTTGTAATCAAAGTACAGATCCCGTTTTTGAAGATATTATATTACAGCTGATATTCGATCAATTTTTTACATAGACTTCATAAAAATATCTTTTCAGAAACAGGATTTTAGGATATTATAACCTCGAATATTAATTTTTGCGTCTATTTATCAAGTCCAGCTGCTAGAAATTACATTTAACCTCTTAAATCGAGAAAAGAAAGAATTCAGTCAACCAAGTTTTGTGAACATTGGTGCCATATTGACCCTAATTCCCGTGATGGCACTTAATATAAAAAAAATGTGTTATAGGGTATAATATGGTCGGGTTTCACTTTCATAATTGTTATTTGTATGTTATTATGCAGTATTTAATGCATTAAAACAAGTTACAAAAAATAATTGGCAATCAAAACCTAAATACTTATATGTACATATATACAACACGTGGTTGGCCAATAAAAATATTTAATAAAACGTATCAAAATAAAAGGTATTATTATTACGTTCATACTAACATGGGTATAAAACAAATTGTTTGGTAATCGCTATTACTTTTATTGCTCTGTTGAAGGTACATATGTATACGTTGTGTGTACAACGTGCAATTGCAGACTGTATGTAATTTAAAATACATTTTTAATTAACACAAACGTTTTGCAGGCAAACACACACACACAATTATTTTTTTTTTTAGCAATAATCAGGCAAAAATAAAAATTGTGTAATATTTTGTCTTTCGAATTTATTTTTTTAGTTGTTCTTAAAAAGTTAAAAAGAAGATTGCAGGTAAATAGTTTTAAGAATCAAAACTTTTTTATTTCAAAATGCTTAAATAAAATACGGAAATAAGATAAAATACACACACACACACACACACACACATACTTTTCTTGACCGGAAATGCCTAGTTGATAAAAGAAAACTTTAACTAAGCCAATAAAATTATCAATTAATACAAATTTATTTTATTTAATATTAAAGAAAATCAAAAGAACCATAATTGCAAGATCCAATCGAAATAAGACCAAAAAAAATATATTTATATGCATTTAAAAATTAATCTTTAATATTTTTTACTTGTTTTTCTGCATATTTAAGCGCAAAACAAAATATTTTTGTGGCTTTAAAGCTTGTGTGGTTTTTGTAAAATTTTTCTTTAAAAAAATTTTAAAATTGAGTGTGCAGCTTAAAATAAATTTTTTTATTTATTTCTGTAAAAATATTTTCTAACCTTTAAAGAAAATTACCCAAGAATCTACTTTTTACAGTTGTAAGTTTTAATCATTTTGGTTTCTTTTGCTAATATTTGCACGTTGTTATAGGTTTTCTTTTTCTACCGGATTAAAATAATTTTCTATTATTTGTCACGTTTTGTGTTATTGTGGCAAATTTTCTAAATTTTGCATGGCTTTTGTTTTCTTCTTGAGGTTAAACAAAAAAATTTTTCGAATATTTGTTTGACAAGATATCGCAAAGAATAAACTTTTTTTTGTTTTGTTTTATTTTATTTCTTAAAATTTAAGATAGTACTTTCTTTTTAAAAAAAAAAAAATAAAAATGTGTGTTGATTTTTAAAACCGGGGTCAAATTACGGCATTCGATTCGAATCGAAATTTTATTCGATCGATCGAGTTGTCAGTGCTTTTGATAATGGAATTCTAATAAGAATTTTTCAATTTCGATTGTTATCAAATGCCGAAATTTGCTTAGAAATAATGTAGTTACTTTATTTATATATGTAAAACTACTACTAGCAATCATGTAGTGTTTTATATATTCCCCTTAATAATGTAGTTTTAATATGTCGGTGATTTTGAGTCGGCCTAAAAGTATGCTGCACTTTTTTTATTTAAATTAAAATTAGAGTGTTACTAGCATGGTTAATTTAAAAACATACAGCAACAACAATATGCATTAATTAATTACAAACGAAATGGCAAATTTATTTATAGCCCTATCAAAGGGTGTGAAAGGGCCTTAAAGTGTTTATTATAACTAGGTTAAACTACGTAGGCCAATGTTAGTCACGTCCGGCAGGCTTTCCAGTCTTCTGGCCCTAAAGTGCTTGATTCGAACATCGTCTGGTACCTGACAGAAACACAGGAAGTGCTGGATATTCTCAATCTCCCCTGTGCTCTGAAAGATTTTACAGTAGTCGTTGATAAACAGTCACAATCAACCAACATCACACCACTACGGGGCTTCTCAGTCTCCGTTTGTTTAGATCAAGAAGACACTTGGAAAGTATCGCATATATTCAAGGCTAGGTTATCCTTGTTCATCAACGCAGAGTTTACAAGAAGAAAGGGAAATGCCACAGATATGGTCGATCGCTCTATCATCCAGTTTCGCACTATTTCTCGCCAGTTCATTGGCAGTACAGTTTCCCGCATTACAGTATCCCCGCTATCATACAAGAGTGATATTAGATTGCGTAGCCATCCAGTTAAAGATGTTTAGCATTCGCAGACTAGTTTTGATGTAGATTATATATTATTAATGGACCTTATAGCGGCTAGGCTGTCGATTTAGGTTCTGATATTTCAACCAAATACACTGTATTACTGTAGCAAGTAATCTGCTTTGCCAATCGCTGACAGTTCCATTTTATGGTACACTGCATTAATCGGGAAGTCTTTTGAAAATGAATATTCTTTTTTAGTTTTGCTATAACAAAATATTTAAAAGACTAACTTTTTACAAATTTTTAAAAATTGTTACATTAAAATACTCTTAAAACCCGTTTCTCATTAAATTTTTCATACAAGTATTTTTGTTAAATCTCTTTTTTTAATTAATTTTGTATACAACTATTTTCACTAATTTCTTTTTATATTGTGATAAATAGTTGTAAAGGAATTTGTTTTCATTATACACCATCAAGTCATTAACATAAAGATTTAAAGATTTCAAGTTAAAAATTATTCAGAGTTTAATATGACAGATAAACAACCACTTTTCTTGCAGAAAATTACACATGATACAATCTATCAGAGAAAACAAGTTAAATTACGGATTATGTAAAGATTTATTACAAAATTGTTGCATTTTTTAATTTTCTTTAATTGCAGATGGTAATAATATATAAACAACTCTCACTTTTTCATTTTCTGTTTATTTAAAGGTCTCCAAAAAGTTGTCAACTAATTTGTGGGTTTAATAAACCCAACAGCAACAACAAAAACCCCTACAACAACATTCAATGCAATAGCAACAAGTGCAACTTCAAAGAACGTGAAGAAAATATTAAACATGTTGGACAATATTGTTACAGAAAATTGTATGGCTGTAATGCCAATAGAAATTTTGGCAAATCCCAAATTTAATAAAACCAAAAACAACAACATAAATTACAATGAAGACACAAAACAGTCAGCAACAACAAAAATAAATGTAACGGCTGCTGCTGTTACACCTGCTGCAAATAAGACTAATAAAACAAAAACTATTTTAAATTGGTTGAAAAATACCACCACTAATAACAATAACAATAACAACATTACAGCAATAGCAAAAACAACAGTAATAAAAAGAAATATTTACAACAATAACAATATAAAAACTAATAATAAAACAAATATTGTAAAAAGTGATAGCACGAAGAAAGAAGTGTTTTCAAGCCACCACAATTCATTCGATAAGTCACAATTACAAAAAAATAATTCAAGTCCGAATTGTACGTGCCCCAAGGTAAAATTACAAAACAGCACGCGTTCACATAAAGAATTAACAACATTAGCGACATCATCAATAAAATCAAGTGTTCACATAGAAGACGACGGCGACGACACAGTACGTGAATTTCGAGGTGTACAAACCCTAAAACATTTTTGGAATAAACGCATCACTGCCAATCGAGAGTCTGCCTTAAGAGCCAAAAACTGTAAACATTTACAATTTACCAAATCGGTAGGTTGTTTAGTTAATGCCATAAACAATAACGGTGAACCACCGCCAACACTTATCTCCTCCACACGTCTAACAGAAAAAGAACTTTTAAAAGCTCGCCAACTAAGAGCTTTAAGTTTACATGACTGTTCGAAAGATTCAACATATTTCGATGAAGTTTCTTTATCAGACATTGACATACAGAAACATTTAAAGAAAGATAATTTTTATAAATACAAGACTGCAGAGCAGGCCTCAAAATTACGAGAACTTAGTGAGCATTCTGTTCATAAAAAGTTAAGTAACGGCGTTATTTTGCCGACTGGCCAGAAAGTAGAACACTTCGATTGGCTTAAACGTCATGACAAATTTGCACGTAGAAAATCTCAAGAACTTACACTTTCATCAACAAATCAAACCAACTTAGCTGAGAGTAATAACAACGATAAGGTTATCGTTGACACTTCCGCTACATTTAACAACGACATTATTATAAACGAATACAAAATGCATACTCAACCAGTAACCGCAGTTTCTTTGCCAATTGGCCAAACTACAGCTGAAGTTGGCAAAAGCAGCCACAGCAATGAAACGTCTATACCAGCACTTGCTGCTGTAAATTTAACGCAATGCGCTGGCAGTCGTCGAAGAGCAATTACACGAAAAGATTCAATTAAAACTTTAGCAAGCGCTAGTAGCATTAGTAGAGATTCTTCTACAACATCGCTAGCTACCACTGCTAACAGCCATAAAACAGTAGTAAAAAGAAATTCTTCTGCCCGCAAGTACAGTTTTAAAACACATTCCCGTTCTTATCATGTGCCACGCAAAATGCACACCAACAAAGAAGTGGTTGGTGGAGGTGCGGGTCTGGCCACCAATCCTTCGAATAGTCTAGTGGCAAAATTAACTCAACAGTTTAATGAAATTATACAAAAAGACAAAACTTTTCTGGAGGAAATTAAACGTAAAAATGGAGTGCTTATGACCCACAAAGGTCATGTTTACAAAGTGGTAAATACATCATCTTTTAATCGTAATCAGTCTCCTTCTATCAGTCGAAATAATTCAAAAGCAAAAGATGCAAGCGGTTGTCGCCAAACCACACGTTCGAATAGCTCATCTACTGTACAAAAAAATATTAAGAAATTTGAAAGTGAAGCGAGGGGTCTGAAGCCCAAAGTGCCTCTAAAAAGTATAAAAGTTTTAAGGAAAAGTAATGAACTGGTTATAAATAAAACACTAATTAGTACAAAGCTAAATTCCAAGGTAAACCATAAAAGCGAATGCGAAGTTGAAAATGAAGCTCACCAAAAGCCACAAACTTTGTCGTTGCCTACAAGTCTGGAAATGGTACAGGAGGAAGCTAAAACTCCTGTAGAAAGCCCAGCAAACAAAGAAGATGAAAATTTTAAGAGTTTAGAAGAAAATATTCCAGTGCAAAGCAGTGCTAAGAAAGAGGAACAAAACCTTGAGAAGTTAGAAGAAACCAATAAAGAGAATGAGGAATTTAAGTCTCCAAACGAAAGCAACTCTAACAGCAAAGAAAATGAGGAGTTTGAATCTTTCAATGAAAAAACCTTTAACAAAGATATTGTAAATCAAATTAATTCTCAGAATTTTGATAAGAAGAGCAAACTGTTTGCCGCCAGTCAGTATATGGAAGAGGTTTGTAATGAAGATGAATTTTTAGCCGTCTTGCCTCCAAAAATTGACAGTGTCATATATAAAAGTATAGAAAAAAGCAAGCACACGAAACAAGAACCAATAGAAATTAAGGAAAGTTCTAAAACTCCTTATGAAAATAACAAAAGTTTATTAAATTATGTAACACCACCTATGATACAGCTGGAAGAGGAAGATATTAAAGCCAAAAAAGAACAAGAACAGCCAAAGGCAAATATTGATAAAGAAACTGGTATAGAATCCTATTTTAAGGAAGAATTTTCCCAAATTAAAAATCTTGAAAATTTTAACAGCATTGAAGAAAAAAATACTGAAAACTATGAAACCAAAACATTAGAATACTCTAATTCAATTGAGGAAAGAAAGGAAAATACCAATGATACCTCATCCCTAGATAATTCTAGGGATAGACCTACATCGCCAGAACCTCAAGATGATGAGGAAAAGAGAAAACGCAAACATAAATATGCTAAAATATATGAAAAGTTGAGATTCCTTACTCCATTCTCACATAGCAATAAAAAGCAAAAACTAACTGCTACTAGTCCAGACCCATCAAAAGTAGAGAATTCCACAAGTCTTAATACATCAAACACTGATACTACTACTGAAGATATCGATTGCCTTTTCTTTGAAAATCCCAAACTTTTACCAACTGGAGAATATACTCCAATGAGCTATCCCACACCAAAAAAAGCTTTTGTTTCAAATGATGATATGTATTCGGTAATGTACGATCCAGAAGCTAAATTATTGGATGCTTTAGAACAAGTTGACAAAAAGTTA
Organism: Melanophora roralis; assembly: GCA_963583895.1. Classification (NCBI taxonomy): domain Eukaryota; kingdom Metazoa; phylum Arthropoda; class Insecta; order Diptera; family Rhinophoridae; genus Melanophora; species Melanophora roralis. The sequence continues at coordinate 7,098,291 of OY757189.1, forward strand.
CAGAATTTGTCCCATAATAATGAAAAAATTATTGAATCAGATGAATATGGACAACCGCTAAAACCAAATTCGTCATTTCTGCATCAGACTTGCGCCAAAGAAATTCTTGTAGCGAAACCAAGTACAGTTATACAAGCGGTAAATATAGCGCTAGTCAATGCTATAGAGGGTGAACAAATGATTATGGAACAAAAGGAAATACAACAACAGCAGCAATTGGAAAAGCCTATACTACAGAGTGAAAATGAGGCAAATACAGAATACCAATTACCACCTTTACTGCCCCCAAAGAAAGCCTCACAAGAGGAAGAACCGTTATATGAACCCATCTGTATAGAGAAAACTAAAGAACTGAAAACAGAAGAATCGTATAAAAAGTGTGAATTAATTCCCTCAAATGAATACCATGTTACCTGCAAAAATTCTCCAGTAGTTGAAGAAGACATTTATCAAACCGTAGAAGAAGCCAAAGAAGAGAACGATCGTTATCACTCCCTGAAAAAAACAGATATTGTCATAAATTCTTTGCCAGAGTTAGATGGTTATGAACCAATTGAAAACCCTGATGATTCCAATTTATCTCTCAAGTGTGATACAGCAAACCCTAACAAACCACCAACACATTTTGAAGGCTATGAGGAATACACTCCTGCAATAGAAACTACAACCTTAACTACTCCTACAACTGGCGTACGTAAAGTCACAGATGAATTGCCAGATATACCAAAACCTAAAAGAGTTCTACCAAAATCCCCTCTGCCCTGTAGACCAGCACCTAAACCTCCCTTGGCTAGGAAAACAAGTAATGAGGAAAAATCCTTTTCATCTACAGGTAGTGAGTCGCATTATTATGTAGATGAGGAAGAGGAAGAAGAGGAGGAGGAGAATATATATGACACCATAAAAGGTTCTCACTGTTATGAATCCTTGCAATGTATAGGAAATAAAATACAAATTTCCACCTTCAAAAATAAAAATTCTGACTGTCTATCTTTATCATCAAATTGTTACGAAAGTATATCTAATTTTAAGCGTAATAACATTGTCGGTCATCACAGTGGCGGCAGCAGTAATGGATCCACCCTAACTATTTCTTCGGAAAATAAAACAAATAGTCTGTATGAGGACTCTTTAGGTTTTAGCCTGCACTATTCCAGCAAACGAATCTACCACATGAATACTCACACACAAATTGAAATTAATAAACTTACGCCAGATGTAAACAGCGTTAATGTATATGGCGGCTCTATAGGTCGAGCCAGTGACACGAGTGACGAGTGGACGGATGTAACAGACAACGAGAGCGTTGATGCAGAGAGTAAACCACAATTTATCATGTAAGTCTAAACATTTTCTTTTGTAGTTATTTTGTTATATCTTATCAGTAAGTTTTTGTTGTAAAATAATATTAATTTTGAAATATTGATAAGGGTTGAGATAGTGATTATGTTATAGTAATACAAAGGTAGTTTGATCATTAGGTTTTTGTTCTTGCAAGTAAGTCTTTTTTCCCCCCATATACGCAAAGAGTCAGCAAAGTTTTTACTTAAAAAAATGTTTTAATTTTTCATAAATTTAGCTGTCTCTTCACTAGAAAGTACAAAGTGGCAGATTTTAAACTGCCGGTGCTTGACGGGGTTGAGCTAAGACTGGCAGAAAGGGCCAGGTATCTGGGTATCGTCCCAGATGGCAAGTTATCTTGGGGAGCGAATGCGAAGGAAAGCGTTAGGCAGGCTCCTAATACCTAATATGTCTGTAAAAACTCCATAGGAAAGAACTGGGGCTTGCAACCGGTTATGGTGAACTGGACTTACACATTAGCTGTAAGACCAATTCTTATGAATGGTTGTCTCGCATGACGGAGAGCCTTGGAAAGGGATGACATAAGGAATCTCTTGTCAAAGGTCCAGAGATGTGCTGTACAAGGCATTACAGGTGCCAAGAGAAGCACACCACAGGCAGAACTGGATATCATTTTGTATCTTCTTTCCATTGATGATTTCATTGCTGGCATGGTGACAAGGAGCTTGCTTAGGCTTAGTTGAGTCAGGCATTCCTAGGACAGTGTCATTTGGATACGCTGACATTCTGTGAAGGTTCGGGATTGATCAACTCCTGAGGCAATCGGATTTGACTGACTATATGGTCGCAGAACTTGACTCTGAGATGTTACCTCAGGTAGTGTTTCCGGATAGGGAGGCATTGAAGGAATCCAAAAGAATGTTTGAGTGGTGTGCAGTCTACTGATTTAGCGTTTCCCAGGCTGAGATTCTATCGGTAACCAGGGCCGCGGAATTAATACGGAGCCTATTTAAGTGTCAAAAAGTGTCTCTTAACATATCGCAAGATCCATTTAGTACGAACCAAGAAATAATCAAAAACCTGAGATATTCCACTTTTTTAAATCCATTCATATAAATCAAAATCTTTTAGCAACTATGGTTAGTGTTACTCCAAAATTTTGCATTGAGACTTGGGATAGGTGTGAAGTATCCATTTAGTCGGATGTAAACTTTAATAGTCAATCGATTTTGTAATTTGATTTTGGTCAAATAATCGATTTTTTTTAATTTTCCTATACAATTGAATCTGTTCTACGCATTACGTTTTACAAAATCCATTTAATGAAAATGCAACAACAACACGTTATTAACCTTCAAATTGAAGTTCTTTTGTTATCTTTTTCTCTGCGATAAAAATGAATTCTTATCCAAACTTTTTACATTAAGGGAATGTTTATTATTGTAGTTATCGATAACTCAAGCATATAAGTTATTATCTGACCATAGTGCCAGTTATTTCTTTGTAGTAAGTTATTGTTTCTTTTTTAATCTTTTTTTTTGTTTATACTTACAAAGCAACCGTACTCCACTAACCTAAAAAAATGTTCATTATTTGTTTAAAATGTTAGATAACAAGTTACATATCGTCACCTCAAACGCCTTAACTTACACTTTAATTTTTTTTAAAGAAAAAACATCCTAAAATGAAAAATAATAAGATTTTTGATGTGAATTCCTTCAATATAATATCATTTATCTCCAAATTTTGTTTAAGAAACGCAAAGCTAACGAATTATAAGAATTAAGTTTAATACGTCAACTGTGCCAACGTTGTATTCATAGGTAAAAAGTTAGGCCTTTTTACGTTTTACATGAAATCGGTGTTGTAGTTAGGGCTTTTTTACTTTGTCAATTAAGCCGCTTTTTTTTAGTGGAAGTCTGACCTGTTTTGTGGTGATGTACCCTGATTAAGACACATCGGAAATTAAAAAAAAAACTAAATTTGAATTTTTTGTTAGATAGGGCGTTTTGCGTTTCAGATAACGATATGTATGTATGAACTTACATACATATATAAATGTTAACATAAATGTGTATATGTTTTGTGCATGTAAGTATCTCTAACACCATTTTAGTTAAACTTTACTAGTTCGATATACGATTTTAACAAGAACGTTAAGGAAAAAGAGTTAAAGCCGTTCTGTGGAAACACATTTTGAATATAAGTTAGATGTTTTTTGTATTGGTAATAAATAAAATAAATCTAAACTAACCTTTTTGTATTTCTTTTAGTGTGCGAGAACGTTCTAAAGCCCATAAAAGTCCTGATTGGTCCCGGAGAGTTCGAGATAAACGTCAAAGAAAGTCGAAAAGCTGCATTCAAAATGGTGAGTTTTAGTTTAGCTATATTTACTTTTTTTCCTAATTTTGTAAAAAAAAAACAATTATAATATTCTGCAAAGAGGTAACAATTGGTTTGTGTTTTCCGACTTAGAATGACCTTAAGAAATTAAAGAAAAACTTTATTAAAAATATATGAATTTTTTAAATAAAATTTTGTAAAATATCATTTATTTCTAAGCAGTTTATAGTGTATCAAAGGCTAATTGAACAACCTTTTTTCATACACAATTTGTCAATAAACTATATAATTGCTTGTGAATGTTGGCTAAAAAATATATGTGGGTTTGATTAAGTTAATCCAAATTAAGGCGGACTTTTTCTTAGCAAACTTGTATTTTAATTACAAAGTACATATAGGAAAAGGCAAAACTTTAAGAGAACTTTTCAAAAATATATTTAAAATCTCTAAATGTAACGCTTCTTTAAAAAAAAAACATAGTTAAAGCTTTAAGTGTTGCAACTACAACTTAAGCTTAATTTAACATAGCTTAAGTCGAGCTTTATTTAAAAAGCTTACAATATGTTGCTAACAGCCTCTTTCCATTTTCTTCCATATAAGAACATATCTCTTTTTTGGAGCTGCATATGTATATAAAAATGGGGCTGTAAACTAAAGAGAAACTAAATCACCGTGACGTAAAATTTTATAAAGAGCGCCCAAGATTTGGAGTAAAAGTTTACTACTTGGAGTTAAATAAAACAAATACTATTCTGTCTGTAGACTTGCCATACGTGTAAAAAATTTATATTTAATACAAATAATATGATTTTATTGAAATTGAAAAGGGGTAGTAATTTTGGGTTTACTTTTTTAAAAAATGTTAAAAAAGTATTCAAAAACTGCAGCTAAAAAGATTGCAAAAAAAATAATTACAACTGAAAAAACATACAAATGCATGTGCTTAACTTTTTTTGGTATTTTTACTTAATAAAAAAAAGTTTTATATTACATTAATTTTGATGTAACCAAAATACCAATAAGTTTTAATAACAAAATAATAATATTAAAGAAAACTTAAGCACGTTTTTGGTTGTAATATTTTTATAAACAAAATTTCACTGGATTGGAGTAACAATTTTGCATATATTTCTAAATTTATTAATGACAAATCATTTTAAGGTCGTACTGTGTAAAATATAATAAAAAAATGCGCAATTTTTTTTTTATAGTTTATAGTATTTTTATCCGTATTACGTTTTTTATTTCTACAAAAAAAAATTCTTTTAATATTTTTATATCACGGGTGGGATATTTTATCAAAACATAAAAAATATAATAGCAGAGTATTCAGTACAAATAATGCACCATCTTATTGGTTTATATTTGGGTTAGTTTTATTTGTTGTTAAGATTTAATTTGTTATTGTTATAGGTATTCTTTTTTATAAAAAATTTTTTCCTATTCAGGGCTGTTTTACGTGGAACTACCGTTTTTTGTAAAAACAGTTTTAGTTATTTGTAGCTATATTCACTAATACATGTGCATGTTAATAATAAGAGGGTTTTTTAAAAAAACTTAAAAATTTATATATACAATTTTTTATATAACCCTAAAACTTTAAAAGATCTGGCCACTCTGAAATTGGGGCAAGTCTTTAGAAATTGCCCTAATTGAGCATAAGGTTTATTTAGTGGATAAAATACCGATCAACTATAAAACAAAAACCAAAAACTTGAACAACAACCACAGTATACAGTGGTGGTGTGTTTTATTGTATTTGGGGATCATAAAAAAACTGCAATAAAGAGTGAATAAGTCCACACCAACAACAAATGATTCCAACGAAAACCGTAAAGATATTTTGAGTAAATATTTAGTTGTGAATAAGGTATATCATCGGTTGGACGTGTAAAGATTACGGAATCTAGTTTACTTTAAAATATTAAGGAGTGCAATTATTAATTTAAACAAGTTTTAATAAACTTATTTATGTAAAAAAAAACAAAGAAAAAAATTTAAATTTATTTTCAATAACGGTTAAAAATAAAATGGAATAATGTCTATAGTGAAACTTAAAATCTTTATAATTTTTTTACACCTAAAACGAAATACATATTTTTGAAAACAAAACAAAGGAATTATCAAAATGTGTTACAAAAATTTTGTAAAACAAATTACAATGATATAGTTTGTTGCCTAAAAATAAAAAAAATGATAAATGATTTTTATCAGAAAAATTAAAACGTAACTCGATCGTCGGCCATTGAAAAGGGATTGTTAGTTATACATATAGGCAAAAGTTGTTGCCATAGTAATTGTAATAAAAGATACATACATTTATATATACATATACGTTAATACATATTTACATATGTATATGTACATATGTACAGCATTGCGCCTGCTGTCGTTTAAAGTTTATTTATTTATTTTTTGATCACCAGCGTGATCACCACTGAACACGATGACGAAATTCATTGTTTAGCGCAAATTTTCAGAAAAGCACAAAAACAAAAACTGATACATAAATGAAATACATACAAGCTTATAGGTATCCAAATTTAACTTAAAACCTGTATATATGTACATACATAATCACTCGTATACAGCAAAACCAGTAAAAGCTTGTGTTTTTAAACCTTGAAAACTTTATATTAATAACAGATACAACATTTTTATTTTAACCAACTAAACAGCCACTAAATATAATCAAACGCATAAAAAAAGAAGTTACAGCAACAAAATAACTAATAAAAACTATAAAAATCATTTGAAATACATAAAACAAACCTGAATAAGGCAGATGGCAAAAAGCAAAAAATTTAAACACCGTTAAAGGTTGTTCGATTACGAAAAATAACAACGAATGTGTAAAAAAAAATTACTGGCAAATTTCAGTTTTAGGTTGCATTTTATGCAATTGAAAAACTGCATTTTTATGTCTATTGTATGTGGAAAAAAACAACAACACACTGAAATTCCAATAACAAGAAAATAAGCTTAACTACAATAATATACATTGTGGAATTTAATTAAATTGGATAAATATAAACAACAACAAAAAAATAAATTCAAAGCGACGAAACTAATGATAAAACAACATTTTAAAATTTCCTCATTTGGCTGTGATAGTAAGCATAAGCTTAAACGCAAAAAAGCCATAGTCACTTGCATTTTTGTACAAATTTGTATGTTTGTAAAACTACGGATCAGAGTAACCAAATAGCGTTAGGGGACTTCCGCGTAAATAGTTTCAAAACAAAACACAAAACTGTAATAAATACCATCTTTTTAACAAACGGGTTTCCAAATTTTTCTATGAATTGTAAAAATGTTTGTGTTAAAAATAAATTTGTCTAAAAACTTTAAAATAAAATTTACGCTTTACATGAGTTTTTCACATATTTTTGTTCATATTTTGTATCCGTCCGATCTGGGTAATTTTTAATACCAGATAGCATCTGGAACTACTAGGTATTAGGACTTTGGAAAAATGTGTACAAATTTTTAGGCAGATATTTTAAACAGGGACAGTCAGAAGAAATTATCAGAGACTCAAGTAAAGTACACCAACTTGATAGTGTTTGACTTATGGTGTTTTCCATTCTAAAAAAATGTTACAATAAGTATGTGTAACATTTTTATCAGTTTACACACACACTTAAAAAGTTGTCCATTTTTCTTGTTTTAATGGAACAGAAAATTGCTTGATTTTAATAAAAACTGCACTCTGCGTTAAAAACTCGCCTGCATAAAAAAGTATTTACATACATAACACAGCTGTAAAAAGTGGTACTTTGTTACACTGAAATATAATTGGGGGTAAGATATGTTACACTCTTGCCAGTTATTTGTGCAACATGTTCAGAAAGGAACACGATAACTGTTTTCACTCTTGCATGTATTTTTAGAATGGAACATAAACCCGCTCGAATGGTAGCATTAATGTAACATTTTTGCCAGAAAGGATTAATTTTTTGAATATTTAGTGCTATTTTAAATTCTGGTGGCAAATTAAGGCATTCATTTCGAATCGAAATTCTACTCGATAGATCGAATTGTCAATGCTTTCAATATAGGAATTCTAATTAGAATTTTTTTTAATTCAATTTGAATCGAATGCCGTAAATTGTTCCCTTTTTTTGTAAAAAAATATTTATCTTATGATTTTTATTTTTTTTTTTTTAAGAAATAATAATTTTTTTCTGATTTTATTTTTTTTTTTGACCGAAAAAAGATTTTTTATTTGTATTTTTTTAAGCAGAAATTATTATTATTTTCTAGTTTTTATTTATTTTAACAGAGACAAAAAAAGCTTTCGATTTGCATAGAATTAAAACTGCATCAAAATTACTTTTAAAGCTTTTTTTAGCTGTGCCCACTCGGAACTTAATTTGTGATTATTAATTTCAAGCCATATACTTATGAAAAAACACCTAATAAAAAAAGTCTTCATATAGCTAATAAGGAGTCCTTATTAAAAAAACCATTTACATGCACCAGTTTTGCAAAGCATTAGAAATTTGTTTTTAAAAAAAAAGAAGGACTGCATTTATTATAAGAAAATATTTTGGCATCATATTTACGGTCCCTGATTTTAAATAAATAATGATGAAACGCTGCCGAATTTTAAATACTCTTTACCAATAAAACTTTTATTTTAAAAATTAACTTAAGTAAAAATAGAGCATTTGATTAAAAAGAAATCATTTAATTTATCTACAGTGAATGACAGTGAAAAGTATCCACATGAGTTTTTCATATAAAAAAATGCGATTGTTGATAGTTAATCAATGAATTTAATTTTATTCTTTTTTATATTTAAACATTAACGTCTTAACTTAAAATAAATGAAATAAAAATAACAAAACTCAGGTAAATTCAAATAAAAAAAATAATAATTGTAAAACAACATCAATTTCTACCTCACAGTGAAAAGTATCCACCTGGCAACACTTACAATTTTATAACGGGTAACAGTTAATCTTGTTATAAAATTGCAAGCAAAATATTGCATCAGTTGCTTTTTACACTTAACACGTTCTAAGTTTGCCAGTTGAGAGGGCAATTTTTCAAATTAAGACCATGGGACGCCATACAACAATTGCCGAAAGAAAATTAGTTATTCATCATGCTGAACTGGGAAAATCTCAACGGAAAATTGCAGAAATACTCAATATTACTCGATCTGCTGTCCAAAAAATTATATTGAGACATAAAACTGAGAATCGAATCTGCAACAAGCCAAAAAAGAGCGAGAAAAAAATTTTCACTGAAAGAGACGAAAAGTGGTTGCTTCGACAGGTGGCCGATAACCCGAAGCTTAGTGCACCTAAACTGGCTGAAATCGCGGAGAAATATCTCAAAAAAAAGTGTAACCCAGAAACCATTAGAAGAATATTGCGTAAGCATGGTCTTCATGGTAGAGTTGCATTGAAGAAACCATTTATAAGTCCCAAAACCGCCAAATTCGATTGGAGTTCGTTCAGGAACACGAAAAAGAGGATTTTGGAAGATTGTTATTTTTGCCGATGAAAGCAAATTTAACATGTTTGGGTCGGATGGACCAAATAAGGTATGGCGTAAAGCAAATACAGCCTTGGACCCTAAACACACAATTCCAACCGTAAAGCACGGAGGAGGGTCCGTTATGGTATGGGGTTGTATGAGTGCTGCCGGTGTAGGAAATCTGGTCTTTATCGAAGGAGTCATGGATAAGATGATGTATTTAAACATTTTGAGAGATAATTTAAAATGTAGCGCTGAAAAATTGGGATTGGGGACAACATTCCAATTTTATCAAGATAATGACCCCAAGCACAAATCACACATTGTTCGAGAATGGATGCTATATAACTGTCCAAAAGTGATTCAAACACCTCCCCAATCCCCGGATTTGAATCCAATAGAAAATTTATGGAGTACTTTGAAGACAAATATTAGAAGTCATAATATCTCAAGCATAGGAACTCTGAAAAATGCTTTGCAAGAAGAATGGGGGAAAATTCAGAGTTCTCAGACGGAAAACTTAGTTAAATCTATGCCAAAAAGGCTCAAAGCTGTAAAGGATAACAAAGGATACCATACCAAGTATTAAACACCTAAGAAAATAATTTTTTTATTAAAACTTTTATCGTGGATACTTTTCACTGTGAGGTAGAAATTGATGTTGTTTAACAATTATTATTTTTTTTATTTGAATTTACCTGAATTTTGTTATTTTTATTTTATTAATTTTAAGTTAAGACGTTAATGTTAAAATATAAAAAAGAATAAAATTTTATTAATTGATTAACTATCAACAATCGCATTTTTTATATGAGAAACTCATGTGGATACTTTTCGCTGTGATTAACTGTACATCTTAAATTTCTTACGTGCCTCAGTACATGCTAGGCTTTTTTTTTGAATTTGAAATAAGGGTGCTTCTAGCCAGGGTTGTCAGTTTTTTTCAGGGTCCATCGCCAGAACGGTTATCAAAAATCGTCAAAATTCGCCAAAAAATATTTTTTCGAGTTTAAAAACAAAAAAAGTCGCCAAAGAAATTCGCCATAATAAATATCTATTGTTTTTGACGAAAAAAAACTTTAAAATTATTTTACTTAAATAAACATATGAAATATAAATGTTTTTTTTATGAAATAAATTATATAAAAAGAAATAACTATTTAATTAAAGCAAAAATTAACTTTTTTTGTACACCAAGAAATTCAAAGGAGGAATTGAAAATATGTATAACGAAGAGCATACGTAGAATGGCAGTTACTTTGTTAAGTAACATGTTGTTAAATATTAAAAATTTTAATAAGTTAAAACACGAACTTAATGCAGCATTGGTATTGTAGTAATTTTGTATGTAAGGATGCGTTTAGTAAGCTATAAACTTCAGCTTCATCTGTTTTATCTGTGCCATTTCGGGTAACATACATAGTATTTGTATAAAATATATTTTTCATTTATTTTGTTGGTTTAAAAACTTTGCCGTTTGTTAAAAAAATCGCCAACAATATCGCCATGGCGTCAAACCTAAATTTCAATAGCCAAGAGCAATAAAATATCGCCACGTTTGGCGTAAAATCGCCATAACTGACAGCCCTGCTTCTAGCATGTTATTTAATTTAGTCAAATTCTAGTTTTTTTGTTTATAAGCAAACTTTCTCTTAAATAAAATTTTTTTCGTTGCGTTAAAAAAAGGCTAAAAATGTTTCCTAAAACCATTAGCCATTATAAATTTTTTTCTAAGCAAAAATTAGTCTCTGCACATTTTTCTTAATTCATTTTTTTTATATATTCTGCAAAAAAATATTTATATATACATAGTTTCTATTTAGCGTAATCGACGCGTAATTAGTTTGTTTAAATGTTATATGTATTTATTTTGTAAAATATTTGCTAATGTGAACTAAACCTTACAAAAACTATTTCCACTTCATCGTTTTAACAATAGAGTTCATTGTATTATATATGGGGGATTTCATGTCAAGTGACCCAACTTTTAAAACCGATGTCTTTCGATTGGAAAGAAATTTGGACCAAAGTAAGTTCTTGCAGAGAGTAGCATAGACACAATTTTTTAACACGATCGGTCAAGAACTCTCTGAGCTAGAGGGGTTCAAAATTTGACGTTTTCGGCAAATAGGTGTTTTTTCTCATACATGTAGTTTGTTACTTTTTGCTTTTAACAAATTCGTCCCAAATACTTTCGATAGTTTTTTCTTCAATCTTCCAGAAAAAAATATTTTTAAAATTAAAAAAAATTTTTTTTTATTTTTTTTTATAAAATAATTAGAAAAAAAATTTTTTTTTTCAAATATGCCCATATTTTTTTTTTTTTTTTTTTGCTCAAAAGAAAGCTTAGGTCTTTTGCTTGAAGAACTTGGAGGTCGCTTAGTGGGATGCGAGTGGGATATCTATAAAAATAAATGTTTTGTAACTCAAGGCAGAGGTTTTTAAATTTTCGCGTATATTCTACCTTAATTTTTTTTCCTATTTATGTAAAATTATCTCGTAAGCAAAAAAAAATTATTTTATGCTAAGGCATAAAATAATTAAGGTAGAATATACGCGAAAATTTAAAACAAAATAATTTAACCTTTCCGACGGTATGCATTGAAAATATTAACAAAATGTGTTCAGACATTGCCATATAAAAGTGATTATATTCCAGAGGCCTACAATTTTGTTGTTAATGCAGTGTCGAGTGTATGAGACTTTATTTGGTACTTGCATACCGTCGGAAAGGTTAAATTATTTTGTTTCTTAGCATGAAATAATTTTTTTTTTAGCTTAAGAGAAAATTTTACATAAATAGCAAAAAAATCAAACAGAATATACGCGAAAATTGGAAAACCTCTGCCTTGAGTTACAAAACATTTATTTTTATAGATATTCCACTCGCATCCCACTAAGCGACCTCCAAGTTCTTCAAGCAAAAGACCTAAGCTTTCTTTTGAGCAAAAAAAAAAAAAAAAAAAAAAAAAATGGGCCTATATGGAAAAAAAAAATTTTTTCTAATTATTTTTTTAAAAAAAATAAAAAAAAAATTTTTTTAATTTTAAAAATATTTTTTTCTGGAAGATTAAAGAAAAAGCTATCGAAAGTATTTGGGACGAATTTGTTAAAAGCAAAAGGTAACAAACTACATGTATGAGAAAAAACACCTATTTGCCGAAAACGTCAAATTTTGAACCCCTCTAGCTCAGAGAGTTCTTGACCGATCGTGTTAAAAAATTGTGTCTATGCTACTCTCTGAAAGAACTTACTTTGGTCCAAATTTCTTTCCAATCGAAAAAAAAAGTTGGGTCACTTGACATGAAATCCCCCATATTTAAAACACCTACCTATAAATTACAAGTACAAACACAACAAGTACTAGAAATATTTAAAAAATTTATTAAAACTTATAAAACATGCATACAATTAATTACATGCACAATTTTATGTGCGTAAACCTTAGAGCATAAATGAAAAGCTTGAAAGTTTGCAAATAAACCATCAAATTAAAACAAACCAAATAATTAAAGAAGTGTATAAGTAGAAAATGTTAAAATAAAATATAATTTTAATAAACAAATTGAAAAATAATCAAAATCTTTTCTAAGCAAATAATTTTTTAATATTTTTTTAATATTTAATAAATGCGGATATGCAAACATTTAGCTTTTTTATTTTTTTAAAAATAACAACATTTTTTGTTCTTTAACACTTTTTTGGTTTAAAAATTTTACACAAATTACTTGCATTTAATTTATTTTTAGTTAAAAACTTATTTGAATTTTTTTTTAAATATACAAGCAAATTTTATATATAAATATTTATAAAGACGTTAACGTAATAATAAAAATTGCTTACGTCAAACAATGTGCCTCCCTAAATGACTAATGTTTATCTAACTCAGCAACTTTGAAAAGATTAGGAAGAATTTTTATTTAAATAAAATTTAAAGATCATTGCAAAATAAACTACGAACATACTGCAGCAAGACTAAATGCATATGGCCAGTTTCATGTAAAACGGCCTAAATAAAAACAATTTTTTTTTACTTTTAATGAAAATGAATCAGTTTATGTCTACAAGAAAATAAAAGTTATGAAAAAATAAAACAAATATTGCATATTTTTATTTTTGTGAATTTAACAACCATTTGAAACCATCATTTGCTACAGAATTGATTTATTTTGCATATTTAATGAAATGTCACACCTGTCATATTAAAAAAAAAATTTTTTTGTTTGTTTCTTTTGAATAATTTTCAAAATACATTAGACTTTAAGTTAAAATTCTCTAAAGTTAAATTTATAAAGTCACACTCATCAATGTCATCCAGTGGCAATCCTGTGCTTCATTTCTTTATTGTATGTGAGAAGTTCTTTGGATGAGAAATTAATAGTTGCGCTGTCAAAAACAGAATAAATCACAAACAAAAAATAATTTTTGTTTAAAATTAAGTTTTATTATTTTAAAATTAAATGAACCACACTGCTAATAACTGGAACACTATTAAAATTTTAAAATATTTCTCGATGCGAAAACTTCCTGCAAATTACAGAAACGAGGCACTGAGCAGACATGATTTCTTTCCAGTGTATATATATTTTAAAACGTTTTTTTTTTTTTTGATTTAAAAATGTTAAGTTTTTAAACAATTACAAAAAGAGGTTTAAAATGGTCAGTCCCGTAACAATGAAGTTGTCCATATAAGACAAGTTGAATAAATCGATTTACCTCCTTAGTTTTTAAAATTAACTGTGGTACACACTTTGTCCAGTGATAAATTCTTGTTTGCCACAGGGAACATTAAAAAAACTAGTTGGGAATTTATCACATATATAGTGATTTTTTCATTTACGTATCGAAACTTTTTCTACTTTCATAATTTTACAGTTTATTAACAAGGCAAGTAAAAAAATAAAATAAAAAAATATATCCTACTATTAAAGTTATTTTAAAACTCATAATTGTACTTACTATGTATACAGTCAAAATTTAAAAAATTTCGTGCCATTTTTGACTTTCCCTTTTTATTAACAACTCTTTGACTAAATGATTCATTCACTTTTTGCGATATTTGCACTTAAAATACATAAATTAACACAAAAATGCAATAAAACTAAAATATGCAAAAAAATTATTTGTTTGTACAAAACAAATACATTTTTTTTGCCGTACTTCGAGAAAAAAAAATGTATTAAGGGTAAAAATTATTAAATAAGGTACCAATACTTTTTGTATTTCTTTGGTTAAATTCTAATTACTTCTAGGTTCGGTTAGGCATACACATAAGCCAGTTATCAGCTTGTGCGCTCCTAGCAAGAAAAAGGAATCCAAGAAGAGAAGTTTACCGAAATTCGGTAATGCGGACGAATTCCCTTAAAACATCACAATCTAGATTTCCTGAGTGAGCCACATCTGGCAAACATCAGACATAAAACATCGTTTTTTGGCCTGTGCAAAACCTTGGCAATAGTTTCGATATCCTCCCTGCATGTCTAGCACTCACTTAACCTAAAGTTTTATTTGAAACAAATATCTATCGATGTTTTTATTAAAAAAAAAAAACTTTAGCATGCACATTTGTCAAAAATATTAAATCAAACATTATTTATTGTTTTTCTAGAAGACACTTTGTTGTGCCTTTCGGTAAACAAGTAATCACCAGACGATTTGTGCTTTAAGTGGTACGAATATGTTACATGTTAAGCCCCAAAAGGGGCTTAAAGCATAAGTTTTATATAATTGCTATTTGTATCTGTGTTAACTACTACAAAATAATTCTTTAGGATAAAATCATTTAAGAAAAGCTGTTCATATTTAAGCGGTTAAGACTTAAAATATACGTTTTGCATCTGATTTTTAACTAATACTACTTATTTGCAACCCTAGTTAGAATACACATTTTAAATCCTTTTTGCTAAAAAAAAACTCAACCAAGATACAAATGTCGGTTGAAATACATTTTTAAGCCCCCTGATGCCCTACAAACCTGCATTTAGTATCAACATACATACATTAACATATGTAGACTTAAGCAAAACACCACAACCAACTGGTTTTTTTTTACCGAAATGTAAATTTTTTGTAAATAAACTTCTTTTATTGTTTAAATAAACAAATAATAAACCCCTTATTATATTAAAAAAAGTTGTTCATACTTATATGGCACATTTAAACTTCCTTCAATAAAGCACTTCTCCTGGCTTTCATTTTGCATTAAAATTAAATCAATAAATTAAACTGGACAGCATTCTTCATGGTTTTTAATAAAAGATTTTTATTTACTGAAATTGCAATGCACATACAAACATAAAAAGTAAATGTTTGTTTGTCTTTTTTAAACAACTACACTCAAAAAATTATGAAGATAAAATTAACTGGAAATATACTTAAAATAACTGAAAATTCATTTAAAAACCGTCCAATAAGATATTAATTAAAACTAACAAAATATTTCATTTAAATTCAGACATCAAAAAATTAACTTACAAACTCGTCTAAAATTAACTAGATTTTCTGTCATTTACAGCAAAACACAAACTATCAGAAAAATAACAACAAAGTTAAATACATATTACCAAAATATAACTGACGAAATAACTTTAACTGAAAAGTAGTATATTTGTTTAGCTAAAGCTTTGAATAACCCTTCAAATCAGTTAAAAAAACTTTTTTTTTCATTTAAAAACAACTTTACGGAATACTTCCTAAATAACTCACAGTCAGTTACTGTAATAATTTTTTAAGTGTACTTGTATGCATGTATGTGTGTATGTATGTATGCTAAAAGTATTGCTGATTGATTTAATGCATGTAGATAAGAATGTACATATAAGGTTAATTGTTGCAGACCCAAAGTTCATGATCTTATTTATTTAGCCTTGTTTTTGAAATTGTAAACCCGTATCTATTATTAATATTTTTAGTTCAAATGCAAGACAAGTTTAAAAAACGCTATAAAAACCAAAACAAAAATATTATAAAATAAAGTCAACAATGGACTTGTTTTACAATTATTGTGTTGATCAAGTCAAAAAATGGGTAACTGCAAGTAATCAAATTAAACAAAATTAAATAAAATTAAAACTAAACAGGGGAAATGCATTTTTTGAGTTAACGATGCAAAAGTTTTGGTTATGTTATGCCTTATTTATACTGTACTAGCTAAGCCCCGGTATGCTTCGCTACACCAATCATAGTAAAATTACCAAAATATGTAAATAAAAGCACTTATATATTTTTTAATTTACTGATTGACCCATATAAGTTGCAACAAATTATAAGTCAGCCCTACTCTTTAATTTACATATAAAAATTGGGAATTTATAAATTCAAAATTCTTTTATAAGCTTCTATATATAATTCCAGCCCTTGATTAACATATTAACATATTTTGGTAAACTGACGAATGCAATTTAAATAATTTTTCTATCTTTATTGGTTTTAAAGTTACGAAAAGTATCAAAATATAATTTTAACCACTTTTCCCCTTAGGGTCTAACAATTAAAAAAGGACACAAAGACGTACTTATATTTTTTAGGCCTGTCGCACCCAATTTGAATTATGTTCCTATCTTTATTGGTTTAAAAGTTACAAAAAACGCATAAAACAATCAAATTTATATTTTTAACCCTTTTTTTCCTTTTTGGGCCCAAAATTTAAAAAAAGTACAAAAAAAGTAATCATATTTCTGTAAGACCTATCGAACGCAATTTGAAAAATGTTTCTATCTTTATTGGTTTAAAAGTTACAAAAAACGCATAAAACAATCAAATTTATATTTTTAACCCTTTTTTTCCTTTTTGGGCCCAAAATTTAAAAAAAGTACAAAAAAAGTAATCATATTTCTGTAAGACCTATCGAACGCAATTTGAAAAATGTTTCTATCTTTATTGGTTTAAAAGTAACAAAAAGTATCAAAATATAATTTTAACCCCTTTTTTCGCCCTTTCGGGCCAAAATTTAAAAAAAAAAACTTTAGATACCTGTCTGGTTATTTCTTAAGGAAACGCAAAACTTTTTACATTTTGTTGCTATCTTATACATATGTATATGTACATCAAAAGATAGTAGGTTACAGATAATACCCTTTTTGTCCCCTTTTTATCCCTATACAGGGCCGAATTTTTAAAAAATCATATGTATTTTAACAAACATGTAAAGCTTAACACATGCTATAAATTTCATGTATTTAGCTTTACGCGTTTGATCAGTATTGCTTTGGGTAATTTTGTTAGGCAATTCATAACCTAACCTTCTTTCACAAATGGGCGTATTGTGGGCGTGGCAGCAATAATTTTCAAAAAAAAGTAGCCTATTGTTTCTTTCAGACTTGAAGTACCTCCCTGTAAAAATCGGTCCACTGGTGTGGCCAGGTATAAAATACAAACATACATACACCCCTTCTTTATACAATAGATATAAATTTCACCTTTAAATTATTTCTATTATTTACGTTTGAAGATAAAATGCCACTTGTCTTTCCTATTAAATGTAAGCAACTCGAAAACTTTATCCGCGTTTTTCCCGAAATGGCTTTTTTTTTAAACTATGACGTTGTTTGAGCAAATGAGCAATTACAATTTTAAGTCATAATAAGGGGACTCACCAGGTGTTCTATTATGTCATAATGTTATAGAATTTCACAATGGTCTAGAAACCTTCACCAACTATTGGACATTTGACACAAGATAATTTAATAAACATACCATACGACGTAGTATTTTTTAAGAACTATTTTTGTATGAAAGACAACAAAAATTTTTTCAAACCATTTTGAAATTTTGTAACATTACGACAATAAGACATAATAAAACTCTTTGTGAATCCCCTTAATGTTTTTGTATTAAAGTGATTTTTAAATACTATTTTTTTATGTAAAATTAAAATAAATATGAATTGTGCATTTATAACAGACAAAGTCCAAGCAAATGTTTTGTGGCCACATTTGTTTTTACTGTCATCAATTAAAATGTCTTTTTTTCATAACCTGACATGCCACAAAGTTTAACAAAAAAAAAAAGGTTCCAATTGCCTTAAAAAAATATGGATGTTTGTTGACTTTAGTTTTTGTAAAGAAGAAAAAGGGCAAGTTATTTATGCAAACTTACTAAAATATACAAGGCAACAAAAAAGCCTCTTTGCAAAGTCTGACTGAGGAATTAATAAAATTTTCTTTTAAAGAAAAATATTTACCAAGTTTTTTTTTTAAAACTAATTCCTTGTTGTTAAGCTCAGCTTGTCATATTTTTTTTCTTAATATTACATATTATATTTTGCTCATACTGAGGTAATTTTTCGACTATTTTTTAATCTTTCAGGTATATTTTTTGAAAGGCATTTAAAGTAAATAAAGTTAATTATTAAAGTGTTCAGTTAGAAAACAAATATCATTACAAATATAGGATTAAATGCGTATGTTGTAAAAAAATTTTAAGCAAAACTTTTTAGCGTTCAATATGTGTGAATTGTATTGTTATAGAAACAAGTTTTTGGCTTAACATAACTTCCGTGATGAGAAGAAAAGTTAAAGTAAAAATAGCAAACCATGTTTAATGGAGATTAAAACAATATCTATACAAAAATTTTAAAAAATTAAAATGGAAACAAATAAGATTGTTATATTTGGCGGTGACGAGTTTTATATGGGCACTTCCACAGAAATGTTCACGTTTTATGGTTTTAAGCATGAAAAAAAAGAGCAAGAAGAAAAACTTCCCTTAAATAATTTTTCTTTAAATGTGGCAAGAAAAAAATTCTTGTGTAAGAGACCATATACATACTCTTCACTAAATAAAAAACTTAATATTTTCTTTATTTTTTACCCTTAATTTTGTAAAGTGTCTTACGATTTATCTTCGAAACTATAATACTTCTCGACCTTAAACCACAAAGTTCTTTTATTTTTATGTTAACCACTTTGAGGCCTGCTGTTCATAATAATTTGATCTTCGGTGAATACGTCAAGCTTTTGTTTATATTTAACTTATATATTTTAAAAAATTAGCTGGATTGAATTACTGGGGATACAAAAATACATTTTAAAGGGTACATACATAAGATTTGACACATCCGGATATAGCGAACCTACTTATTAAATTAAAAAATAAAAAAATTTGAATAAAATAGTCACATCCGTCACAATGAAGTTGTCCATGAATTAAGCCGTGTCATCCACATGCCAATAACAATATTTACTCACTCAGTAAAATCCGATTATTTTTGAATTTGAATATTCAATTAGTTGCTCATTGGTGTTTCTAAAATATTTATATCAGGACATTAATGTTCATCAGAAAACCTATTTCAACAGGCACTTTAGCTTAATCGAATTTTCGATCTAAAGGGTAATACACCTTTGTAGAGTTGCTAGTGGGTATGACAGGAGTATGAATAATGTCAATGCAATGTCAAACCCTTTAGAGAGATCCCAAACGAAAAACAGCTGGGAGCAAATTGTCGCATTCGATTCGAATCGAAATTTCACTCGATCGATCGAGTTGTCAATGCTTTAAATATAGGAATTCTAATAAGAACTTTAAAATTTCGATTCGAATCGAATGTGACGATTTGGCCCCTGATTTACGTCCTAATCAAAACTTTTAGCAAACAAGTAAAATAAAAACAAAAATATTTTTCTATTTGCATGGAACTCACTAATTTAATGTTATATTTTTAATTTGTTTTTATAATTTAATTCGTTTATTAAAAACTTTTTAAAATACCTATTTAAACTTTTTAAAGTGGATATGGGATTTTTACTGCAAACTTGCTCATATCTTGTGTAGAGCTTTTATAATTTATAAAATTAAATAAATGTTCGAAATTTTTTCTAAAAAAGCTCTCTGTAAATGGCAAGAACAAGTGTCCGGTTAATCTTTATACATAAGGTTTAAACATTAAAAAGCAAAAAGTCAAAACAAGTTAATATTAGAAAAAAACTCTACAGCTCTACCGCTGGTCGATCGATCGTTTATTGATTAGTGTGTAAAGTAAAGAAGCACAAGAAGAAGAATGTGTAATTAAATAAAATATTAAAATATTTCCAAAAACTACACTTATATGAGGGTTAGATTAAAAGTATAAAAATAAAAGTTAATAATTTGAAATACATATATGTATGTACCTATGTATGTATGTATAACAATATGTGTAAATATGTACATAATTAAAATTTCATTGCTTAAAATATAAGGGCTTCCAAATGAAGAAAAGTTTTTCTTAAGAAAAGAGTTCATATTAATTATAATCAATTAACAAGAAATTATACATATGAACAATAAAAAAAAATATTTTGTATGCATCTACATAAGTGTGTCTCAGAGCTTATAACAGAAAATTAAAAAAAAAAATGACTCATTTAGTGCACATAAACAACAACAACCACAATGGCCGATAAAACCAACGAGCATTTCTATAAAATGGACCAATGTTTGCAAAAATAATAAAAAGAAACAGTTTTTTATTTGTTTAAAAATCACAAATACAATCCACAAAAAATGTAGACTCCAAAAGAACTTTAACTTCACAAATACTATAACAAAATGGAATCTACTGTCACACCAACATTAACTACAGCAACCACATTTAATTACAATACAACTACTTTACGTACGTTACCACGTAAACGACGACCTCGTGCAGTGGGTGAAGTGTCAATAACTTGTCCTTCAAGTTGTGTTTACTTGAATGGTAACGTTAAAGAGGATGATCAAGGCGAAGTCTCCGCCAAGCAAGAGCCTGTTTATCAGAATACTTGCCTGGCGGGGGAGCAAAAAGAGACGTTAAAATCTGCGCAAACAACAGGCGGTGAAATGCAAAATTTACGCCAACGCCATCGAATACATTTGACATTTATACGTGCCACCATAGCTGAAGTGGATGAAACGCGTGAAAGCGTAGTGATGAGCACATTTGTAGGTTGGTATTTTTTATGGCTTTTATGATGTTAGTAATGGAGTGTTGCCATCTATTTTGAAAAATAAAAAAGAATGATTCCTTTTAACATTTTACAAATGTTAAACACTTTAGTTTACTCTGAACCTCGTACGTTATTTTTAAACAATGTTTCATATGACAATAAAGCTTATTTAGTTGAAAATTATATTTTTGCTCGTTCAGATATCATGAAGACAGTAAATAAAAAACAGTCACAACTTAAAGTCATTATTTTTAATGATTATTCTTTTCTGATTTCAAAATCGTGGTTTTAATTTTTTAACCGAATTATTGTTGTAAACTTGGAAAACCCATTTTAAAATGAAGTTTACTGAAAATGTTTGTGTTCGCTAAAGATTTGAACTGGAGGTTGGCTTAAAAAAAGTAAA
Organism: Melanophora roralis; assembly: GCA_963583895.1. Taxonomy (NCBI): domain Eukaryota; kingdom Metazoa; phylum Arthropoda; class Insecta; order Diptera; family Rhinophoridae; genus Melanophora; species Melanophora roralis. The sequence continues at coordinate 7,119,738 of OY757189.1, forward strand.
TGATTTTCAAAAATTTTAAAATTTGTATGTTTTTGAGGTGAGAAGAATCCACATAGACTTAGTATTATTAGACGAGAAGAAACAATTACTAGTATAGCTTATTGGAGGCAATAAAACCCAGTGGTGCTCCACAGTCCCTTGGCTTATGCCAGCCTTAAAACCCTTACTTAAATTAAGACTTAAACAATTCATTTAATCTGCACCTTGATGCCCCTTTAAGGTCATCTTGTATATTTTACGACTGACAGCTAGCGCAGGACAATTGGAGAAAAAGCGAAACCCCGTCTGCTCCTCTTCCATATTTCTACAACTGCGACAGTGGTCGTCGGAAGGTGTTAAGTTACCACCCAGTGACAAGCTAAGACTTACATTAACTTTGATACATGATTTGGATTACGGTTAATCGAATGGATTGTGCGCTTGCAATCAAAAAAATTATTCATCGTCCCCGAAACCCTAAATGTGTCCGGCTACGCCACTTCCTTCAGCCGCTTAAGATAGTAGGAATTGCAGCTAATTACGCATAACAGCTAGGTATAACAGATCCTTATGTAGCCAGCTCGTCTGCCCGCTCATTATCAATGTAGTCCCTATGCCAAGGGAGCCTAGACAACTCTTTTTTTACATTGGCTGACTAGTAAAGACGCAGGGGTATGCGAGTTGAGTGAAGAAAATACCGATATTAATGTCATATAGTAACTTTCAAGCCTCATGGAGAGTTAAATATTTCGGCTTAAAATTCACTACATTCCTCAGGCAGATGATATAAGAAACTTAGTTTAAAATCCTCCGAGTAGACACTGGATCTAACACCACTTTTTATCTTAAAACCGTCGGCGTAAATTCTGGCGTCAAAGCTTTTCGCGATAAGATACTCTACACCAAATTTAATTGCGCGGAAAATAATGTTTCCTTAATTAAACATACATATCTTAAAAAAATTTTTTGAGAACTGGGAATGTCAAATGTGCTGACATTTCTGTTCAGTAAGGTTTGGCGAGACACCTTAAATCGTTTAGCACATAACAAGCAGCAAAATTGTGAAAACCAACTTTGGAAATAAGTCTCCACGCATATCATGATTTCACCCGTAAAATTTAGTTTTTGATGCTGTTTTTATCCAAACCACCCCCCCTCCCCCCCACTTCTTATTTTAAAACTCATAAAACGACTTGGTCTTCCCTGACAGGCTGCCCACTGAAATTCATATTTCTATAAAAAAAATTACACAAATGTTTACCTCTTTTAATTACCACCATCACCCTCATAGACTAATTTCTCTCTATCCTTTTCTTTCTTTTCAGATGATCCTGATCATTATTACGAACAACTTTCGCCTCTAGCTCTCTCCAAACGGCATTCCTTGCTCGAACAAACACGCGCAAATAGTTTACAAAGAAATCAAGACTCTGTGCGAGTTTCGAAACGTGGCAAAAAGATGTCATACTCAGCACATGCTTTAGGTCAACATATATCGGATGATTCATTTGATTCGGACACCGATTTTTATGAGGAAAGCGAACGTTTTAAAAACGCCAACAATGACAGTGGTGTAGATATTAGAACTACTAAATTGCCAGACCCCCCTGCAACATCCAATCAAATGTATGCATTTGTTAAGAAGTTTAAGAATTTCATTGTGAACAAAAAATCCCCCAATAGCTCCAAGCATGCTGGTAGTCAGCAAAAAGTCTATGAGAGTACATCGCAGTTTTATGCGGGTGCTACAAGTGAGGAAAAGCGGGAACCTTCGATTTCAACATCATTACAAGTAGCAGCAACCAAAGAATTAAGTACTTCGGAAAGAAATTTATTATTGGCACAGAGTACGGTTTCCAAACCAGAACCCCTAAATACCTTAACAACGCCAAGAAAATCAATTTCAGGCAAAAGTTTAAAGTCGCGTATACGCAAGAGTTTCGTAGGTTTTGACAATAAACAATTGTCAGCTCTGACGGCAACCCGAAGTACCTTCTATATAGAGGATCCGGCCAGTGATGAAACGAATGGCCAATTAGATTCAGGATTTTCGGAGAAAGCTTTGTCAGGTGAGCTGCCAACTACAGCGGCCACTTCCTTAGTAGAAGCACAGAAAGTATCAACGCTCTCTCGTAAAAATAAGAAAGACGCCAAATTGGCAAACTCGCAACGCAGGCGTACTACAATAGGCATAAGACCTCATGAACCGCCACCACCACCACCCACGGAAAACATTCTTAGGCCAAGACGACAAAGTAATACCTCTTGGTATGCTGAATGTGGTGTTTTTAAGAATGGCACCACCAATTTAGTTCAAGATGATTCTCAGATTTTAAATAGTCAAAATGGAAGTGCAGGCAGCAGTTTTGCTGCTGGTTCCACATGGTATGAAGAAGCGGGATTATATCAGACAAGTGGTATATCCGTGGCCAGCAGTAGTGGCAGTTCAGGAGTTTCCACAAGCAATGAAGTTGGACCCGCCGAAGAAATGTCCCATAGTATGTTTAGCAATGAACCTCTATATCAAATCTATAGCGCTGCCAAGTTGGAGGCCATATCACGGGATATGCAAGATGGCAGCTCAACAGATGGTTATGAGGAAATCGGAGGACGCTTAAAGAATGGCAATACCAAAGAGGAAAGTCGCAAATCATCAAGACCATCAGCTTTGCAGTTAGTAGAACCAAGAAGTGGACCCGAACGTACACTGTGGAGTCAGATACCAGAAGTTATAAACTCTTATATAATTCGTAAGTTGTTTCTTATGCTTAAAATAATTTTAAGGCTAAAATACTTTGTTTTCCAGCCACAATGACTCAGCGAGAACGCGCTTTGATGGAGGCCAAATTTGAAGTTATTACCTCAGAAGCCAGTTATCTTAAATCTCTTAATCTTTTGCGTACCCATTACATGAATCACCCTGTATTTCGAGATCAAAACGTTGTTAGCTCTAGAGATCGTAAATCTTTGTTTGCCCATATAGTGCCGGTACATGAATGCTCAGAAAAGCTTCTAACAGAACTTGAGTCCTGCTGGCAGGACAACATAATGTTAATTGGCTTAAGTAAACGCATCTATGCTGTGGCGGAGAAATATTTTTATGTCTATGTTGGATTTTGCGAACATCAAGGTCGCATGGATCGCACCTTAAAATATTTGCGTGAAGCCAAAGGTTTGTTTGCACAAAATCTTGAATTGCTCGAATCAAGTCCGGCTAGTTGTGGCCTTAATTTACATTCCTTCCTAATGTTGCCTATGCAGAGAATAACAAGACTGCCATTGTTGATCGATGCTGTTTTCAGTAAATGTCATCCAAATGACGATGAATACGAGAATTGGAAAATGTGTTTAGCCATAATGAATAAAATTGTAACGCAATGCAATGAAGCGGCTAATAAGAGTGAACAGGCATTTGAGATCGAAAGAATATCAAGACAATTAGAATTTAATCCATCCATAATACGGCCATTGGCAATTGCTCCAGCTGGGGTTTTGGCTCCCGGCACTAAGCCACGTTTTTTAGTTAAAAAGGGAGAGCTAACACATCTTATCTGGCGTGGCGACGACGCCAAGTTAACGTTTGGCAAAAAGTTTTCGAAAACCAGTATATTTGCTTTTCTCTTTTCGGATTTGTTGGTACTGACAAAACGTAAAGCAGAAGAACAGTTTTCGGTATTTGACTATTGCCCACGTAATATGTTGACAATAACTTCGGGAAGTTCACTGCCACAATTACCAACCAAAGATTTAAATAGTCAAACTAGTAAGAATTTAATTTTAATGACTTTGCTTGAAAATCATGAACGTAAAACAGTGGAATTGGTAAGTATTGATGGCTAACAGCGAAAACTAAAATCAGTTTAATCTGATTTTCTTATACTTTTCCGTTTTCTCTAGCTTTTATCCTGCCCCTCTGTTTCGGAGCAAGAAAGATGGTTACAAGCTATGCGTCCTCCCGAATCAGAAACTCCAGGCGAAAAGTTATACGAGCAATGGGACTGTCCTCAGGTAATAGCCAAACATATATATGAAAACAATGAGCCAGATGTTTTAAATTTAGAAGTGGGAGATGTTGTAAATGTTACAAGAAAATTGCCAGATGGTAAGCAAATCAAAGTAAAATAAAAAGGAAAGGAACATTTTCCTTAATCATTTTTCTTTTTTCTTAGGTTGGCATAAAGGTGAACGTATACGAGATGGTGCCGTCGGTTGGTTCCCTGGAAGTTATACTGAGGAAGTTAATTCGGTCCATGTACGAGCCCGTAATCTTAAACAAAGACATCGTTTGCTCACATTCACCGCCACCTATCTTGAATCACAAAAACGAAATAAATGATCAAAAAGTATTTTATCCCTAAGGATAAAAAGCGTGTAATTTATATAGTCAACGACTAACGATTTTAAGAAGACTAAACTAGTGTGTAAAAGTTTTAAGTATTTTAGACCAAAATTAATTTAATTATACATGATGCAACAACCACTTTTTCATTCAGAAATTTTTTTTTTTAAATATATAGGTTTTTTGTTGTTATTGATTGTTTCGATAATATGTATTTTGATTTCATTAAAAGTCAGTCAAAACCCCTCCATTAAAAACGTAGTTTAAACTTTAGGTGCTAAATATTTCTTTTTTTTATAGCTTTTTTGAATAAATAAAGCATTATTGCTTTATTTAATTTTTTAGTATGCAAAGCTCTGGTACGTGGCTAAAGAAATAACAAATAAAATCAATTTTTTTAAATCATGGTTTTTTAAGGTTACTGCACTGAGCTCTTTATTTATATTTCACATGAATATCAGCATGATATCTGTATTTCATTAGTTATTTAATTTATTGCAATATGTATATAGTTTTAATATTTTTTGTGTGAATAAATTTTTAAGGAAAATGTGTGATATGAATTAATAAAACTTTTAATGTAAAATTTTAATATTTTTACATAATCATCTGAGTCTTAGGTTTGTAAAGTACATATATGCTAACATAAATGTAATTAATAATTAAGTAACAAGTAATTTTTTTAAATGTCTAATAAAGAAAATATTTACTGATATAAATTAAGATTAAAATAATAAAAAAGGAACTATTTAAACGTCTATATTGCCTAAATTTAACCTGAAATAACCGTTGTAAGTTATATCATAGGGTATAAAACGTTTTAAAACGGAACTTGATGTAAGGAGTATATAGCAAACGTTCTGCTTCCGTTTGGCAAAGCATATTTATTAATATTAATGACGAAACCAACATACAGATGGCGCCATCTTAAAGTAATGCCAAACTTATTTTGAAGCATGGTGTTATTAAAGCGTTTTTTTAACCAGTTAGAAATAATGGTTGTTTTTGGCCTGACGTGTGTTTTTATTGCTTTAATTTATGTTACATATCACAAAATAAATACATAGTAAGATCCAAGTCTTGAAAAACATATTTATGTATGTGTGTATTCAAAAATGTATAATTAGCGTCACGCACGTATATATGAGGATACATTAAAAATATCATAAAAGATTTGGTTTAAATTGGACATAATCATCGGCTTGAGTGGTGTCCTTAGGTTACTTTGGTTTTAAAAGGCCAATTATTATATAATACACATAATACATTAAAATAATTAAAACTTAAACTAACGAAATCTCGCTCTGGCAACGTCCAACATTTGTAACATTCATGGTGCTTATCACAAGTGCTGCCAAGTGTCATTTTTTTATGTATGGTTTTAACAAGAATATTTTGCAAAAGCAAGCGTCAAAAGATAAAGCAACAATAAATAAATATATTGCATTTATTTGTAAATAAAATTGTTGGTGTTTCTTTGTGCATTTATAAAAAACGTTTATTCAAACTGTGTTTTATTCCTATTTATGAGAACATAAAAATTTAGCAAATAATTTGTAATGAATACACAATTTTATACACCATCATTTGGAGATGAACTTTTCGATGTGGGCGATGCTTCCACATCAACTCCGACTACTAGTTTTGCGGCTGAAAACCAGGTTCAAAGTAATATAAACTCATCTGACGGGTATCAACATCAGCAAACACCTCCATCGGTAAGATGCACATTAAAAAAATTTGGATTTTATAATGTTTCATTTTACATTTTTTACTAGAACCATTTCCAAAAAAAGCTTGAGTGCCAGACTTTTAATGATTCTTCATTTAATGTTAAAAACTATAAATAATATAAAAATGGACAAATGTTTTACCTTATCGTCAACCAAAAATTTGTCAAAAACATTTAATACAATCGTTTTTATTAACTTGAATTAGGTATATGGTAAAAATTATAAAGAAATACACAAAAGTGGTTGTCTTTGGCAAGTAATTAATAGTTAATGAATGCATGAAATTTCTTACCTTGCCCTAGTAAAAGATTAACCTGCCTAATTATACATATATAATGTACAAAGTACATATTGACAATTCCACAGAAATGTATGCTTATTTCAAGTAACGCCACAAGGTAACCAATCATCATTTTTTTTCGAAGGAAAACAAAAACTTTTTAGTTATTTAACTACTACCCATGTTATTTTCGATAAATAATTTTTTTGTTACTCCTTTTTTCTAATGTTGATTAAAATAAAAACAATAATTATTGCTTAAGGCGTTACCGGACAAAATAGTATAAAAGTTTTGGATTATCGTACATAAAATCCATTTAATAATGAATTTAAAAAAAAATTTAAATGTAACATTAGTAAGTTCTACATGAACTATTTTTACTTTTTTTAATTGCCAAAAAAATCATGTGACTTCATAAACCCATTAGGTTTTAAGTTCTTTTAACAGATAATCTAATTTAATATTAAAAAAAAAATTTTAATCGATAGTAAGTACACTAAAGCGTTGCTATATTTTGTTTTAGTTTATTATATACCGCCAGAATAGCCTAACTTTTACAAAATTAGTTATTCAGTGCCTACCTATGTATTTCAAACTTACATTTTGCTTTTGAAGTTTAGAAAAGTACCATTTTATGTAAATAGTTACTTCAAACTTAACACAGTTAGTTAATCGTACAAATAAAAAAAGGAAAATTTATAAAATTTTAAAGCTTAAAGAGGGTGTCTTAACTAATTTCAATTTGTTATCAACAAAATTCAAAAATATTTTTAATTAACATTAATTGTTTTTAAATTATTAACATAAAGTAGTTATTATATTTATTAAGGACAAATTTTAACTAATTTTGGCTAATTGCAAACGCTCTTACTTATTGTGAAGAAACTTACATTTTTTTTTACTTTTCAAAGTCTAGTCAACCCATTAAAGTTTTTTTTATAATTATTAATTTCGTAATTTACTGTGTTTCAACTCCAAAAAATGAAAAAACTATTAGTGAGTTTGTGTAAAATTAAAAATGCCGCCAACAATACACAGTGCAATTGTGTTTTTTTTTTCTTTTCTTTGTTTTTCTTGAAGTTTATTGTGTTCTCTTTTGCTTCTTTCTTTTTAAGGCAAAACGAATGATTAGACTGGTTAATACGTCAGATGAATATTATACGGCTAATGAGGAATCATTTAATGTGACGTCAAACAGTTCAATGAATAGCCCACTTGTTCAACAACAGAATGCAAATAATGTTATGTCTGGTGGACAATTAGGCAATGCTACAGCGGGAACTGTGACAACTGCTACAATGGCGGCCCGCAAACAGATGGTACCCTTGGATCAAAGTGAACCAGCTAAACCATTGTCTGCCTATGCTCTCTTCTTCCGCGACACCGTTAGTGCAATAAAACAACAAAATCCCTCCTGTTCTTTTCAAGAACTATCGAAAATTGTTTCTTCAATGTGGGATGCCCTAGATCCCGTGCACAAGGGTGTCTATAACAAGAAAAATGAAATGGCTAAAATCGAGTATTTAAAACAAATGAAAATTTATCAGCAGCAGCAGCAGCTAAAACAACAGCAATTAAACGCAGCTGCTAATGAAGCTATTCAAAATCAACAGCAGCAACAACAACAGACGGCAACGTCATATGTAACACCCCAAGTAAACTTTAATAATAATTATCAACCAAATGTAGCTACACAAAATAATAACAACAATGCGGGTAATACAAACATCTCCAGCTCAACCACTACTGCGACTGCTGCAATTGTTGGTGCTCCTAACGACGACCAAGTACGTTTATTAGCTGAAGCAGGTTCAGCCCAAAAATGTACACGAGATAATTGCAATAAACGTGCCATCATTAACCCCGACTGGGAAGATGAGTATTGCAGCAATGAATGTGTTATAATCCATTGTCGAAATGTGTTTAATTCATGGGTCCAGTCCAATTTAGAGGCTAAGCAACAACAACAACAAAATCAGCACCAGCAACAAACTACTACCACCTAAACTTTTAAATAGTTTTAATTTTTATTTTTATGCTTTTATTAAAAGAAAAACTGTTTCTACAAATAAAATTGTAAAACATTTTTAAGTATTTAAGAAATTATTAAAATTTCAAAAATTTTAAGATTTTTGGTTTTATTGTTTTTACTAGATATCCCATAACAAAAGCACACAAATTTCACACCATACATAAAGCTATCAAGGTTTGTTATTTTAATTGATAAACGAATAAATATATTTTTATTCGGAATAAATCAATAAATATACTCAGAAGGCTAAGAATAGGAAAAAAAACATTGTGACAGCAATTATGAAAAGTTTACATTTTAGGGATAAAGTCAAATATCATGTATCTAACAAGACAACGGTTTTGTGCATTGGAAACATTTTGCCTTTTATTATTTGCTTACTATAGACGCTAAAACCTGCATGAAGCTCTGCCGTGTCAAACGCCTTGTATGTACTTTACCCTTACACTACGTCTTGCTGGCACAAAAACATGGTTGGACATTCAAAAATGTTTGTCCGCGCATCAATTAATTACTTATGGACACAATTCCATTTACAAGGCGATATCAGTGTAAATATGAGTTTTGTTCAGAGAAGATGTACTTGTTATCAACGCTTTTAACTGTTTGCTTAGCGTAGGCTTCAATGCAATGATTACAAAAAGCAATTAAAAAAACTTTAATGTCAACGTCAAGTAATCTTTTGTAGAAAAAGTCATCTTTCGTATTAGGTAAGCTAAATAATAAAAAGCGAATAGCTTAAAATTGTACATACTTACCTTTTTGACCAGAATTTTATACAAAAGCAAAACGATATAATTAGGCAATTTACAAGGAATGTTATTTGTCATATTGACTTATTTTCAAAAATATGTACATATATTGTTTTGGGTAAAAAAAATCTTTTTTGAAAAGAAAAACACCTTGAAATCATACCTTGTGGATTGTCCAAATATTGAAACGGTTTTCTGTGATTTTCTGCTATATATATTTTTTAAAGTTGTATTTTTTATTTATTTAGTGTTTTTTCCAAAAAGTTATTTGCATTTATTTGATTTATTCCACTTTATTAAGAAAAAGCAAATTCATTGAAATACAGCATTTAGGGTTATAGTAAAGGGGAAAATTAATTATATATAAAATGCAAGAATACTCCTTTATAATTGTGTTTAAAGTTTAAAACTTAAACTCATGTGCATAAAAAATTTTTATTTTTTCGTATTTTTATTTAAAAAAAATAAAATTACATTGAACCTTATTATGAGTGTCGTTGCGGCATCGATTGTTTTTAATACCAGAGGTGCCACTTATTTTAAATTTTAGTAAAAAATTAATTAATAAGACCCATTATTAAACCTTATTCTGTAAGCCGGACATTCCCCCTGTTTTGTAATTCGTTATCGACCTTGTCATCAGGTTTCAGCTGCGTTCAATTTGGTTCGCCGTCGTCGCCTCCACCAGGAATTGGTTTTGATTTGGAGATGTGTGTGTATGAAAAAATATTTTTGAGGAAATAAAAACCATTGCTATATAACTTGACAGTAATTAAGTTTGCAAGTCGACGTAAATTGTAATGCCGCACAGTGTCGCGAATTTATATAACGAGTGGCCAAAAATTGAAGAAGTTATCATAAAGAAATAAAACTTAAGCTTTAATGATTCGTGTTCTTTCCATTAATCCTTTAAATGAAAATTGCCATAACGCAAAGGAAATATAATTGTAGATTAAAATTTTGTATTGACATTTGATGTAACATGCTTTATGATCTGTCCAAATTTATTTAACTCCGAGCAGGAATATGCCTTCTTTAAGTGTCCTTTTTTCAACCCACTTTATCGGCAATATTTGTTATATTATCCTTTTTACAGTTTCGCAATATAATAAATATTAATATATATATTATAATAAAATATTCAGCCTAATGTTGTCGAATTTGACACAAAAACGACTAGGTTGTTATTCATTATAACGTTGGCGTATTTGTAAGACGGTACGAAAAAACTAAAAACGACAACGCCAACCACAATAAGGGTGATTTTCTGACATCTTGCATACTCCCTAACCCTTTAAATATTTTTTTATTTTTTCTACATAATAAAGTCTGGAGAACAAAGCTGCTCTAATATTAATTTATAAACTTGGGGCGCATTCACCATACTTCGCACCGTGGATATATTGAGAATAAGAGGAAATTTTTCTTTTCTTTTCTTGACCAACCTAGTCAAACTAAACCGAACAGCCGTTTAGAGGCATTACATTTGAAGTGTGTATTTCTTATAGGTTTTACTTATTCACAAAGTATCTTATTTGTTGTATTGTTTTCTTTGTATATTTTTTGAAGCAATTGTTGTTTTGATATATTTCAAACGGAATTTTTAGAATAATGTGGAGAATAAAACATGATAGCATACCTTGTGCATTGCCAAACAATAAAAAATATAGTTTTCAAAGACACATTTTAAAATTACTTGCAAACTTAATTTTGATGCTGCAAATTGTGCGCTTTAGAACAGCCTAAATTATTAGATATTCGGTTGATAAAACCTTTAGCCTTTAATCGATTGTATTTTATAGCATCCTCAAAATTAACCGTAAATTGAAATTGCAGTTTCAAATCATAAAGGCATATTAAACCAAGTTTACGTTATTTATCCCCAAAACTACAACTCTGCTCACAGCATAATTGCTTATACATATCTTCAGGAGAACTATTTTTCTCCCAATCCATTAATCATGATGTTGCCCATGTTCACAATAGTTATTGAAGGTTTATTATGGACTTATTTGGCTGATGTCTATGGAATAATTGCCAAAGAAACCCACAAAAACTATTCTAAATAAAGGTATATATGTATGTATGTCATAAATGTACGTATAATATTAGATAAGTATTTCACTTTATTTCAAAAATAATAAAACTAATTATTGTATATAATTATAAATCACTTAAAATTAATGACACGTTAAGCAAAAAAATATTTTTCTACAGATTTTTCCAAGAAATATAAAATTTGACTTTTAAAATAATAAGTCGTTTCGCAGAAACTTTTTTAAAAAACTTAATAAACATAATTGTTGAAGGGTAAAAAAAACAAACACTTTAAGCGTTTTTTTAATTTATATAAAATTATTTTCAATACAAGAAAATACATATATATTTTAACAAAAATTTTTTAAAATTAAAATAAAGATTTTAAAATTAATAAAACTCAAAAAAAAAAAATATTGTAGAAAAAAAACAAATATAAAAAACTTTATCAAAAATATGTTTATATAAAATCACAAAGGGAAGCATGCTTTTTGTAAAATGCAGACCTTTTTATTGTCTGTATAAAAAAAGTAAATGGACGCCATTGTTTAAAATATCAGAACTTAATTTTTAATTAAAAAATAAACAAAAATTATAAAGGGAATATTTTTAAAAAACATTAACAAAGAAAAGAATTAAATTTAGATTAAAACCGTTTATTATTTACTTTTCAAGAACTATTTTTTTCTATTGCTTCAGATTTTAACATGCAAATAAATTTATATTTTAAAACTTAAGAATATAATTTCGAAATATTAATAAAAGTTTTTAACTAAAATCAAAGAAAAGCTTTCATTGCTAAAAAAAAAGCTTCCAAGGAGATCATTTTATTTGTTATTACAATTGAAAGTTTTGTATTTTTTTACACAAAATATTATTTTTTTTTTTCATTTTTAATTTAAAAATATTTTAAACCACAATTAAATTATATATTTTATGAATCATTTGTTCTCTTCTTTTTATAATTTCAAACCTTAATAATATCACCAAATGGTTTTCTATGTATGTGTTAATGTATATATTATTTAAAGTTGTATTAAATGTATTAATTTAATTGCGCTTTAAACTAAAAAATTTGTAAATTTCTTACAAACATTCAATTCGAATTTTCAATGACAGCTCGATTTTCTTATTTAATTTTTTTTTAATTTCTTTTTTTTATATTTGTAATTAAATTATGTATTGTATGTACCTACTATGCTAGTTTATTTCCTTTAAAGGGGCGGGGTTTTGCTTCAGCTTCAAACTTTATATTTGTTTTTATTTCATAATATTGTGCTTAAGTTTTCTTTATTATTTTCGGCGTTTTAAAATGTTTTTATAAGTTATAAATTTTACTTTCGTATTCATAATAAGTTTCTTAATTTTATAAGGGTTTATTAAATAAAATTTTCATATTAAAGAATTAGTTATAAATATGGGGAGTAGATAAGATTTTATATTTCTAGAGTATCCAACTAAGGCTAACTAAGGATTTATATTTTTTTAATTACTTTTAATATTATCAAGCAACTAATTACAGTTTGACTAGAGTTGCTTACTTATAAGGATAAAAAGAAGCATATTTTAAGAATCCAGTAATCTTCAAGCGGTAGTATTTTTGTTAATAATCTGAAAAAGTTGTAAAAAATTTACACAAATTATTTAAGTTTAAAAGCAAGAGCCTAAAACCTTCTCATAATCTTAATTTTTTTTAACACAAAAATGTTAGGGCTTGTTCTATAAAATTGATTTTGGTATTACCTTATTTAGTTCAAGAATTTCTATTACATTTGACCTGACCGCATTGAGATTTCATAACACTTCTTTATCTCCCATTTAAAATATATTTGTATAGTTTCATTTGCCATTTCTGCACATTTATTCGATTATCTGTAATTCGTTTAAATCGACATCAGCAGAATCTTTACAGAAAGTACTCGAACGTTCTAGTTTTGAGGTAACCACAATTGACGGTGGTTGTTGCTCTTGATCATGTTGTTTATCGTTATAGTTAATTTCATTGTTCGTATTATGATTAGAAGTTTTTATCAGTAATTCAATCTTTTGTTTAACAGCCTGTGCAGTGTGATAAATCCCATTGGAATTTTGTAATGTGCGGTTTTTATTATTAGTTATATGTTGTTGGTTGGTTTTACTTACAGCAACACCATTGGTTTTCTTCAAGTGCAAAGTGTTTGGTCGGCGAGTGGGTATATTTGAAGGTTGTCCGTTGCGATTACTAATAACCGAAGAATGCGAGGCAGAACGCATAACTCCATGGCCGCTTAATTGTTTGGTAACTTGTTGCCCCTCAAAAGAGTTTTGGCTTTCTTGAGATTTTCTTAATATCTCCTTTTCTTTTTCAGCGCGTCTGGCAAGAATTTCGCGAGATTTTGCCGATAGAAAACTGTGTTTTGTAATTGGTTGGTTATCGTTTTTACCCGGTACTGATATAGAGCGTTTGTATAATTCTCTAGATGATTGATTCGAGGAAACTGATGATAAACGGCTATGCGCCGATTTAGTGGTAGTGACAGATGAGGGGCTGGAACCAGTGGAGGTTATTTTTTGTTGCAGATACTTGGGTGCCCGCGGTCCTAAGCTTGTTGGCCTCGAGGGTTTAGTTGCCCCATTGACTGTTTTGTTCTTTGGATTTTGATTGATTGTGACATCTGCTTTAACGTTCTTGGGTCGGGCTAAACGTGCTGACGTTAGCGATTCTCTAGAGGCTGTTTTGTTCGTAATCACTGAACTTTTCATGCTTTCATTTAACGAATCAACGCCATTGTCGGAAAATCGTTCGGTATCGGAAGACTTGCTGATTTTATTCCTTGTGGTTCGACAAGTAGCCGAAGCCAAACTGTCTAAAGACATATTGTTAGTGGATTTGATAGCGGCAACCTTGACATTTTGGTGCTTGCGAGCAGCTGGACTTGAGTGTCTTGAACTTTCGCTTGATGACTGTTGGTAGCTTTGTTTCTTCGCTAGATTCGCTGGTACACTTGAACTTGTGCTACTGCGTACCGGTCCAGTGATTGTGGGCGTTTTCTTTGGTTCCAAATAACGGGGTCTTACTTCGGCCAATTTGAGGGGCAGTGGTTTCTGTTTAGCCGTGGTAAAATCTGTCGCCTTTGTTTCAACTGATTTCCTTGCTTCATTGATTTTGGCTGCAGTCGCTGTGCTTTTTGTCGCCTCTGACTTAGTTCTGCGATGTGTGACAGAGTTAGCGTTAAAGCTATTCCGTTCTGAGTTGACAGTACTTTGAGAAATTCCCCTTAGAGGCTGTGGAACATGAGCTCGAGAATTTGATTTTAAGACACGACCTTTAGTATTAAGAAAATTAAATTAAAAATCGAAAGGCATTTAATTATGTAATAAACTTACTTGTTCCTTCTCTAGTGTCATGATTGGCTTGTACACCTCGTTCCGTAGTCTGTACGGCATCGTGGGTTTGAGTCGCCTTATATAGTTGAGTATCGCCAGCCAATGCTTTCTTCGAATGAGCCTGTATAGCCAATTTAACCTGCTGCAGATCTTGATTTCTAGTGCTGCCGCCAAAGGAAAATGCTTTGGACACTTGTTTGCCTCGTTTGAGATCTAACGGTTCTGTTAATCTAGCCAACGTTTGTATTTTCTTTCTTAAATCCAAATCCATTCTCTGCCACGCTGTTACTCTCATTGCTCGCGAACATTGCCTTATAAGACATTGTTCCACGGCTGATAGTAAAGAACTCACAAGTCGTATATATTCGCCATCCCAGTCGAGATCTTCTTCTTGTAGACCTTGTAACTCTTTGGCCAATTCTCCTAAGCCAGCCGGCATTTGTATGACTTTGGCCTGAAGTACAGTATTAAGACGCGTTATGCGTTGGTAACTGCGACAGGCTTGATCAGGAGTTAGAGACGAAGCTGTCCTAAGAAGTAGGCTTTCCAAGCGTGGTATATGACAACTACGGTCATGGCCCAAAGAGAGGAATGAGTCGCTGGCTATTAAGCTGGCAAAGTGTTCTGCTATGTAAGTGTAAGCAGCATCTAAAATATCACGTACAAGATTTTCGCAAACGCCTCCCCAACGATAGGTGGCCAGCTGTGCTAATAAATTGTCGCAATCAAGTACGCTATCCAAAACCGATTCCGAAGTCTTAAAGAAAATAAATCAATATTTACCAAATATCTAAAAAGAATACAAACAACTCTTATGTACTTACCAAATATGCAACAATTTGTTGCCGACATCTACCCAAAATATCTCCGGGCAGCTGAGCAAACTGCCTGGTGGGCCATACCCTCAAGTAATGACGACAAGTCCATCGCAAGCATTTGCGATACAAATCATCCAAAGCATGATTTAAGGCCACCGGTAACACTTGTAGTATTCCATCAATGCATCCCGAACAGGGCTTATGGAAGTTATGGCAATAGTTTGTTTTTAAAGCATGAGCGGTGACTTCCTTTAAACCCTCCAGTCCCAGAAGATCAGCTAAGGCTGCCAACTCCATAAGGCTTATGCCATCGGGGGGATGAGAAGCTCCAGAATATATATGACATAAAGCAAAATGAACTGCAGAGTAGGAATAGCCTTGTAGCGATACCACACTAGTCGTTTGGTTGCCAGCCAGCATAGCAGCAAAATACTGACAGCGTGAACGTAAAATGCACTTATGAGCCTTAATGCGCCTGCCATGTACTTCAACAAGCATATCTGTAGCAATTTCTTGCAAAAACATTTTTAACAAATCTTCACCCAGCTTTCTGGGCTGGCGACATGATATCGACGATTCGTCCATTCCGGACCTGCTAATGCTAGAGGCTAAACTGGAATCAGCACTGAAGTCAGTTTGAACATATTCCATGTGGTTCATGGCCATATCGTTGGGTAAAGAATTGGATATTTCTTTGGAAAAATTAGGGAACAAACGCGAAAGGCTACGCAAATTTTCCACAGAGTTGGTGAAATTCTGAAATGTATTTCCAGTTGATCGAGACATAGACCATGAATGAGGTCTAGTGCGATTATCCTCACGATATAAGCGATTTATTTGTCGATGATTGCCACCGACACTTGTGCTCATGCGTTCAGGTGATTTTAAATCCAATTTAACAGGCTTATCCATGTCGGAGAGCTTTACGAACATTATGGCCGCGTTACTCGAATTCTTATCAGCTTCGGCATGTTCATTTACCGTCTCCAATAACATTTTCTGCTTTTCAATGGTGGCTTGCAACGTATCCATTGTTAGATTTGAAGGTATTTTTTTTGGTGATGATGTTTCTTTGGCTTCAACTATAGTTTCCATTATAATATTGGACATACGACAGGAAGACGAAGTAGATCCCAGGTTTTGTGTTGGTACCGGTATTTGAGATGACGATTGGGCTTGCAAATTTATTAGTGTTTCCTCAGCTTCTCGAGCAGCTAGTTCTTCATCTTGTTGGAAAGTCAAATCATCGGTATCTGTAGTAGATATGGGCGAAAGATCTTTTGATAGTATTCCATCCGTTATGGAAGCCAGACTAGATTTATCAAATGTTTCGTTAATCTTTACATCTCTCCTGCGCTTCTTAATACGATTTGTTACTGCTCCAACAGCTGCTTCTTCTTCCTTCTCTCCACCAGAGCTGGTGCTTACTTCTGATTTTGAACCAGTATAATCATCATAAGGCGACAACGAACTGTCTATGGATAGTGATGAAGTTTTCGAAATTATGGGCAATTTATCTATGATGCTCATGAGCCCACCTTTGCTGCCATTTTCTTTTTCCTCATTGCTTGCGGTTAAGCTAATAGAACGTTTACATTCTACGCTTCCATTAACATTATTACCATTGTTACTCCAAGAATGTCTTTTATTGCCTTCAAGTTGAGTTTTCTGATGTATTGGCACCCTTCGCAGGGGCGCCACTGTAACAGTTGACTCTAAATTGACATTGTAATCCAAGGATTTTGTTTCTCCGTTATTTGCTACATCACTTTCGAGTACATTCTTAACTAGATTAGATTTCGACATTAAAGTTTCAGTCGAGCTGGCAGCAGATTTTGCAGAATTTTCTACTTCGAGCTTCTTTTGATTTTGTGCAGTCAATGAACTGCCCAAACGTTGAGCTAGGTTGTATGGTTCTTTGCGTGGTTTGCTTTTATTATTTTTATCCCCGCTACCACAATCTATAAACATGCTAAAAATGTTGTTTTGCGAATTATTGTTGGAATTTTCTTCCTGTTTCGGAGCGGACTTTTGAATAAGTAAATCATTTTCTTCTTTTGCTTTATAATCGCTGGTCGATAAGTTAACAAAAAACTTTGAGTTCGAAGGACCATTAAAGGACTTGCTCATTTGAGATTCGGAGTTTGTTTTCTTCTCTTTAGGCTTCTTGTCCATATCGTCTAGGGAAATAAAAAAACCACATCCACTTTTATTCGAACTATTGGAATCAGTTCTTTCGCGAAACTTAGTGTGAGAAGTTTCTAGACTAGAGGTTGAGCTAGTGCTTTTGCGTCTCTCCTTTTGGCAGTCTCCCATATCCACTACCCACGATGCTATTCCTGGCAAAGGCTTTCTTGGTTTTGGCTTGGGCCTTAGCTCCACCTCTTCATCGTCCTCATCGCCCAAAGGACGGGTGGTTTCGAAATCAAGTGAAGTGAACCCGCCTGACACAATAGGACAAGTTTCCAATTGCCTTTTAAAAGAGGGACTATCACATTTTTTCGGTTGATAGTCGGCTATACAGGAACCACCCGAAATTATGGGATTGGCTTCGTCGAATTTTGAACGTTTTGGAGTTCTTGGCATGGGTACTGGCGAATCAGTAGCATCACTGCAATATGCTCCAGAGTCTCGATGATGTGAAAAGGAGGAGGAGGACAGGTTATAATCACGATGTATTGAAGAGGTATTAGAGGATGTGTTAGCTTCTATGTTGATTATAGAGTTGTGCGGAGTATCCGGCAAGAGATGAGGCTTAACTTTCGTTGCTTTATAATCTTCTAGATGATGTCGCGAAAGCGCTTGCTGACTAGGTCTATGTTCATGCTCGGACCAAACTAAGCTAGGAGCCGGACTAGATGAGGAGTAATCAGTAGTATAGCTAACATCACTGTGAGCACCAGTTTGACTGTGTTGCTGCGACGAAGCTAAGTGTGTGTTAAGTAGCTTGTTGTGTTGCATTGGCAAACCCGCATGGTATGTGGGGTTTTGCGAGTGACTGGAGGATAAGTTAGTAAATTTTCTTTCAGCCAGAGGATGGCGCATTTTAAATAAATCTGATGAGTCTGAAGAATCTACATCATGCGCCAATGACACTGAGGCCTCGGTAGGATCATCGTTGACATTAATAAGGGCATTTTTGTGATTTTCCAAAAGTTTATTCTCCGCGTCGCTGGGATTGTTATGATCCCTTTTCCATAGTTTTTCCTCGTCTGACAAGTTGCTAACCGATTCATTTGACATTTGAGTATTATCATTTTTATGACCGCTAACGTTGTTTTCATCGGAAGAACATGATGACGATGACTTGGGTCGGACAGGCGATGATTTTATAATCGTTTCATCAACAAAATCTTTAGATTTAACTTTGCACCGGGCAAAGGCTTTATGGAATGTTTCTAATTTTTTTGTGGGCGAATTATCTTCCACCTTAGACGGGGGCTTAAAGGGCTTCACTTCATCTTCATCGCACAGCGAAGAAGCATCTATAAAACAAGCACTGGTCTGAGAGGCAGTCATGGGATTATCTATCTTAATAAGTAGAATATCTCGTTGCAACGAAGAACTACTGCTACCTTTGAGCAAAGAACTAGTGTCTGCTGTTACCGTGTGACCAGCAGAGTATGTGCGTTCTCTACACAAAGGTTCCAAATTTTCTAAATCTCTATTTTTAATGGCTAAATGCGTATATGATGAAGAAGGTTCTTCTTTATGCTGTTGACTTTTGCTGCTATCTTTGGCACCAAAGTTCTTCTCCAAGAATCCCACACAGTATGTTGTTAAATCTACGTCTGCTTGTGGTATACTATTGTTGGACATTACAGAGGTGTTTGTTTGCGCTTGTGGAAAAACCGATTCCCAAGAACCAGTCTCAGATGAAATTGATGATGTTTCGAGTATAACAATTTCTTCGTTCTGCCTTTGTTTCTCTTCTTTTGAAGGTGTGGGATGCAGATTATTAGTTAATGAATTACTGACTTTTGACTTAAGCGATGGCAGGGGAGCTTCAAGGTGCTTATTATCCTTTGAAGTGGCAGAAGAACAAGGATCAGTAGTTATTATATTTGATGTACTGCATAAATTATGATCCTCACTAGGACTATTATTTATACTACTAACAGGTGAAAATGTATCACGTTCTTCATCTCCCAAATCAACTTCACATGTTTTATTTGAAGATCCAGAGCCTTGACGAGGTAACAGATCAAAAGCGTTTAGGGGTCTTCGTATATCTTCACTATATTGTGGAGCCGAAGAACTAGAGCTCGAACTTGTACAGGTGTCAGGACTTAAAGGTGTTGTTATATGACTACTGCTATCCATGTTGCTAAGAGTTTGTTAGTTTTTCTTTATTTTAAGTTCATCTAAATCTTAAATTTGTAGTTGTAGAAAATATTATCACCGGACGGTAGTGTTATTGGGATATTTTTAAATTATAAATTATTAATATTCTTGTTGTTTTGTTTTAACTGGTTGCTACTTTGTTTAGCTGTTTTGAATTAACAATGAGTTATTTGCATCGTATATACATATACACACTATATCGTACTTCAAACCACTGCCTTCCAGTTTTTATTCTTTTTAGATTTGTGTAGATTTGTATGTATTTATTTGGTTTTTTTTAATCGCTATTGTTCTTTAGGTTTTTTTTCCTAACGATTGTTGTATTTTTTATGGCAACGATTGTGTTTTTTCCAATATTTTCTTTTTATTTTTTTTCAATTCTTTATCACAGACAAGTAGAGTTGAAGCATGCAAAAAACTTGTCTATATAGAAAATGGAAAATAACAAAAACTCTTTTAGTTTAATAACGTCCCATCGCCATCATTATACATTGTAAGAAACATATAATGTAAGTATGTATTAAACATTCAAGGCGACAAAAGGTAGTTTAAGAGTTTCGTTTTGGGTTGAAATAATGATTTGATTTCAGTTTTAAATTATATTTTTAACTTTAAACATATTTTTTTTATCATATCGACAAACCTTAAGTGTGTTTTAATTTTGCTGTTATGGTTTTTTTTTGTGGTTTTTACTCTGTTCTACACTGTTGACTGATAAGGCTGAATGGTGGTGCGGCTGCGGCTGCTGTTTAAGTTCTGTCTAAACGCAATATATTTGAACAATTTACTTTAAATCTTTAATGCATTTTATCACCCGATTTCTTATCGTTTAGTGTTTTTTTAATTTAAAAAAATAACACTTAATTGTTTATTTGTTTTAGTCGATAGGTATATGTATGACTGTGTAAAGGAGATGCCACACTTAGTTTGCCGCTTACCGTTCAAACAACTTCAACTGACAGATATCTTTTTTGCTGTTGTGGCCCTCTAGAAAAATTGGCTCTTCGTATTTTTCTGTAGTTTTTTTTATTTTTATTTTAAGTACTTTTAATCATGATTTCAGTTAATCTTTAAGATACTTATGGGGCCTTTTTTTGTTTGGTTTTTATTAAGTTGATTGTATTGCTGCTGGCAAAAATCAAGTATTTTTAAAAATGTAAAGTCTTCTTGCATCTGTAATATTAACAAATTGGATGTACTTTTGTTTATTTGTATTTATATATGCATTTATCTCGATCTGAAGTTGCTTGTAGATTAGTTTGATTATTTAACAATATTTCTGTTTAAATTGTTGTGTTTACAAATCATTATTTTTTTTGGGATCTGAAATGTAGAGAAAAATAAAAATATTAGTGGATTGTGTATATTGAGTTGAAAAAAAGAAACACAAAAATGTTTTAATGTTTAAAAATGCATATAAACACATTTTTAAAGAGAAGTAAATATTTAGATTTGTACTTAAATATGTATAAGTGTCAGTCACACTATTAGAACACACGGAGCATACAAAAAACGTTTTGTCAAAACTTTTAAATACAAAAAATGCGTTTGTAAATAAATTCATGACTCGCAGCGGTATATATAGCCTTAATACAAAAAGGCCCCAAGCCCGTTTTTTCAAAATCGTTTTTTATTTCGTTAGACTTAAAATTTGTTTTATTGAACTCTTTATACTACGTTTCCATCTACGTGATTTGCGCCAAATCATTTAATTTGCTCAAATTAAGTAATTTGCTACATGATTTCCCATATATTTTTCATATGAGCAAATCATCTCAAATGACTTGATTTGCTCAAGATTATTTCGAAATTTGTCTATGCAACACTGCGCGGAGGCTATTTGTACAAATGCAACTTTGGGGAATCCATTATTGGTGAGTAGCAAATGCGAAAAAATGACAGCTGATTGCAAGGAGCATGCATCAGGTGGGAGCAGTACTACAAAAACAACTTAATTTGTCATAAGAATGTCAAGACAGATAACAAAAACTCACAAAATCGTTTTCCTTCTTTTAAGCTTTTTTTAGAAAACTACAGTTGTTGTTTGTAAAAAAGAATCAAATACATAAACATAAACAAAATTTGATATTTTAATAACGAAACACCGGTTTCAGCTGAATAACCGAGGCCACCTGATATACGTGTCAGATTGAATTCGAACATAAAATTACTTACAACGTAATGGAAACACTTCGAAATGATTTCCTCAAAATTACTTAATTTGCTTATAATGGAAACGTACTATTAAGCATAAGGGCGATTCCATTGTGACGGGTGTTACCTACCATTTTACTCACATTTTTACTTATTTAAAAAAAGTTTATGATAATCAAGAAAAGTATGTTTTTAAACGCTTTCTTTTTAGTAGACCAATAGAAGACTATAGGATTTGATTTAAATTTTAAAAAATGTTTACTTTGAATCGCGTATAAAAAATTCTTAAGAACAGACTTAATATTTTTTATTTAAATAATGATTTAGTGTTTTTAATCATATTTGATACTTTATTTTTACAAAAGCTATTTTTTAGAAGCAAAAACCTTTAGGAAAAATGTGACGGGTGTGACATCTTTATCAAAATGTAAGAAAAAAATATCTAATTATTCACTATGTGATCAATTTAACCTCTTGTCAAATAAATTAAAATAAAGTAACAACTAATTTTGTTATATTTCGAACGATTTCATTATCTCCCAGATCTGAATTAATGAAAATGCTTTTTTTTAAAGCAAACCATTTTCCCCATTTTTGGCCGTTTTACGTACATAGCGAATTGAGAGAATTTTATTTTGATCACACCTATTGTAAAAAAAACTAACGGTGCTTTAACGGCTTTTTGTTTTGCTTAAGCGATCGTTTAACCGGTCTTAAGAAAAACTTTGTTTATTCGTTTACCCGAAATTTTGTTAAAGATCGTTAAAACAGCCCCTGCAAAAAATATTTGACTATTTAAATTGAAACGGACTAGCTATAACATGGTCGCCAAAATAGTTTTGAAATAAATCGATTGTTGAGCCCCCGCTTATAGTAAGTTGTGCCGTCCGCCTTCTTGGAACCAAATATCTACGATGTAACGCTGATTATTTTATGGAAACAAAAATTCTGTCAGCAGGGTTTTAATGCGCTCGCCATCCGAAAGAAATAACGACCACACCAAGCAATTAAATCTAATGACTGTAATGGTGATTATTTAACGACTTAAGAATTGTGCAAAATTAAGTTGCCTTTTTCTTTGCATCCTTTAAAATAGTCTACAATTGAAAACTGTCCATTTTAAAAATGGATTTTATTAAAGCTACTAAAAACTACGTTACCTTGAAAATATAAAGAAAACGAAACCCACGTGAGCGAAAACAATGTTGATGAGAAAAAAAAACTAAGAAAGCGTTTTTGTTTAAACAGTACATAAGTATGTACATAAAACGTAAAACCAACCATTTTTAGCCCCTCTTCTGACTTGAAGTAGTACGAGATAATCGCACACACACACGTAAATATGTTTGTATATAATCAGCAACCTACGCAAAGAAGTTAAAGGTACAACAAGTTAAACACGTTAAAGAAACTTAAAAGTTATATTTGGTTTAAATATTTGTATGTCCATTAATTATCAACCATTAATCTTGTACCTTTTAAATTTAAAAGCTTGATTCCTTAAAGTTGTTGCCTTAAGTAAAGTAGAAAAGAAGTATTAAGACCAACAAAAGAAAACAAAGATGTAGAAGATGAAGCACCTGTATAAAACTCCTCTCCTGTGCTGATTCCCTAGCAACCTGAACCTGAATGATGCACCCAATGATAATTTCTAGTTTAAGCTGGGAACTCTTTTACCTTTCGCCCTGACCCTGTGGTTCTGAAATCTCGGGCAGTGAAAGATAACATTTTCTATCGTCTTTAATTTTTTCTCATTCTCACACATCCTACAATAGTCTGGGGTGACGTCATTTCCTCTGCTCGTCTTTGCCCTAATCAGACAGTGTCTAGTTTTGACAAGTGTGGTCCTTTGACCTACTCTTCTCAAGTTCATTCGTCGTGTTAGGCATCTATGTCATAACCTTCCCATAACAGCAGCTTTTTTATATTTCAACTTAAGAGCCGAGCCACTTCAAGCGAGCTAGTTGGCATTTTCTTTGCTAACTGCGTTACAGACGTTATCGGTGTACATAATTAAAACAAAGGTCTTCCTTTAATTCCTCACCAGCCTAGACTTGGCACATTGCGTCTCAAGGCCTGACTGTCAACATAAATAGTAAGTTCACTATCCCTTCATAAAGGTTCTCCCAGTATCGCCGCCTGGAACATAATGCACTTATCGTATACCCTTTATATTAATGAGATGTTCTCTATTATGATCAAGACCCCGGCTTTGGTGCGCTTATCCCTTAAATACCAAATCCCCATAGTATACTAGTGTGGCCAGCTTTAGGGAACTTTTCTAATCCTGACTTGACTAGTCTCACCAAGCTTCTTGCCACCAATGATATTATCTAGTTATAAATAGGTGCCTGTCGGGAATGACGTATATAGACACTTAAGGTGTGCTTCTCATGGCACCAATGATGCAACCATACTTTAGATCTTATATTCATTGTGTAAATCCAATTTACCATCTTTGGTTCTGAGCTGCAGCTCTTTTCTATAAAACTTTTATATTATAAAGTATGCGTTAAGGTCCCTTTTGTCTGTATTAATCTTCATCTGTAGATTAATATGAAGGACTACCCCAAATTCTTATTCTAGCCCGCTTGCTTTACTTCCCCCTATTAAGTTTTGGGTCTCTAAAAATTCCAAGCCTTTAATTTCTGGTGAAGAGAACTAGTTCCTTTTTGTCAGGATTCACGTTCCCCTTGGAACTACTCTTCTACAATCCACTTCTCTTCGTCTAGAATTTAAAGCCCTGCTTTTAAGCATTTAGTTTACTCACCGAAACTTTTGTAGTTATTTCGAAAAAAACAATTAAATTTTATAATTTGACAAAACTCTTGGTTAGTTTTTTTTATTCGTAAATTAAAAGAAAGTTTAGTTTAAGTTACGAAACAAATTTTTAGACCAGATATTTGTAATTTCTTAAAAGTAACGATTGTGTTCGAAAAACATTTTTCCGTAATACGATTATTTGCGAAAATTTTATTTAATTACAAAAGAAAAATATGAGTGTTAGAAATTTACAAAAAAAATTAGAAAATTTTTGTCCTTTTTTTAAATTTAAAAAATAACTTTGTAAAATATTAAATTTATTTCGTAAATATACAACAAAATTATATATATTTCGTATATTCTACGCAAGAATTCCATGGTGCGAAATAACGAAAAATTTCGTACAATGTACGAACAAATTCGTTCATATGCTGTTTCGATTTTTTCGGGTTATTGAATTTGTATTTTATTAACAACTTAAAATTTTGTTAGTAGTTAAAATAAAACTCTGAAATTTGGGGATCTCTGATGTATGGTTTGAATTTAGCGTTTTACATTCATATGTGTAAAATACATAAGTTTATACATAAATGTCTTTAAATAAATATAAACTACAGATGTACTCACTTAAATATACATCACGATATATCTTTCTTTTTAATTTATGGTTTAGCAAAAAAACATTTTACACTTGATTTTCCTTTTATAGAACTTTATGTGGAAGTATTTTGTACACAGTATTCGTTTTACGTTGTAAAAAATGTTTTTTTTTTACTTTTTTGCATACTCAATAGAAAAATATACAAACATATCTATTAAATATAAAAACAATAGATAAAAAAAAAAACTAAACAAAAACAAAAATTATATACAAACTGCCTACATAAATGTACATACATATCTACGTTTGATAGATTTTTGTATTGATTGTAACTGACCTTTAAAGTGGGGATAACAAATTCGTAATTTTTTTTCGTTATTGATTTTTATTTGCGTTTTTATCAGATCAATTAAATATATGTATGTATGTTCATATGATATAATAGGTGATGAAAAAAGTAGTGAAATTATTAAAAGAAAATATGCATATTAAAATGGGGAGATAAAATATATTTTTCTCACCACATTGTGGTTGACATAACTTCCGCATAAGTACTTTAGAGACGGCTGATATGCAAGTGCTGGTATTTTTTTTTTATTAAACCAGAGTATGTAATAACAATTTTAATCAATAATATTAAACATTATATCACAATTAAAAATGTTTATATACTTTTGTTGCATATTTTTTTGTTGTAAAATAAATTTAACATTTATTTTTTGGTATAATTTGCTTTTAAAAGGAAAAACTAAATAAAAACCGCTTACTTTACAAATCTTTTGTATAAAAAAAAAAATAAAATAAAAAAATAAATAATTATACATATACATATCGTCACAGAAAATGCAAAACGCCCTATCTAACAAACAATTTAAAATTGGCCTTTTATATATTATAGCCTTCAAATATGTACGTCATTTTGCAAAACTCTTTTTTTTCAGCAGAAATAAATTTGTTGATCCTTTTTAACTAACATATATGGCAAAAATTTGTGTTAATTGTAAATATGTTTTTATTTACACAAAAATGCTTTCCCCTTCTAAAAAATTTTTAAATGTTAGATAGGGCGTTTTGCATTTTCTGTGACGATATGCTTGTACACACATGAGTGCATTTTCAAGGAAAAAACATACAAGCCAACATTTCTGTTTTGTATTTTGTAAACACCAGCCACCAACCACAAGTGAGGATAAGAGAGTAGTAAGTAATTACGTAGAAAGCTCCCTATACTGTAAAGAACTTTGATTTAATGCATTTATTGGCAAATATTCCTTACATTACTTTAAATTATATATAATATAGGGCGGAATATCCCAGAAGACCTTGTTCTTGGTTCCTTTTTCGACCCATACGTTCCAAATGATTTCCGACAGCCAACTGATATTGATGGTTGTCAGCCTATCACAAGTGGCATGCTTTCTTACGCGATCCTTGGTCGATGTGTAAATGTCGGCTTTTAGATGTCGATCCCTATTCTTCACAGAGCCCTTTGTAGATACAGTCTACAGAAATCATTTTCTTCGATTTTCATTATAGTCAGATAATATTTGAAATTACTGTGCTCGGTCACTAAACCAGCTTAAGGTATTCCTAACATATACAAGTACCTTTGTTGGATTCTTGCTAAATGGTTTTTTAAACTCCACACAATATTGTCTACAATTGGGTGTCTGCAAACATCTTTCCAGCTTAATTTAGTTCAACCACTGAGAGACTTCGCTTGTACCAATCGACCATTTAATGGTACTCATAACTTTCCTTTGCAAGCTTGTCTGCTACATCACACCAGTATTACATACCTTGTTTAACAAAATTTCACAGCGCATTCAAGCACCCGTTTGGAATTAACATTTGTTTGCTGAAAACGCTTTAAGGCCGACTGGTATTCAGAGCAATGAGATATTTTTTTATGCAGCAAACCGACTCCCGGACTCAAAGCAAATAATAAGTGTTTTATTTGGCCAATAGTTAAGCGCAATTTCTGGTCAAACGCAAAGCTGATGCCGCAGCGATACAAATTGTACTAGCATTAAATTTAGAAGGTTAAAAACATATTTTATTTGTTTGCTTTTGACAACAATTAACAGCCGGCAGTTCACTGCTAAAAAATGGAGCGCTTCTCAGAAATAGCAAGTGGTTTTTAGACTTAAACAACTAAACATATCAAAAAATTAAAGAGATTTCATATTTGCTTAAATATTAAATTTGGCATATGTTAGCTAATATACAATATTAATTGATTCTATAAAGATAATTTTTGTTTAATATATTTCAACTGTTTTATATTAAAATTAATTTTTATTTAAAATTCCTTCCTAACAAAAACTCAATAAACGAATATTAATTGATTGATTTGTCTACATATGGTGAACAACACAAATAAATATTCGCAGAAAAAAAATTAATAAATTTATTAAAATATTTATAATTAATTTTAGGTAAACTCGTCAAAAAGTTTTTTGTTAGCTAAAAACAATATGCATATCTGCTGGCCATAGCTACCAGGCACAACAAACACAAATGCAGGGCTCAAATAAAAAAAAATTTTTCCTTTTTTTTTGTAATAACTTACATAAGTTTTTTTTTAATAGTTAGATTAAGATTTGAAACAAATGTTAAAACTAGAAACATGATTTATAATATGTACATATCGAGCCTTTGGCGCAATACCGTAGTAATTCAAAATTTGAATTTTTTGAGCTGGGTATGCAGAAATTATCTTTGGGGAAATATCTATCTAAAGAAAAAAAGATTATGATTCCACCTCTAACTGTTCAGATTCTACAGCTAAAAATGTCTTTATTGCCTCTAGCTATTTCCAACAATATTTATTTGCAATAATGAAATATTTTCTTTATGACAAGAAATTTACAAACAGAAAGCAATTTACGAAAAAAGTATAAAGCAATATTACTTTTTGCTACGTTTTAGGCACAGAAACACAACTGCATAATTTGATTTCTTTTTTACTTGTTCGTATTATTTCATATTACAGTTTTGTTAGAAAAAAAAATAGTTAAAAGTTTATTTGCTATAACGATATATTTCGAATTAATTTTTAAGTTTGTCGTAGGTTTTGTGACAATAACGATACATCATTGATAGGCTGATACAAAGTACTTAAATATAAATAAATATTTCATATTTTTAATAATTTTTGGCCTTTTTTTATTTAAAAACATTCCTTTTTATTTAAAAACTTGTAAAAAAATAACTTTAGTAAACGAAAATACTATCAAAAAGATGGTTCAAAACTTCAAATGCATTTTTCTCAGTTCACGATTTTTTGAATTACTACGGTATTGCACCAAAGGCTCGATATGTATGTAGCAAATGTTGGTTGGGTATACATACATATGCGCTAAGAACATGTTAAATATGCGTTTGGTGTTGCCATACACATTTGTACTTATGCGTACATACCTGTGTTTAATGGCGGTTTTTTTAATGGCCGAAATAAATTTTTTTATTAACCTGTTAATATACAATATTAATTTTTTTTGAATACCAATAGAACTGATTAATTTTGTTAATCGCATTAGTTAGCATCGAGAAAATTTTTTATTCATACGAGTACATAGTACAAAAGTGAATAAATACACAGATTTTTAAAATACAGTGAACTCGCGAAAACGTGAATATCCAGAAACGTGAACATCCAGAAACGTGAACACTTTTTATTTAACATTAACTACTCTAAAACGTGAACAAACATTGAAAGCCCTCAAACGTGAACAGTTTTTTCTGAGGTTTTTTGTTTGTTTACATTAATTTTATTAGTTTTGGGAGTCCCCGAATTATGCAATAAAAGGATCTATAAGCGATATACATAGTTTTATTTGCAAAAGGTTGATTTTTGTGGTCAGATTAATAAGACAATTATGTATTACCCAAAAGCTTAGGTTTTAAAATTTTTAAATTGGACTTTTCGGGTTAAAGCGTTGTTAAGTTTTGACTAGATTTGGATGTTTTTGTACTAATAACAATAAATTGATAAAAAAAAATTAAATTCGTTAGAAAATAATTAAAACATATCCAATCAGAAACGTGAACAAAATCGAAAACATGAACACCCTTGGTAAAAATTAGTTCACGTTTTCGCGAGTTCACTGTAGTTTTTTTTGAATAAACGTAAATTTATACGTATTGATGTGACTACGAATACATTGAAATTCATTTTGATAAATAATAATTACCAGGGCAACCAAAAGTATGCAACGCAAAACATTTTTTTCTGTGCGCCGCATTCATCTATAATGTTGTTATTCATCCGTTTCAAAACATTTTCAAACTTTTGGCATCGGTTTGTTAAAGTATATTTTTGCCAATTTTTTTCTTAAAGAGGTTTTTTTGAAACGTTTTTTTTATTAATTTTTTTAAATTTTTTAAATTAAATTTGAATAAAAAACAAAAATCTTTCGAGTGCTAATTGTCACCTTTTGCAAGTTTTTGTTTTTATATTTTATTTTTTTATATTAAAGCGAAATTTATTATTATTATCCTTTTAAAAACTTTCGCCAAATTTTGGCATAAATTTTACAGGGCATATTTTACATAAAACAGCATATTTTTCCTTAAAAAGCATTTTTTTTGTGAAACCCGTTTTAAATTTAAAAAAACCTAACCATCGTACGCTAATTCTGGTAATATCATGGCGAATTCAAAAATTTCGCCCCCTGCATTTCCTTTTTTATGTTTGAAAGTGTAAATGTCAAAAAAATTTTATACAAAATCAATAAATTTGACATGCACTTTTACAAATATTCATAGTCGGCTGGGTTTTTGATTTTACCTGTATCAGTGCACCCTGAACCTGACAAAAAAAATTTTGGAGATGATTTTCACTTTTTGTTAGCTTTTGTTTTTTTTATTTAACTAATTTTTTTTCTAATTTGACAAAAAAAAACAATATGAAACATCATTTAGGATTCCCCTGTTATTAACACAAACTAAAGATTTTTATCTGATTTGAAAGCAAAACAGTCCTTGCTTTGGTGTTAAATTTCTATGTTTAATTTTTAAGTTTTGCCACGATAAATCCTTGATAAATAATGAGTTTTAAGTACAAACAATAAAATATCTATTGTTGTTTTCACTACTTAACACAATTTTACCTTTTATAGTGATAAGTAGGTAGGCTTTTTTTGCAAACAATAAAAGGCAAATCATGCAAACTGAAAATAAAAACCAAGAAAAAAAGTACACATTCATATGTAGATATACATACATATATACCTTTTTTACTACGTTCGTAAGGTTTGTAAAATACGTTTGGAATTATGTTGCAAAATGCAATAAAAAAATAGGAAGCTTCAGCTGAAAAAGAAAAGCGAAATTAAAAAATTAAACCCAAAAAGGTTAACTTAGGGTAGTTCCGTTCAATATTTGCCCTTTGCGAACTTGACTTAATGCATACATTTAACGCATATTCCCAACAAACTCATTAAAAATAAATTAAAAGAAAAGATTACAGTGGACGTCCAATAGTACGTACTGCCGCTACTACGAATGTCTAATAGTACGAAAGGCAAATATTTTGCATTGACGTTTCTATAGTACGAATAAAAAAAATTTTTACTACTCGATAATACGAATATGTTTGTTTTTCCATACATGAATGGAATTTTTGTAACATTTTTTTATTAGTTTTTAGTTTGTTTTTTTTATTTTTTTATTTTTTGCGGTCTACAAACAAATATGTAGTAGTCATTTGGTGCTTTTCGTTTGAAACATAAAAAATTTTTAAAATGAAAGAAGCCAAAAAGAAACAAATTTCTTTACAAAATAAAATAAAAACAAGTAAGAGCGCTATATGCGGCTGTGCCGAATCTTATATACCCTTCACATTGGTCTTTAAATATACCCAGCCGAGTAATTTTGTACTGCAAATAATATAATAAAAAACCTTGTGCGAGTTTTAAAGTTCATAGAAAAAATAACAAAATTTCAACGTTCGTATGAATAATAGAAATAGATGAAGAAGAATTGAGGTCGAGAGTTTTTAAAGTTTTCGACATTATTCATATTTAAAGGTTAATAAAACTTATTAGATGTTCTAGTCCCCCTGCTCTTCACCAAGTTTTTCACCAAAATGTATGAATTATTTGATTATTACTTTTTGTAGAATATTCGAAGTCGATAGCTGTAATAGTTTTCCAGAAGTAGCGTATCGAAAATTGTTTAAAAACTGTTAATTTGTATGGGAGCTACCCCTTCTTCACCCCCCATCCGAAAATCTTTTTCTTCAGAGCGTAGCCCTTAATGTTCAATTACTTTTTGTAGAACATTTGATTTCGATATATGTTATAGTTTCTGAGATATAGCATATCGAAAATTTAACAAAAATTGTTAATATGTATGGGAGCTACCCCTTTTTTTGCCCCCACTCGAAAATTTTTTTCTTTAAAGCGTAGGCATTTTTGCCCAATTACTTTTTGTAGAACATTTCATTTCGATATCTGTTAAAGTTTCCGAGATATAGCGTATCGAATATTTGATAATAATTGTCGATTTGTATGGGAGCTACCCCTTTTTTTGCCCCCACCCAAAAAATTTTTTCTCTAAGGCGTAGCCCTTAGCGTGCAATTACTTTTTTTAGAACATTTCATTTCGGTATTTGTTATAGTTTCCGAGATATAGCGTATCGAATATATGAAAATAATTGTCGATTTGTATGGGAGCTACCCCTTTTTTTGCCCCCACCCAAAAAATTTTTTCTCTAAGGCGTAGCCCTTAGCGTGCAATTACTTTTTTTAGAACATTTCATTTCGGTATTTGTTATAGTTTCCGAGATATAGCGTATCGAATATTTGATAATAATTGTCGATTTGTATGGGAGCTACCCCTTTTTTTGCCCCCACCCAAAAAATTTTTTCTCTAAGGCGTGCAATTACTTTTTTTAGAACATTTCATTTCGGTATTTGTTATAGTTTCCGAGATATAGCGTATCGAATATTTGAAAATAATTGTCGATTTGTATGGGAGCTACCCCTTTTTTTGCCCCCACCCAAAAAATTTTTTCTCTAAGGCGTAGCTCTTAGCGTGCAATTACTTTTTGTAGAACATTTCATTTCGATATCTGTTATAGTTTCTGAGATATAGCGTATCGAATATTTGAAAATAATTGTCGATTTGTATGGGAGCTACCCCTTTTTTTGCCCCCACCCAAAAAATTTTTTCTCTAAGGCGTAGCCCTTAGCGTGCAATTACTTTTTTTAGAACATTTCATTTCGGTATTTGTTATAGTTTCCGAGATATAGCGTATCGAATATTTGAAAATAATTGTCGATTTGTATGGGAGCTACCCCTTTTTTTGCCCCCACCCAAAAAATTTTTTCTCTAAGGCGTAGCCCTTAGCGTGCAATTACTTTTTTTAGAACATTTCATTTCGGTATTTGTTATAGTTTCCGAGATATAGCGTATCGAATATTTGATAATAATTGTCGATTTGTATGGGAGCTACCCCTTTTTTTGCCCCCACCCAAAAAATTTTTTCTTTAAAGCGTAGACCTTAGCGTGCAATTACTTTTTGTGGAACATTTTATATTGATATCTGTTATAGTTTCCGAGATATAGCGTATCGAATATTTGATAATAATTGTCGATTTGTATGGGAGCTACCCCTTTTTTTGCCCCCACCCAAAAAATTTTTTCTCTAAGGCGTAGCCCTTAGCGTGCAATTACTTTTTTTAGAACATTTCATTTCGGTATTTGTTATAGTTTCCGAGATATAGCGTATCGAATATTTGAAAATAATTGTCGATCTGTATGGGAGCTACCCCTTTTTTTGCCCCCACCCAAAAAATTTTTTCTCTAAGGCGTAGCCCTTAGCGTGCAATTACTTTTTTTAGAACATTTCATTTCGGTATCTGTTATAGTTTCTGAGATATAGCGTATCGAATATTTGAAAATAATTGTCGATTTTTATGGGAGCTACCCCTTTTTTTGCCCCCACCCAAAAAAATTTTTCTCTAAGGCGTAGCCCTTAGCGTGCAATTACTTTTTTTAGAACATTTCATTTCGGTATTTGTTATAGTTTCCGAGATATAGCGTATCGAATATTTAAAAATAATTGTCGATTTGTATGGGAGCTACCCCTTTTTTTGCCCCCACCCAAAAAATTTTTTCTCTAAGGCGTAGCCCTTAGCGTGCAATTACTTTTCGTAGAACATTTCATTTCGATATCTGTTATAGTTTCCGAGATATAGCGTATCGAATATTTGAAAATAATTGTCGATTTGTATGGGAGCTACCCCTTTTTTTGCCCCCACCCAAAAAAATTTTTCTCTAAGGCGTAGCCCTTAGCGTGCAATTACTTTTTGTGGAACATTTCATTGCGATATCTGTTATAGTTTCCGAGATATAGCGTATCGAATATTTGAAAATAATTGTCGATTTGTATGGGAGCTACCCCTTTTTTTGCCCCCACCCAAAAAATTTTTTCTCTAAGGCGTAGCCCTTAGCGTGCAATTACTTTTTGTAGAACATTTCATTTCGATATCTGTTATAGTTTCCGAGATATAGCGTATCGAATATTTGATAATAATTGTCGATTTGTATGGGAGCTACCCCTTTTTTTGCCCCCACCCAAAAAATTTTTTCTCTAAGGCGTAGCCCTTAGCGTGCAATTACTTTTTGTAGAACATTTCATTTCGATATCTGTTGTAGTTTCCGAGATATAGCGTATCGAATATTTGATAATAATTGTCGATTTGTATGGGAGCTACCCCTTTTTTTGCCCCCACCCAAAAAATTTTTTCTTTAAGGCGTAGACCTTAGCATGCAATTGCTTTTTGTAGAACATTTTAAGTCGATAGCTGTTATAGTTTACGAGATATAGCGCATAAAATATTTCACCAAATTTGTGCAATTGTAGAAAAAATACCCCTTCCCCTGGTCCTATCTGAAAAAAATTTTTCCATTATTAAGGTCCCTTCTTTAGGAGTATCCGTGCCAAGTTTTGTGGCAAGAGTGACTATACTTACTGAGATATATAGGGATATATGCACGGATTTTGTCCTAAAAAAAATGGGTTACTCTGGGTTTTCGCTTATATCTCGGTCAATAGTGAACCGATTTTATTGATTTTAAATAGCGGTTGTCTCCAGGATATTTGTGATAGTTTGACACCATTAACTGGTCTGTATCTTTTTATTTGACTCCGGAAACTTGATTTCAACAGACGGACAGACGGACAGATGGACAGACGGACAGACGGACATCGCTAAATCGACTTCCCTATCTATAAGGATCCAGAATATATATACTTTATGGGGTCGCAAATGAATAATAAAGAAATTACAAACGGAATGACAAAGTGATATATACCCTATCACTATGTGAAGGGTATAATTATAGAAGATTGTGAGAGTGGAAAATTTCTTTATGAAATCTCTTACAAATATGGATTATCTAAATAAACCATTTGCACTATAAAAAAGCAGAAGGCGAAGCTTTTATCTGAAGCAGGCTCAATTAAATCCCGTACCGAATAGTACCTGGAGAATTAAAAAAAAAATGGAAGACGAGCTATACAAATGGTTTTTATGCCAAAGAAGTTCTTATGTTCCAGTAGGGAGTAGCAATCAAAATGTAAGGCTCTGGAATTGCATAAAAAGGGGGAAAAACTATAGTCCAATACTACGAATTTTTCAGTATTACGAAAGGGCCTGACATTATATAGTTCGTATTATTGGACGTCCACTGTATTCGAAAAATTTATTGGTTTAAAGGTTTTGTTAAACCGACTTTTAAATGAAATTAAGACTAATTAACGATCATTTAAATATGTAAATGTTTTTTTTTCTTTAATGATTAGTTACAAGTAGGGTTTTAATTTCTCCGCTTTTTTTTGGGTTTTCGGGAAAGTGGAACATTTTTTTAAATTCCTAATTACTGCTCAATAAATTTGCTTTAAGTTGACAAAAATAATATTTAGAGGCATGAAATAACTTAAGAAATTTAAAATAAAAAAATAAAAATTATATAAAAGGTTTAATTATACGTGACAAAACCATAACCACAGAAAACAGCTGTTCGAGCCAATATTATGGGCAACACTGTAGGTGACAATTATGGCTATGGCATTATGTTATGGCTGTATAATTGAACCTTAAGAAAAAACTTTTACATGATTTTACTGCAAAAATTAATGTTTTATTTTTTTAAGTGACTTCGAATGACAAATGAAATCTTTTGATACACTAGATAGAAAATAGATGTGCATATGTTCACGAATCTTTTAGTCTGATTTTTTTCTTATATTTCTAAGCAGTTCTTTCAGATTTTTTTTTTTAGAAAATTTGTGTAACAAATGAAAGTGGCGCAGGAACTCGCTGGCCTTTCGGCCTTTGTAAAAATATATTTTTGCTCATTAAAACAAGCCGCACAAACGCATAATTTGCAGTCTATTAAAAAATTAGCGTTTAAAAATATAACGCAGGTTGATGGAAAAATAATTATTATTGTTTTTGGATAACTTTAAAAGGAAAGCAAATGAATTTCGGCTTTTAATCTGGCCCACCTAATTGTTTGCCCTCATTGAAAGTATCGTAATGCAAATTTTTATTGCAAAACCATATGCGTTTTTAGTGTCATTAATTTATTTTGAACCATTTTCAACGATATCGATAGAGTAATTAGAAAAATATTCAAAAACCACTGAACTCTGTAAATTTTCAAAAATTCCTATAAAAAATCAGAATCAATAAAACCTTATTTTTTATAATAAATATATTTAATAAATATAATATAATAAAAAAACATAAATAGGTTCCTTAAAATTAAAAAAAAAACATATTGTTTATATATTATAATTTCCCGGAAACCCGTTAAAAAAATCCCTGAAAAGGGGAATGGAAATTAATTGAAAACACCCTAGTTACAAGAAAGTTTTAATGTCTATTTATACATATATAAAAAAAAAATATTTATTTTGTTGTTTTTGTTAATTAAAAACAAAATAAATATCCACACAAAATATCAAGTTTTATATTAGGGACTGTGCAACTTTAAACTTTCACGCATATTTAAACCAGTTACCATAGAGTCACTATCAAAGATTAAGCGTGGACAACTTATTTATCGAACTGCACACTTTATCGCAAACTTATATTTAATTGTTAAGCTTATTTTTTGTCAAACGGGTTCATCAACAAACTTTATATGCATTTTTGGTCATATAAAACCCCTTGTCTTTCAAGAAACTTAACCTAATGCACAAAAATACTTGGGTGTTGTAGATTTGTATTAAAAGCAGCAACTTTCGTTGAAATATAAAACAGTTATCAAAAAAGGTGCTTCAAAAAATCGACAGTTGCAAATGTGGCCACTTTAAAGTTCAAAACATAGATTTTTTGTTTGTATCTTAATTTTAATTTATACAGCCTTAATTCGTTGGGCTCGAGACTTGAAATTTAAGCTGCGGGTACCCCTTTCAAATGTATAGGTCCACTAAAGCAGGATTTCGAGAAATTTTGATCCCAAGGGGAATAAAAAATGGGCTGAACAGAAAACAAATCGGTACTCCAATAATACAGTTTTAGTGAAACCTCAAATGGTTTTCATTTATTTTAGACTAATTAATTATCATAAAAAAAGGAGAAAACAGCAAAAAAAATCCAAGTTGAATCATGGATAACATTGATGTGGCTAATAAAGTGCTAATTTTGTCGTATATATGTAAATAATATAATTGAATTATTTCCTTTAAAGGTAGTACCTTTTGAAATTAAAAACAAATTATCTGAAGTATCCAAAATTACCTAAATTTATTGCCAAAAATAATTTCTAAGGATCGGTTGAGGGTTTTTACAAGACACTTCCAAAGTTGTTCAAACTGCAGGTGAACAATTCTTGATAGACAAACATGTCACGTCAAAAATATTTTTATAATTAATCTCCACAGGTATTTGTCTAGTTATTTTAATGTTTTTTGTTTTACAATGTAAATAATAGATTACGTTAGTTGAAGGTTTTTTTATAATAAAACGTGACAGAACGTTTATGTATGGAAATAAAATTACCTAAAGACTTTTATCACTAAACCCATAAAAATAAAGAGAAAAAAAACGCTGGTTGTATATCTAAAAAAGATAACGAAACATAAAAAACTATTTAATATAACATATGCAACCACAATTAGCTAAAAGAAGTAGACAAAGTTTAAACAATGTGGTGACAGTATTAAAAAAGGGTAAAAATAAGGTAAATACAGGGTGTCTGGTGGCAAATTTATGTTTTTAAATACGATTATATCAAAAAGTAATAAGCGGTGCGGAGGAAAGGTGGCGCGTTGCAATTATCGATTGTGCGGATTTATCAGCCACGATGTCGCAGTGGTCAAGTCAGCGCGATCGCTGTGGAGATATTTTTTTAAAGTATTGATTCTTACGTAATTTCTCGTTAATAATTTTGTTCAAAGTTCGATATTCGGCGAATACATGTTGGACCCAGTGAAAATTTAATTCGTTCGTAGGTGCAGAGATTCCGCGCAACTGCTTCGGCTACGAATGTCCCACAACCAGGGCCCAGACGATCTTCAAGGACTCCCAAAAACAATGGACTGGTTGAAAGCAGTTTACGTGTAAATCTGCGACTCTTAATACGGAAAAGAGCAGCCTCACTGGGACTTCCAAGAGCGATTATTAATGAAATTTTAAAAAAAGAATCTGACTTTGATTTACGCAAAAATTTTTTCAAAATGATGTGGAGCGTTTTCGCACTGTAAATCCCATTTTTTGGAGCGATGAGGCTCATTTTTACTTAAACGCCCACGTCAACAAGCAAAACTGCCGTTACTGGTCTCCAAGAACCCACAGCCCTCAATTGAAATATCAAAAATTATTGCATTGTCCCAGGGTAACTGTTTGGTTTGCCTTATCCACGCATAAGATAATTGGACCATTTTTTTCGAACAGTAAAAATTATTGACGCATGATAACGAAATTCTCTCTTCCAAACCTGCGAGCTTATCCATCGTACTCGTGGCAAGAGGATGGGGGGTTACTCTACACACAGCCAAAACTTTAATGATTTTGCTTTGGGAAAATTTCTCCCAAAAATTGATCAGTCGCTTTGGGGACATTTCATGGCCACCGAGATCGCCCGATCTAACCCCCATCGGTTTTTTATGGGGCTACCTCAAAGAGAAGATTAACAATGAGGATTCCCAATCTCTTGTGGCTTTAAAGAAAAATATTCGCCAAAAAATTAGTTTAATTGAACGAAGTTTACTGCAGCGTGTGGCGCAAAACACAAAGCTCCGTTTTGAACAGTGTGTTCATCTCAAAGGAAGTCATCTGGAGGACAAACTCTTTAAAAAATAAATTCCACGCTTCCATTCTTAATAAAACTGTGTGCCAATTATTACGTTTTTTATTTAAAATTGAAAATATAAACCTCCCACAAGACACCCTGTATGATATAACAAAAAAACTGCTTTAAAGCTTCTGACATTTCTTTGTACTTACTTTAATCCGTTCGCAAAGATTTCTTTACCAACAATATATGTATAGCCACCTTTTAAAAACGCAAATTAAATCTGTTTAATGCAGCTAATGAATGACAATTAAAATATGTAATTCTTTGGTTTTATTTTTTTATTTAAAATAAAATACAACAAATAGAACCTTTATAACTTAAAAACAAACTACTTTATAGTAAAAAGCTTTTTATTATTCATTACAATTGGTAGCGAAGTGGAGGGAAAATATAAGACGATAAAAATATTGTCACGAATTATTACCAGAAGCGTGGTTTTGTTTTGACAGCTGAAATAATATTTAAAGTTATTATAATTTCTGTGTAATGTTGATTTTTAAAAATAAGCAATAACGTAGAAAAAAACATATTATTTAAATATATTTATTTAAAGAATGTAAATAGTAAACTCTATAAGATTTAATTGTTTTCGTATCACTTTATCTCAATTATGTTAAAAAGTTACTGAATACAGAAACGAAAAATTTTGTGCTGACATTTGAAAGGACCCAAAATATACTGTGAAGTAATTTATAGTTATTTATTTTAAAGCTTTTAAAAATAGCAATCTTTTAATAGTTATCGTTAAAACAAATTTATTAAAGTTTATTTATAATGTAAACTTTGGCAACAAACACCTAATTTGGAAAGTGTATGGTACAGATAACTACAGAAAACAAATAATTCATTTCTCTTTAGAAACTGACCATAGCTGGAAAATTTTAAAAAACAAAAAAATGCAGTCAAAAAGTCTTTGAGAGTAAAAGAAATTTACAAAGTTTATAAGTAAGTTGGTTTTAACTTTTTATAAATAGATAGAATTTTTAAAATATGTCGTTAAAAAATTATAATCTACGGAATCAATGTGAAAATTAATTTTAAAAAATTACCTTTTATTATTAAAGTACAGCACTATTTCTACAAAAAAGGTGCAAGCTCGAAAATACAATTAATGTTTTTGGGCTGAACCTGAAAAAATTAAGAAAAAATTAAAAATTAGTATATGAATGAAAAAAAAAAAAGGTTTGGTTTGTTTAGTTTAAAAGGAAAAAACTTCGTGCCGATTCACCATTGTACGAAGACCAGTGGGTTAAACGGCTGATGTTTACATTCAAAAAAATTAATAACCGATGAAAGGGTCTTAATAAAAAAAAAACTCCTAGCTGATTTCAACATGCAGCTTTCTTCACGCAGCTAGTACCTGTAAAAACTTGATCTTTTAATTAAAATTTCTTTCAAAAACTAACGCCAATAGAGTAAAACGATAAAAAACAATTAAATTCTTCATTTGCAAAAAAAAAAAGAATTTATTGGGATTTGAACTTAAGTCTAGCTAGTATAACAAAATTTTTTTTAATTTTTTTAAAATTTGGCAAAAAAGATCAGAGTTTAAAAAATTATAAAATATATTGTTAAGCCTAAAATATCCCAAAACATAAAAAAGGGATACTCTCCATTCCTATTTCTTACTTCCCATATAAAAAATTGGGTTTTTTAACTTTTTAATTATTTAAATTTATATAAAAAAAAAATGTGAAAATAAACAAAAATTATTTTTTGAAAAGCCCTATACGAATCCATGATTCAGTACAATTTTAAATATATGTATTTTTGATATACAGACATAAAAGTAAATAGCTTAAAACCTTGAAAACTCATTAGACTTTATGCCAAGAACATAACTCGGACGTACGAAGAATTTCCATCAAAACGAATTCGTCGGCTGAAGTTGGCTGTGGAAATTGGTCGTTTAAGGCTTAATTACGACGAAAAAACAGCAGATAAGGTGGTTTGTTGTTTATGTAAACAAAGCTGATAGTGTGACCATATTTAAAAAAAAACATAAACATACTTACAAAATGGCACCACAGCAAAAAACACCAATAAACATTTTTTTAAATATTATAAAACAAAACAAAATCAATTTTTAAGGTAAAAACCACTTTGAAAAACTTCAAAACTAAAATCGGATATGGCAGCACTAATTTGTTCGTCGTTCGCCGGTATATTAAAAAGAAATAAATCTATTGCTTAAGACACCGAATTTCGTTTGGTGCATTTTTATATACACAAATATGCTTTATTTATTGTAACGAATATTCGTCGTACGTCCGTCTTGTGTTCCTTGCATTACACTTAACGGGCAATATCCTATATCACAAAAAGTAAATATGTAGATGCGGCCTGGATATATATTTTTTTGAATAGTTTTCAAGATACGTAATTCTCTGAAGCAACACTTCCTCTTAAAAAAATAAATTTAGCTTCTTATAAAAATATAAAAAACCCTGCAAAGCCGCCTAGGCAGAAATATACGATTCTAAAACGATGGTCCAAAAATGTTGCACCACCACAGCCCTGTAAACACAAAATTTCGACTTTTTCAAAATATTGTACCATTGCAGTACTGTATGCACAGTCATGTCAAATTTGCTTCCAAAATAAAAAATGTTTATATTATTAATTTAAAAAAATGTATAAACGTAAGAATAAATTAAAAAAACTCTTAAGATGCGTTAGAAAGTCTTTTGCATGTTTTATTTTGCTACATATAAACATATTTATTTAAATAAATCTCTTATTTAAAAGCCTAAAGTGGCAATATCCATTATTTTAACAAAAGCAGGTCGAACTCCTAAGACAGAAAAGACAAAAAATGTTATTCTAATACCGGAAATTTAAATTTACAGTATTGCTACAACATAAAAACAAAGAGTCGAAAGACGCCCATTTGGCGTTATCATTTTAACATAGAGACAGCATTGTTAACTTGTTAAATTTACGTTATTTTGATATTGAGAGTCCTCTCCCAACGTCAGGACAGAATCGTTTTGATTGTCTTTTTCTGCCTGGGCGTATCTACAGAGTTACTTGTTTGAAGTTATTCTTAAACTTTATAATTCAAAATTACTTTGGTTTGGTATTCCATTCAAAGCATTTTTGGAAACAGATTATGAAACATTTTTTGTTTTTAATATTTTCTATTTTTCGTTTGAATTTCGAATTAATTAGCAATTGTAGGTTGTAAAAATACTACTTTAAAGGGCGAATGGTATGACAATAAAGAATTAAATTTAAGTTCTACCAAACGATTCAAAACTGTCGCGTGTCTATCTAATATTTTTTTATCACATAAAGTTTTTCTTGTTATAAAGATTAGAAATCATAATGAGTTGCATGAACCAAAAATCAGTTAGAAAACCCCATAAACTAAGACGAAGAAAAAGGTAAAAAGCGGCAAAATAACAAAAAAAATTTAAATAATCTCGGTTGTACCTTCAAAATGCTTTTAAAATGCTTCTATTTGTTTATATATTTGTGTAATTATGTATGTGCATGACCTTACACGTCTGACTTTAACATTAAATGTTAAATTTTTTTCTTTTACTGTTTGTTTAAAATTTACACAAAAGCTTCCTTAACTGTCTGAATGATTTAGAAACTAATAGAGAACTACATATATCTATTTGAAAAACACAGGTACAAAGCAAAATTTTTGATTTTGCAGTTATACCTTAACTCTCCTTAAATATTGCAATTATTACTGCACACATAAGACATTAGTTAAAGGTGGATTTTAGGCAACACTTGCACTAGGTTTACCTGTGTTTAGGAGTTTGTATTGTTTGTAAGTAACACTGCATGAAATTTGTGTTAGTTGCCCTTAAGGAAGAAGTTTTTCCACCTGTAAAAACACTCTAATGCAATAAGATTTGACCAGTAAAATCAGCAACATATTTTTTAGTGTCAAAATTATAGTTATTGATTTATTATTGTATGTGGACATGTATAGCTCTGTAAGTACTTATTACTTTTGTTTTTTGAATTCTTTTAGTTAAGGCAATGTCAAGACCTTTATTATACTAATCAACCCTCTACAAGTTCACAAACACTAGTTAAATGATGTGTTTCATAGTGCGTAAAATTTTTAAACTAACCAACTCCAATGGCATCACAAAAAATATCTTAAAAAATTTCTTTTTTTTTAAGAAAAAAAAAATTAAAAATAAATAACTTTGATTAAAACTACATGATATCCTAAAAATACTTATATTATTTTTGTTTTTTTATTAATTTTCTTTCTGGGATATAGTAAGTTCGGCTCTAGGTCGGACTTATGCCACAGAATAAAACCAATTGATTTAAGAACTTCTAAATATTAAAATTTAAATGCAAGTTTTGGCATGTGTAAACAATAAGAGATGTAGAGAAAAAATAAAAAAATTCCGTCAAACGAATCAGAAGTGTACACAAGTACGGTTAAAAAAAGAAAACGACACATTAGTTGTATTCCAGATGATAAACGAAGTAGTCCGATCTTACACAAAGTTTTTCAAACGTATCCAAAGGCGTTCCAGGTTTTGTGCAAAAAAGAGAGCGTATGAGAGAGTAATTAAACTTTTTTCTTTGGGCAAGTTCGGACGGGAATTTTAAAATTAGCAGAATTATGTTTGTTCTAGTTGCCTATTTTGCAAAAGAAATAACATTTAAATTTAATATTTTTCCAAAAAATATAAGTTATAGGTAAAAATGTACTTTAAATTATAAATATTTGTTTCTTTCTTTATGATACAAATATGTTTCTACAGATTTTTTTAACTTTTTTCAGCTTTTGCCAATGATATTAATCTTGTGTTTATGCGTTTTAAGCGTATAAAATTACTAAAACAGATTTTATTTTCAAAAGTAAGCGCCATTAGTGTTTTAAAATGTACAATTATGGTTTTTTGCGTTCTAGCTAATTTGGGTAACTTTGAAAAAATTAAAGAGTAATTTTCTTTTTACTCTCATTTGTCCGAACTAGAACGAAGTCTTCTGGAACACACCTATTATAAATAAAAATTAAAAACAAACCCCAAAAATAAAAACTCTTAAGTTTATTGACTTTACAGAATATAATAAACGTTGTTTTTATTTATCTTTGTTGAAAAAAAAAAACATTAAACAAATATTTACATAATTTTTAAAATATCAAATACGTATGTTGTATGATGGGATCCCATAAAACTACACACAATACGGACTTATGTTATGTAAATTTGTTAATGCATTTAAAAGAAAAAAATACAATATTTTATTAGTTTTTTTTTTTAATAATAAAAGAAGTATTATGTAACAAGTGCTGGGCTACTAGCTTTTTTAACATTTTATTTCTTAAAAGACTCATCATAAATTAAACCATTATTTTTAAATGGGGGTTTTTATGAAAAAAAAATATTTTGAGCTCTATTCATTAATAAATATAAAAAAAAACAAATTGTTAAGTTTTTTTAATTATATTTCTTCTCATTTTTGCCAATTCAAGATGCTAATACGATTCTAAAAGTTATATGAATGATCACACAGCTATTGAAAGATATATGCAGACAAAGGCAAAGCTAAATATAAAAAAAATAATTAATTAAAGCTCAAAATTACAAAAAGAAAACAAATAATTTTAAGAAACATTTATCTTCTAAATTAGTTTAAATTTATTTTTTTGTATCAATAAAATGTTTATATGTACACACAAAAAATAAAACAAGTAATATTTTCATAAATCAAGCCGTAGCGGTGTAAAAAGTATTGTGAGTACGGATTTTCTAAATCCAAAACAGGGTTTTCTAAAACCAAGTTCGATTTATCTAGTACTTTTAGCTACATTTAAGCAAAAAAAAAAAAAAAAAAAAAAAAGAATTGATTTAAGAATTGATTTAAGTTCGAAGCCGTACTTAATGTAATATTGATTTAGGCGTTAAAGGGATTAATCCAAAAATTAATTTTTTTTTACTTGCGGAGCTTTATTAAACAAGAAGAGTTTTTAATTTTATTTTTATTTTATACATATTTAATATTTATTATATGGTAATATTTTTTGTACTTGTCGTAGCTGGGATTTGAACCTGGGACTCTCCGAACTGAGACACTTTGTTTTTATATGTAAAAAAATATATAAAAAACAAGTTTTTTTTGATTGATTTTTTGACGAAATCTTGATTTAAAAAAACATAAATAAGAATCGTACTTTAAAATTTCAAGTACGATTTTGACCAAATTCAAGAATAAAATTCTTTATTTTAGAACATTTCTTTTCTTTCTGTGCATGTATGTATTTAAAATAACCAAAGAGATCAAATAACAGATAATGTCTATTCATATTTAATTAAAGAATTAAAAAGAAAAAAAACTTAGCGCTAATA
Organism: Melanophora roralis; assembly: GCA_963583895.1. Lineage (NCBI taxonomy): Eukaryota > Metazoa > Arthropoda > Insecta > Diptera > Rhinophoridae > Melanophora > Melanophora roralis. The sequence continues at coordinate 7,164,594 of OY757189.1, forward strand.
ATAACTTTAAACAAAATATTTAATAACAAAAGCGTTTTCTATATTAATGGCTTACAGTTTGTTTTAATTTTTGTGAAATTCAAAACCAAAAACATTTTATTATTAAACAAAAACGTGTTAAGACATGACCTTAACTAATCTTTGTTATGCTAAAATATTTTTACAAGTTTTCATATTAAATTTTTATGTTTTGTTTATAATAAACAAATTACAATTAATTAAAATTAGTTAATTTTGTTTACAAAGCAATAATACGGTAAAATGTTAAGGAAAGGCAACCAAAAACTATTGTTCAATTCACTACCAGTGTTGTAGCAATATAAATTGTTTAAATTCCAGATGCATTTTTCTTCTGTTAAAAAAAAATTAGTTTGAAGAGTATTTTTGTCACATTTAAAGTTAACCCTTTGAAACCTGTAGGGACAGATTTTTTTTTACCTACAAATTTTTTTCCAGTAACGACGAAAATGCATTCCACTAGGCTAGTGTCGGGAACTTAATTTTTTTTTATTATTCTTTAACAAGATTATAATTTAAACATTGCGTTCTACATTTTGTTCTATCTCAAAAATAAGAAAAGTTAAAAGATATGAATAAAAACAAAAAATTACCGTATTCAAATTTCATTAACTTTAAGTTAAAAAGAAGATATTAACTACCAACACTCGGTACCAAAGAGGTAGTGCTGAAAAAAACTGTATCGGGTTTCGATACATTCCACTCGGATACTGTCGTAAAAATAAACCCATTATTTATTTGAAAAAGTTTGGAAAACATTGTGGTTTTGTTGATGATTGGGGGTTGAGTAACGAATAAGAGAGCACTTCATTTAATTGGGCTGTAGTGTGAACATGATATTACTTCAAGCATTTGATAAAAAAAATGACCGCAATCACATTCACTATTTATAAGATGTCCCATTGTGCGCCAAACCAACGTTTGTATATAATACTACTTTAACGACTAGTGTGTGAAGCATTCTCAATTTATCTCAGAGTTGCACAATATTTTTAAATTGTAGCCAAAAACTAATTTATTTATTTTGTTAATAAAGAATACCTATTTTTTTTTTATTCTTTTTTATAACGTACTAGTCGATTTTTTTTTTCTTTTGAATTTCTTGTATTTTAATATTTAAAGTTATTTATGCCCTAAAGTTTGAGTTCAAGTAAAAAAATTTTGGAATCAATCTTTTTATAGAATGACAAACATTTTTAAATGAATGTATGTTTTTCAATCGTGAAATGTATATAAACTTTGCAAAAGTTTCATTTGAGCATCGTTTTAGGTTAAAAACAAAAAGAGGTTGATGTTTTTAGAACAAACGGACAAAGAACAATTTAATAATCCTCTTACTTTTTTGTTTGTTGTGACCTTCATATTTCAATCAGAATATTTTTTTACCTCATAACTACCTTTCAAATAATGATTTTTGATTCTAGGAATTGTTTCCTTAATCGGTAGTATTAATACCTACATGTTTTATGTAAAAAATTTAAATTTTGGTCAGGCGTATGAAATTTATTTATGCCCTTGAAGAAATTTATGTACATTTTATGTTTTTTTTTTAATATTTATTATTTATTATGTTTGCTTGTACATAAAAGTTCCAATACATATATAAGCTCATAAGTGTATTTTTACAAAAAAAAAAAAAAAAAAAACAATAATTTTACACTCAAAACAAGTAAAAATATTTAAACAAAAATCTATTTAATCTTTTTTATACGCATCAGTCACAAAGTAATGTCGTAAGTTTTTAGATAATAAAATTTTTTTTTAGCCAAAACCATTGCTCTGTCTTTGTAAAATCACTTATAATAACAAAGTTTTTTTTTAAGAAAAAAATAAACATTAAGAAAAACTATAAAGCAATATTATACTATAAATGATTTCAGTTTTAAGCGATCGAGTGATGATCGAGATATAAAATATGTTTATTTTAGGCAATAAACCAACATAAAAGTCATATCGTCACAGAAAATGCAAAACGCCCTATCTAACATTTAAAAATTTTTTAGAAGGGGCTAGCATTTTTGTGTAAATGAAAAATATAAATACAATTAACACAAATTTTTGCCATATATGTTAGTTAAAAAGGATTAAAAAATTTATTTCTGCTGGAAAAAAAAGAGTTTTGCGAGATGACGTACATACATATTTAAAGGCTATAATTTATAAAAAGCCAATTTGAAATTGTTTGTTAGATAGGGCGTTTTGCATTTTCTGTGACGATATGTATGTTTGTTTGTATTTATTTATTAATGGGAGAGGCATTTGATTTTACGTGAGGCATTTTGTGTCCCCAACAAAAATTTTTTTCATTATAAATATTTGAAAGGTATTTCTAAAGAGATAAGTTTTATTAGAATCCGTTTAGGTTTTTTAAAAATTTACAAATGCAAACGCGACACGTGCATTAATAATAAATAAATAAATAAATAGCGGGTTTCATCACTTTTGGTGATATTTTGAATAATTGGTTAATTTACATAGGATTTTGATTAGAAAACTTTTTTGACTTTATTGTGTGCATTTCAAGCTGTTTTTTTGTTCTTGTGGCAATAAATAACACAACTGCTTAATTTAGGTATTATGAAAGGAACACAACACGAACGTACGACGTACATTTCGCCGCTAATATTCGTCGCCATAAATAAAACAAACTTGTTTATATCAAAAAGCCCACAACAACAACGTACGTCAAAATTCGTCGGTACGCGGCGAAATCGGCAATAGATTTATTTCTATTTCATACGCTGGCGAACGAAAAACATATCAGTGTAATGTTGCCATATCCGATTCAAGTTTTTAAGTATTTCAATAATCAAAGTTGTTAGTTTATTTTTTTTAATATGGTCACACTATCAGCTTTCCTTAGTAAGTTAGTTTCTATAGTTATTTTTTCGTCGTTATTGTGCGACATACGAAGAATTCACACTGAATTTTTGCCGACGAATTCGTCGTGATGAACAAATATAGTCGTAGGTCCGAGTTGTGTTTCTAACATTAGATCGTCTATTGTTGTACACTTTTTCACGTTTTTTTATAATTGGTTTTAAATTTTGTTCCATTTTAATTTTATTTTTATTTCTAATACGTAAATTAAATACACAATTTATGAAATTAGGTCGGCTGCTAGGAGTACCGTAGGCGGCCACTTGAAATAAGTGATAAACTCTTTAAACGCGGATGACAGGACTATTCCTAAGTTGCTTTTACACGGGATGTATTTTACAAATGACTGGCCAAATTTTTCACAGCAAAATTGATAAGGTCGTGTGAGAGTGTTAAAACATTGTTTGTGTAAAATATATATTTAAAAGACACGACAAAGCCTCTGAAATCAGCTGTTTTACGAAACAAAAACAAGCAATAGTAAGTTTTTTAGTTTGATTTAGAGGTTATGTCAGACGTAGTTACATGTGTATGCCCATGTAAAAGCAAAGCAGATGGTTTATCTGTTAAATTACAATTTTGACAAAGTTAGGCAACATCATATAGATTGCAAGCGATGAGCCATAAGTAAAATACATTTCATGTGAAAGTAGCTTTAGAAAACTTTCTTTAATTTTTATATATTTTTAAAGCTTTCTAGGAAGTTTTAAATGCAACATATCGCTTAAAAACACAATCAATAAAAAAATTTAATTCATATTTCAAAAATTGCGGTTTTTGCAATTTTGTTACTCACCAAGATATGGGACGTTATGCATAAAAAAGTTTTTAAACAGCATGAGGATAATATCAGCATGCATATGTTTATATAACTACAACAAATTAAATTAAATCTTTATTACTCAAGTCTTTTTTGTATTTGGAACAAATTATAAATCAAGATCAAATGTAATTTATGCTAATCGCCTAAGCAGTGCTCATCTTATACAGTTCAAATTAATATTAAACGAATTTATGTTTATTTTATTTTATTTGCTGTGCTTTGAAGATGTTAATTCCTTTTGAGAAACTTTTATGTTTCTTAAGTCTTTACGGCATTATTTTAAAGTCAGACAAAATAGTATTTTTACGTAAAAATTAAAACCCTAATTTGTTTGCTTTAAATATGGTAAACCGTTAATTTATTCTTTTGGGTTACAAAGTGACACCTGATATTTGAGTAACAAAGAAAAATATACAAACAAAATTACAGCTTAAAGAAATTTTAAGCTTAATTTCTCTCACGACAGGTACCCTGTAAATTTAAAGGTCTTTATTTTAAATTAACAATTACTTAATTGTAATTCAAAAAACATACAATCAAAAAACTCTGAAGTCCATCAACCTGTTTATATTGCAGGAGAGCTCTTTATATTAAAGTTATGAATGAAACATTTAATTTTTAATTTTAAAGTTAAGAATTTTTAATTAGGTTTCGAAAGGTGTTTAAAAGAGGTAAACCCTCTCATACACCAATACTCAAAGACCTCCTGGGTCTATTGTGCAATTTTTCATTTAATTGGGCAACACGGTTTTTATTTTATCAAGTAAAAAAAAAGACACTATTTTATGGATTCTCTTATCAGCAAAGCAAGAGGTTGTAGAAGTACTTTTTTGAATTGGTACAAGTAATTGCAAATATTATATAATGGTTGCAGAAAATATAATCTAAATGTACACATCTTGCTAATTATCTTAATATATAAACAATTTATGTAATAAATTTGAATAAGTTAAGCACTTTTTACCAAATGTTCATCATAAAAAACGCGCCAATTCTATGTTTTTTTCTAAAAAATTTAATGCTTGATTGCGCTTGATAAATATTGAATATTTTTGATTTAAATATATCACTTGTATGAATGCATTAATTACCTAAAGCATATTTAATCTCCAGAGAATCAACGATCTAAAACAAAGCTTTAACGAAATAAACACAGTGAAATCTCGATTTAACGAATGTTATGCGAGGGCTTTTTGCTTTACTGAAAAATTCGTGGTATCGAGTTCTTTCAGTATAATAAATTGTATTTTGACCAAACCATATCAGTTAAGCTGTTAAGCCCTTTAATATCATCTGAGCGTTAAGCCAGGAATGGTTCTGGACTGTGTTACAGTACCTTTAAACAGCTTCGGCTGACAGCCCGGCCACATATTGGTAACTAGCGAGCTGCCTGTTGAGTTAACAAAGGACCGCAACCCTTTTTTTGGTGCTTCAGTAAACTATAACAGGGGGGAACCTTTTTTGTGGCTAAATTTAGAATTATTCCCCTTTTTAAAAAAAAGTGATCTCAGGAATAATTTACTGGGCATTATTGTGCCCGATTTAGAATTGGGAACGCTGAAACTAAAAAAGAGTAGATTCTGTGAAATTAATATTGAATCTTTAAAGCACGTGCTATACAAATGCCCATCGCCTATGCCATTTAAAATCTAATTTTAGGATTTTCTACTAAGAAGAGCTGTTAGTTTTTGGTTTGAAATTTTAGTTTTTACATACGAACTTTAAGATTGCGGTGTTCTAGGCCTTCGATAACAATAATAATACAATAACAAAGCTTAGCGAAGCGTTTAAATAAAGCAAAACAGTTCCACTACGTTATGCTTAAACACACAGCAGGCTACCAACTACAATTAGTCAAAATCATAAATAGATATTTCATTTCCATTTGTATTTATAAAAAATGTACAAAAATTTAATAAAATTTTTTTTTTATCTCAGTTGCTATGCTGTTCTTTTTTATTTTTTTATTTTATTGACCGGGAGCAAGGTACATATAAAAATAATATATAACTTTAAGCACATTTATTATGTATTAGAATTCACAAACAAGCGAAGAAATATTATATGGCCTTTAACAACACATGATTTATAACCTTTTTTTTTATCATTTATAAGTTCTTTCGTTTGCACTGTTTGCTGTTTTTGATGGTTTTACTTAAAGGTGTTTAGATATTTTCTTTTTCTTTATGAAAAAGCAACCTGCCTCAATTTGTTTTTGACAGAAATAAAAATAACTAGACAAGATAACCACTTGTCTTAAAGGAAACGTTTTATTTTTTATTTTTTTTTATAAAAAAAACATTTATCGTGGGCCAATGAATATTGAATTGAAATAAATGCAAAAAATACAAGCGGAAAATTGTTGATTAAATACTAGAACTAAAAATACCACTCTTGAGCCAAGAGCTAAAAATAATAAATTCCGTGTTTGGCATTAAAAAAAAGAAACACTTAGGTTTGGCCGATTTTATATATTTATAATTAAATTTATATTTCCATGACCATCGTCAACGACCACATTTGCCGCAATTAACATGCGTTGTTGTCTGTCTGTCCCTTTGTTCTACACAATTTCCATGATGATGTCATTTATTTTTGTAAGTGTAGTTGTATTTTATTTTTTTTTTATTAAAAGGCAGAAATATTTTCACGGTTTGTAATTTTAGACTTTAACAATTGAGTGTGAAGAAAAAATATTGTTTAGGATATTCAATTCACGTAGGAGGTTATGAATTTTAATTTTTTGTTGTTTTTGTATGGTTTCAGGCCTAATATCTTACAATTATTTAAAATAGAAAATCAATTTTTTTTTAAATAAAAGTTAATTTAAGGTAACGTAAACAACATTTTTTAGGAAAGAAATTTTAATATTTGGGCTTAATGCAATTTTTCAAAAGATTTTTTAAAATAAAGGATCTTATGTTAGAGTGAAATTAGAAAAACAAAAGGAAAATTTACAGTTAGTCAAATCCGAACCATAGCACACCCTAAGCTACCGATTGTCAGATAAGTTACAGCAACTTTTATTTTGTTTTTATGGAAAATTTTACATCAGTTTTTATAATATATCTTTTGGGGAAGAATTTGTTAAAATTTGAAACAATAAAAAAAATTTTAATTTTCTCATTGAATAAACATCCTTTGATATTGAAGGCTTATGTGTCGATTCATTCGATTGCGTTGCACAACGGCAATCATAACTACTCAATTGCTACATTGCTACCCATTTGTTAACAAAAATTGGTAACTGTTGGCCATCAGTAATACAGTTTCGGCAACTGACAACCGATCTGAAGTTGAGTTGCCATACGTGATCGACCAATTAATTTCACATTAAAAATCGATTAATCCATTAAATTCCAGGTCCGAATTGCTATTAAACCAGAAAAGCTTAAGAGGTTTACAAACATAAAACACACACGTTACAACAGTATACCTTACTTGTTGTTAACGCTTAGGCAAATACCATAAAATTCAAGATTTGGTTTAAGCAATTAAATGCAAATGAAATTTAATTTTTTTCCTCATAACTTATAATATCTAAAGCCTTATAATCTTAGCCCGCTTAAATACGTATAATACACTATCATTTATGATACTGCATTCAAAATCTTAATAAAAATTTGTTAAACAATAATGCAACTAAACTTGTTTTGGCTTAAAACACAAACTACTTAAGTTATCTGTCAGTAGAAGATAACCTAAGCAGTTGTTTTTGTTAAAAAAGGAAAACATAACTAGATAAAACATGGTAAATTATTAAATCGATATGTTCAATTTTAGGGTGGTGTGATAAGGAAATTTTAAATTTGAATTTTTTTAAACTCTTTTGGAAAATCCTTTTAGAGCACCCCGTAAAAAACTTTTAAAGTTTTTAAGTCCGCCTGGTCACTCTTTTAATGTTTTTGTTTATGTAATGCAGTTGGAAAATGCTTAAACTTGATTTTTAAATTGAAAAAATATATACATATATAAATTTATTTTTAATATTAACTTGTCAAGAAAATGCAATAAGGTCTGCCTGCCAACACATATTTCTTATTAATTCGATACACAATTTTTGCTGTTGTTGATATTATTTATTTTTATCTGCTCTCGAATTGCAATCATAGCTGCCAGATTAGTTTGGTTTAATATCGTCAAATTTTAGGAAACAAATCGTCAAAACAACTTTTTGAAATTCGTCAAAAATAGTCAACCCAAAAATTTAAGTTTTTTCATAATTCTCGGAACACAAAATGCTTACCAGTAGTTTTTTTAATAATAGTAACAACTTTAAAAACAAAATTTATAGTTTTAGGCAAAATAAACTGCAAATAAAAAAGAAAATCTGTATATACATATGTATGTATGTATATTAGGGTTTTTTTTCCCGGACTTTTTTGCTTCCCGGGAAACGGGAAATCAAAAATTAATTTCCCGGGAATCCCGGGAATCCCGCTCTTCAAGTTAAGAAAAATTTACATGTTCATGGTTTTATTTATTTAATAAAAAATGTATATAAGCAATACATATGTAAATATAAAAACGAATTAAAAAAACAAAAGTAAAAAGAAATGAGTTCAAAGTAAAACTTAACAATTCAGTCTATAAAAGAACAGTTTAAACAGTTGAGTGTCAAAATCTGCATATTTTACGTTTGTTAGCTTGTGCGTGCAAACACACATGCTATGTTTTCAGGTATTTCAATGTTAAAATTTCATTTCTGGTGTTGTGTTTAAAACACTTGTACTACTACCTTGAATATATATACCCTGGATGTTTGCAATACACTCTTTGTTTTTTTTCTTCGCATTAATTTCAATCACTGTAGAATGATATCAGCGGGGAAGTCTTCGTTAGGCAAAAATCCAATTGTGTTACATATGTATGTATTTAGTATTTTATATATTATAAATTAAAAATAGGGAAAAATAAAAAAATAAAAAATAAAAAAATTATGAATATGTTATAAAATTACTTGAAGTCCGAGGTTGTGTAAATCCCGGGATTCCCGCACAAAATTCCCGGAAAATCGGGAAATGAAAATTGACCAATTTTCGGGACGGGAACTCCCGGAAAAAAACCCTAATGTATATACATATTACAGTTTATTTTAAATATAGTTATTTAACACAGACGATAATTTTTATGTTAAAACAATTTTATTTGGAATAATAACGAAAGTGGTCGTTATATATAATTATTAATTTTGGAGATACAGTTTTTTAGGGACTCTTTAAACTATTTGTAACCCTTATTGTATAAAAAATATTCCAACTCAAATATTTTTTTTAAGGTTTTATTAAAACAAACAATGAATGGCACATTGTGTGTGTATTTAAAAATATATTTTTATTTAATGAAAAAATTAAAAAAAACATATATTTCGGCCTTTGATTTTCTTTTGAAAAAGTCGCAAATTTTTAATTTTCAAAAATCGTCATATTCAAAGCGAAAATCGTCTAATCGTCAAAAGCCTATTTTGCTACCAAAAATCGTCAAAATGACGATAAATCCTTAAATCTGGCAGCTGCGATTGCAATGTAAAAGCGATCAAAATGCATGTGTATGTGTGTGTATCTGTATAATTTAGGTTTATGATTTTTTGCCATCCATCTATCTACACTTGCCACAAACAACGGCAGCCGCAATGGCAGCAATGAAAATATGTATGTACTAGACGTCTGCATGACTATATTCATTTAATTGCCTATACACAACAAAAACAATATTCATTCAAACATTTTTCATTCTATGGGAGATAAATAAAGTAAAGCCCGTAACAACACAAGAAAGAATGTATTGTGTGTTACACTCAATGATACAAGAAGAACACATTCATTTTACAGTTTTCGTTTTGATTGTGTATAAAACACACTTGAAAATACAAAAACATAGCAAAGTCTCATTACAGTTAGAGTTTTTATAAAAACATTCAGGTATTTTTTCGAGTTAATGAATGTTTAACAACAACAATAACGACAAATTTGCAAACACAAATGAATAATAATTTTTTACACCAATCATACAGCAATATTCACACATTCTATTCAGTATTTATTTATATGAATGTATGGGTAATATTTTGTTTTCGGTTGAAGTTGTTTTTTATTTGCTTTTGCTTGTGGGTTCTTTTATTTAGTTTGTTTAACATTGAATGAAAAACACTATGTTGTTGAAAAACAAACGAATGTATTTAAACGGCATTTGGGTGTAGTCAAGCAGACCTCTAGTATGTACTATCTACTTCAGTGTCAAGTGTAGTTTAAATTTTTTTAACGCCATAACAAAAAAGCCAAAAACATCAGCTACAACAACAAATACAACATATTACAGCGGCAAGCAATGCAAAAACAACTTGAATATGATTGACTTGAAAATAAGTATAATATTTTGTTTGTTAAGCATATTAAAGAGATACTTTTAAACAGATCTGTATCTGCGTTTCGCACTCAGTTTAAAAAAAAAGTGTTAAAAAAAAGTATTTTTTGCAGAGGTCTTGTTTTGACGCAAAAGAAAAAAAAACGAATTCGAAGAAAAAAACTTTTTCTTATTTTTGATAAAAGTGAAATCGAAATTATTTTTAATACAAACATACACATACATACAAATACGCTTTATAACGATGATAAGGGGCAAATATTTAGCAGGAAAAACTAGCGACTGTAAACATGTTTTAAATAAAATTTAGTTTTGTGCGAAATACCGCTAAAGATTAATAAAATTATTTGGTGAAACCATATATTGTAAAATAATAGAACCGGAAAATATGACTGTTGTGAACAACTCTTCGTATATGTATTTGTAGGTGTCGTTTTTAAAATCTAAATCAGCTGATACGAACAAACGATAAAAAAACAAACACGTATGTACATAAATCTGGTGCTGCTCTTGACTTAACTTAATAATTTTTAGAAATTAGACCCATGTAGACACAAAATGGCCCATATCTAACCTGGTTACAATCTCTTTAATCCATTAGAATAAGCAACTTTTTTTGACACAAACTTTTAATTAAAAAATCAAAAGAGTTTTGTTATTTTTTACGTAAACAGAGAGCAGTGCCGGCTATTTTTGCCGGCGGAGGCGGCTTAAGAAATCTTTTTCGGCGGTTTTGCCTGAGTTTTTAGTATAGACATTTTTAACGGATGCAAGTGATAGCGGCTCTGAAAATTAAATTAAAAAACTCGCCGTTTCATTTTAAGCCCTTGGCGCAGGACTTTTTATATAATATAACATCACAATAAACGTAGAGAGCAAAGTTATATTATTTCACAATAGGTTTTGTATGAAAGGCAACAACAAAATTTTTATTCTTGTGAAATTATATGACAATAACACAATATGCAATCATATCGTACCTTGTGAATCCACCAATTATATTTAAAAGTTCTATATGTAGGGCTGCTGAAATATCATGTCAAGTCTTAGTGCAAAGGTAAACTAATCAATATTTTTTTTAATTTACACGCCCCCATAACCCACTAAAAAAGAGGCGGCGTTTGTTATATTTAAAAATATATCAATTAAATAAAATATAAGTTAAGCAGATAAAACTCAAATATCACACCTTAATATCGATCAAAAAGTTCTGAGGCCAAATCGTCACATTCGATTCGAATCTAAAATTCACTCGATTGATCGAGTTGTCAATGCTTTTAGTATAGGAATTCTTATAAGATTTTTTAAATTTTGATTCGAATCGAATATGATGATTTGGCCCCTGATGATAAATGTTTTATCACAAAAGCCGAAACTGGTTTTGAAAATACATTTCACTCGACTTGGGTGTTTGGAAAACTAACTTTTTTAAATTATTTAACTTTTACTCTGGAAAAAGTTTTTTTTAAATTTACATTTAAAAACTTTTATAACCTAAATTAAATTAATAACAAAATTAAAAAAGCTTGATCTTATTAAAAAAATCAATTATAAAACAGTTTATTTATAAACTGTAAATATTTAAAAAAAATGTTTTATAAATATTCAAATTGCTACAAATTTGTTTAAACGGTGTTGGATTAAGTTTTAAATTTCATGTTTATATTATTAAAAAAAGGTAAATATTTTGTTCATTTAAATATTTATTATTTTAAATAATTAATTTTTTTAATAGTTATTTAAATATATATATGTATCTGTATTTAGTGTAATAAAGTAGTCATAATTGTTTCCTTCATAAATGTCTTTGTCAACTATTTATGTATAATAAGGTTATAACCAAAAATCAAGTTTGTATTGACCATTTCAAGTGCCAAGAGCCTGTTACTGACTTAAGTCGTTCAGCTCAAATTACGATTAAAATCTTTATTAAATATAAGTAAAGACGATGGTTGGGTTTTTAAAAACCTCTTTTAATTATTTATTTTCCAAAAGATTTAAGTGACATTAAGATGGATTATATTAAGTTTGATCTGTTTTAATAATTAAAATTTAAAGTAAAATATTCACTGGTATTCCATTTAAGTTTAGCAATTAAAAGTGTTTTAATGAAAGTTTAATGCTCTAAACGCAACTGGGACGAACGACGAATTTTTCGTTGGGAATATTCGTCTTACGAATTTTAATTGACGAATTTGTCGTGTAGTGCAAAATTCGTCGTTCGTCTTAGTTGTGTTTAGAGCATTAAATGACACTTTTTTTGTTACTTAAAAAAAAGTAATGCATATTATATAAATCAAAAATATTTAAACCCCTTTCAAATAAAACCACATTTCTTAGTACAAAAGTAACGATACAAATACCAAAAACAAAGAAAGAAAAATTAAACTAATAATTCACTTAAAAAGTTTATTGCATTTGGTATCAATTGCTTTTGTTTAAAAAGTAGAGTTAAAGTGGCAGAAAAAATACTAACAAATGGGGAAAAAGCAAAAGCTAATAATGAAAATTAAAGACAAGAAAATAAGTAAAACAAAAACAAATAAACTAAAAAATTGTGAAAAAAAACATTTGCAATTGAAACGTATAGAAATTAAAGTAGAAATACAAATTAACTAAACAAATACAAAAAGAGATTTCTAAAAAAATTAAAAAAAAACAAAATTAATCCGCTCTAATAAGCTTCTGTTGTTTCTTTTTTTATGTTGAGAAAAACTAAACTCATTAAAATTTATAAAAAAAAAACAAATTATGGTTTTTCCGTATAGAATACATGGCTCTACACTTAATTATATTTTATTTTTGACAAAAAAAATCTGTTGTTATTAATCGAATTATAATGCAAGCACATTATGTAAAACCAAAGTTATTGTTTTGAGGCAATCATATAAACGAATTTTGGCCTTAAAAAATTTTTTTTAAATAAAATGTTGCAATTGTAGAAAAAAACTTTATTAAATTTAAATTCCAACTTTCTAAAAATTAAGATAATTTTAATGCGTTTTTGAGATTAATTTAAAAAAAAATTTTTGGTTAAAAAACTTAGATTTCAAGTTTAAAAACAAAAAATACTTCTTGCAAAAAAAAATTTTAAAAATTCTTTTTCAAACTGCCAGTAATAATAGGATTCGATTTAATTAAATTTCAGGGTTTAAGACTTTTTGAATTTTCGATTAAAAATACAATTGGAAAATTCTTATTTTTAAATTTAATTAAAAATGCTGAAATACAATTGGAAGTATCTGATTAACAATTGAAAAATTCTGAAATTAAAATCAAAATTTCTAAAAATTAATTTAAAACTTCTGATATTATATTAGAAATTTCTGAAATTATATATGAAAATTCTAAAACTGAATTAAAAAATTCTGAAATTTTTTTTCGAAAAATTTAAAATTATATTAAAAATTACTGAAATTTAATTAGAGATTTTTGATTTTTTTTTAAGAAAAAGTGAAATAAAAATTTCTGAAATACAATTGAAAATGGTGTAGTTTAAGTTTATATATTTCTAAATCTCTTAAAAAGAAATTATTTAATTTTTGTGATAAAACAAAACAAGTAAGAGCGCTATATTCGACTGTGCCGAATCTTATATACCCTTCACATTAGTCTTTTAATACACCCAGCGAGTTTTAAAGCCCATAGAAAACTTTACAAAATTTTAACGTTCGTATGGATAATAGAAATAGATGAGAAGCGTTAGAGGTCGAAAGTTATAAAAGTTTTCGACATTATTCATATTAAAAGTTGTTAATTTTAATGGGATGCTCTAGTCCCCCTGCTCCTCCCCAACTTTTTTTCCAAAATATATGAATTTTTTGATTATTACTTTTTGTAGAATATTTGAAGTCGATAGCTGTTATAGTTTCCGAGATATAGCGCATAAATTATTTCACCAAATTTGTGCAATTGTAGGAAAAATAATACTTCCCCTGATCCTATCTGAAAAAGACTTTTCCATTATTTAGGTCTCTACTTTAAGAGTATCCGTGCCAAGTTTTGTGGCAAGAGTGACTATATTCACTTTGTCCTAAAAATAATGGGTTATTGTGGGTTTTCGCTTATATGTACACATATCTGTCATTAGTAAACCGATTTTGCTGATTTTAAATAGCGATTGTCTCCAGGATATTTCTAATAGTTTGACACCAATAACTGCTCCGTATCTTTTTACTTGACTCCGGAAACTTGATTTAAGCAGACGGACAGACGGATAGACGGACAGGACATACCGACATGGCTCTATCAACTTCCCTATCTATAAGGATCCAAAATATATATACTTTATTGGGTCGCAAATGGATAAAAAAGAAATCACAAACGGAATGACAAACTGATATTTACCCTTATCACTATATGAAGGGTTTAACAATATTTGAAATCATCCGCAATATATTTTAGCATTAAGATCTAATATCATCTATTTATCTTATAAACTTTTTGGAAAAAGAATACGGGAATAAATTACCATAACTTTACAATTTTAAAATGGTACTTTAAATGTTAAGGTATTGTTAATTTTAATTTAATTTTTTGAATAAAAAATTTCTTCAACATACTAAAAATAACTTTAAATTTATGTATGTATATGCAAATAAAAAAATACTTAGTTACTTAGTTTAAAGATTTGAATAGTTATTGTCAGTAAAAAAATATAAAAAAACTCTGTTAAATAAAAAAAAAAATCCGTTGGAAAAATGTGTTTAATGAGTAATACTTTATGGTTTATTATTGATAATTGCTTTAATTTCAAGACTATAAAAAATTTTCCGCTCCACACATATTTTCACAATTATTAATTTACACATCATAAAAAACACATGCCTATGCCGTTGTAGGCATTTGTATTGCCAAAATTTAATGATCTTAAATTTAACATGACGAAAACAGAAATTAAATTAAATTTAAAAATAATTTTTGCTTTCAATGAGATACAAAAATTATCTTGCGGATTGCCCAATTTTTTCTTGTTGTTGATTTACATTAAATTTTTTTTCAATTTTATTGAATTTAGCAATTTAATATGAATATCCTAAAAGTACATTTTTTCTTAATAGATCAAATGTCAACGAATCATTTATTTAAATGGTACGGTATGGTAAGCTGTTTTCACAAATAATAGAAAATAAAACTTAATTTAATGTCTATTTTATTATGTTTTGATTAGAATTTCAATTGATTGATATAAAGTTTCATGGGGGCAAATATTTTTAATATTATTTCATAGTGGTTTATTAAAAAGTAAAAAAAACTCAAATAATAAAAATTAACATTATGTACAATAATAATGTATAGCTCCCTTTATATATTTAGGGTGCTCATGTTAAAAACAAAAACTAATATAAATCAAAACATCCTTGTAATTTTATTTTAATATAATTTTGTTTTTATGTATAATTTGTTTGAATAAATTAATATAAATTTTAAAACTTATAAAAGGTAAATAAAACAGATTGTGTTTGCAAGTTTTTAAAAAATAATAAAAATTGTTTTCAGATTTTAACGCTCTTTATGCCTGTTAAGTAAGTGTACTACTACTGCTTTAATATCTTAATGTCTTAATTTTTTCAAACTACATATAAACCACAAATTGACATATTAACACAATTACTAATTATCGTTAACACCTTTAAGCACTTTTCTTTCCATGATTTATTGTTTTTAATGCAAGAAAAATAAATAAATTATAACCAACGTTATACAATTTATAAATAATTGTAGTAAATCAGTTGGTTGAAATTATAACAGTGTTGGTCTGTATGTGTGTGTGTATATGTGTTTGATTGTCCGGCTTGGAGTAAGCATGTGAGTGATGATTTTACATTTTAAAATTGGGAGTTATGACATGCGTGTCTGACAGAAATATTGCTGTTGAGCTAATTGTTTGTATATTGTTTTGTGATTTTTTTTCGCAACATGAATTCAACAACATTATTTATTAATACTATTTGTATTTATGACTTTTGTTTTAAATAGCACAAGCGCCAGTTTTTTTTTTCTTTTGAACAATAACTATTGCAACATTGCATATTCATATAAAGAAATAACAGTAATGACTGATTGACTGACGGATTCAACGTGCAAAGCTATATACTCGAAATTCGGACTGCGGTGACTTTTCCGATTAATAAAAATAGATAAAAATTGGAAAATCGGTAATTTGAAATCTCCTAAACTATACAGAATTGATATATGAACTAAAAAACAAACGGACCCATCTCTGGTACTTTTTTAAAATTTTGCTTTTAAGGTATATTTGGTAACTTCTACTTAAACTAACAAAGATAAAAAAATAATTGCACTCGAAAGGTCTCGAACAAATAAAATATGTTTTTAGATTTATTTTTAAATTTGATCCTAAGGGGGTAAAAAAAGGAGTAAAAAACATATTTTGAAATACAAAGAAACAAAAGCATCTCAAATTTCGTAACACAGGCATCGAACAAATATATATAGGCTTTTGGAACTTTTTTTTTAATTTAACAACCTGAGGTGCGCAAAAATGGGCTAAAATATTTTGGGGCTTTTTGGTACTTTTTAACTTTACTAAAGAACGCAATTGAGGTTTTAAATGGTATATGCAGACCAAACATATTTTTAAGTTTTTTTAACACTTTTGGGACAAGAAGTACTTTTTCATAATATATGTGCACTGTGTATGTACTTTTTGCCTCTCTTGAGATATATGAAATTAATGGAAATTGACCCAGATTGGGGTCAAAAGTTAACTAAGTGGATAAAACTTTCTTTTTTTTGGCATTTATGACTTTTTTGGAGATTATGAGCCTAGGAAATAAAATTGATAAACTAAAAGCAATTAAGTGGACAAAAAGTACTTTTTTCATGTTTGGTACTTATTTTTATTTTCTAAAATTTTTAGTCTAGAAATATGAAATCAAGTAATACTGAACAAGACTGGGCTCAAAACGCAATAAAAACAAAAAATATACATTAAAATATGACCTATTTTTTACTGTAAAATATAAGTTTTTCAATGAAATTAAAACGCGATTGAAAAGAACGCAATAATTATTTTGTATTTGAGCTAATATTGTTAACAAAGACCAACGTCATTACGCATCAGTCTAGGAAAAAAATGTTTTTTTGCCCGTGGGAGCCTATTGTCTCTTTCAAGCACATCATTGTTGAGCTACCAAAAAATCTGAAAATGGTTTTCAAAACCACCCCACCAATAATCTCAGATAACTTTTATATTGAGATTAGCTTCTGGGATTTATAACAGGATTTTTAAATAGAACGATTTGTTTATCTAAAACCTGAGTTGGGCCAATAACACATTCTTCTTTTAGCATAACATTCTAAAACACCAAAAGAGAATTGTGATCCAATTAAAGAATGCCGGGTCTTCGTTAGCTAAGCAGTCAAAACAAGTAATGAAGTTTGAAAGAAATACAACTTTTTATAATTATAGACATTAACACTGCTTTTTTAAAAATTACATTCCATTATTTAAAACGATTTTAATAACGAGTTAACATAAATTTATAAAAAAAAACAAAAAAATATAAAAGATACATAAATTACATGCTTAAACACAAAAGCAGGTTCTTAAAATGCTTGAATTAAAATCAAAAATGACTTAAAGAGGACCAAAGAAAAATCAAAGACAAAGTGTCAATATAACATTCACATTTGAAAATGTTGACTAACGCTGCACGTACAGTGGTTTAAATAAATAATCGAATAAGAATTTTTTTTTATTTTTCAAAATTAAATGTAAAAATATTTTTTTTTAATCTTTTTGTATTAAATTTTAATAACAATCCTGTTTTTTTTTAAATTAAATGTTTTTTCTTTGTTAAATTTTTCTGTTATTACCTGATTAAATTAGGTAAGGTGCCGTTCGATTATTCGTGTGAACCTTTGTATGCATGTTTTAACTTTTTTTATGTTAGTATATGTGCATGTCTGTCGGTGTATATTTTAACAAGCTACTACAACAACAATTTCTATCCATGGTTTAAAAACGAAATTATTGCTTTTTTTGACAAAATAGTAGAGACCGGTTATTGATTTACATTTTCTTAATCAACAAGTCAACAAATTTGTAACTATCGATTTTTAAAGAAAAGAATCAAAATAAACCAACAAGAAAAAACCAAAATAAATTTTATTTAAGAAAAATACTTACAACAGAAAAAAATATGTTAATAAATTTTAATAAAGTTCAATGACTTCAGTTGAATACATCAGCCACGTTAAAAGTGGTTAATACATACATATGGATGTGTTGTTCATTATTTTAATTTTTTATTACTTTCGTTAAATTTAAATTTGTATGGCTTTTACAAAAGATAAACAACATGTTAACACATGCAAAAAATTAAAGAACTTACTTTATAAATTACTGACGCTCACTTTACATTGAAATCGTTTTTAGATTAAGAAATGTTTTTACTGGAAATATGTATTTCTCAAAAGATGAGGGAGGTGAAGTGATTTGCGAAAATAGTTGGTGAATGTAATTTTATAAAACAATCATTTGTCCTAAATATCTTTTTGCTTATGCTTTTCTTTTATTTGGTCTAGGTAAATGACGTCACTTAAGTTTTTTTAAAGAGCAAATAACACAAAATTGTTGACAGACCTCCTCCATACGTCATTTTATACTTTGATGGTTTAATTTTTTTTTTATATTTTTTTTTTGTGTAAGGGCGTTAAATAAATAGTGCCATTTTAAGATTTATTACAGCTTCTTTTATTAATCGATTGAATTTTATAGAGCTTCCTTATATGATTAATTTGATAAAAAAAAATAATATTTGTTTAATATAACAAAAAAGTGCGATTGAGTCAGAACTGAAAACGATTAGTTGCAAAAGAATGTAAAGTATCTTTATATTTTTGTAGTATATTTTTAATGAAATTTGAATTATTTTATTACATACTTGTTTAAGTAAAATAAAATAACCCCCCCCCCCCCCCCCCCTGTTGCGAAAGCTGTTGTCGACGTCTACATCGATTATAAACTGCATTCAAATTGGTTCACCATCGCCAACTTGACCTAAAATCGGTATTAAATTGGAAATATATGTGTTGATGCCGACATTTTATCGATATTTTTGAGGAAATAACGATTATTACTATTTTAACTAATTTTCTTTTAAAATATTTTTCAAAATTTCCTATTTCGAGTCAATTGTTGTCGAAATTGACACAAAAGTACGGAAACACAAAAAACTAAATTTCTGGCCCGAAAAAAACACATAAATCGCTTTCTTTAAACAGTTACAAAACAGGGTAAAAAAGGGGTAAATCGGGTAAAAATTACCATAAAAACATTATATAAAATCATTAATGCTAAGTTGCTTGCCTGACGCGAATTATTTACTTTGCATTTTTGTTTCTTCCAAACAATATTTTCATTTGTTATTTTTTGTTTTTTCAAACTGCTGATTGCTTCACAATTTTCCAAGTGAGCCCGAAGAAAAAGTATGGGCAGTTTCCTGCAAGAAGGAGAAGAATAATTCTCTCTCAAAATCGCTCCTATTCCCCAATTTTTGTTTACAGAAACGTATTTAGGTAAAACTGGTATCCCGCACGATTCCAAAGTTTCGTACGGAAACACATATGAAAAAAATTGGGCATTAAATTTTGTGTCATCGCATTTTAATTATATTTTTTCATACTGAGATATGTGTAAGGTGACCATTTGTACTGATTTTATCAGAACATTAACTGATTTTATGGTTTAATTTTTTTTTCATGAAAAAAAAAATAATTGAAATTTTTAAAATCTAGTTTTAAGTCAATTTGCAGCTTTCAAAAAATTATTAAAGATTTTTTGGAAATTTTTTTCTAACTCAGAATGAATCGTCAAAAAAGCGGCCTCTTCTTTAGTTACAAGAATACATAGTCACCCAGATGGGCGGACATGGTTTAATGGACTTGGGAAGTGATTTTAATTCTATCGCTTTCAAAACTTAACATTTTAGGGCGTACTTTTACTTTTTTTGATCTAAAAATAAAAGATTACTCTAGTCATGTGGTATGTTTAAGAATTTCGAATGGCATTTTTAAAGTATTTTTTTACCAAATTATTTATATTTTAAACATTTGTAGTTCAAAATTTAGGTATTAACTGCCTAAGATCGTTGAATTTCTATTACTTATAAGCATTTTTAATATGAAATAAAATTTTCAATTTTCCATTTTCTCTATTTGCAGCCGTAAAAATGCAGCTCTAATCAAATGCAAAATCTTCTGGTATATTAAAATTTTAAAAAATGATAAGAGCCATACGGCTGCTAAATTTCTTTACGTAGTTTTTGACATTATATAACATATTGCTTTTACAATATTTAAACTTTCTCCTTTTGTTTTAGTTTTTGACATGTCGTCAAACTCAGTATTATAGTCTGAAGCCACCTTAAAAGCAGATATTTTTTCCCTGCTCAATTAAAGTTTTGGGTACCTTTTATTTTTAGGGTGCATTTGTTAGCCCCTTTTCTCAAACCAAATATTTCTATACAACAAACATATATGTATATCAAAAAAATATTATCATTTTTTTTTATTTATATTTATCGAACATGTTTATATATATTTTTTATTATAGTTTTTGCGGTTTCGTTACAAGTATTAATCACATTTTTGTTGCGCATTTATAATATTTTTATTTTTTCTTTTTAGACATGCCATGTTAAAAGATGGGATTAAACTTTGTCGCGGTTTTTATTTTAACAATAAATTTCTTTATTAGTTTATTTATTGTGTAGAAGAATTTTTGTATTTTTAATATGCATAACAACTAATGTAAGTAATTATTGTAAAAACTAATGTAAAACAAGTTAGAAAATCAATTTATGTGTATAAACAAGGAAAGTAGAAAAAATACGTTTTAAACTATTAAGTCATTCAATAAATTCTTTCTAAGATTAAAATACATATGTAGATATTTATAGAACGCTTTCGATTAAATAAAAGTTCTAAATAAAATTCTATTTAATAACTGTCATATAATAATGGGGGTGGACAATCCGCTGTTTGGATTCTTTTTCAACGTATTAAATCGTAGGGCAATTAATATCTATGATGGGACGAGCAATTATCACAAGGTGAGCAAATTGTGATACTCCTTAGGAAGAAGTTTAACCGAACATTTTTCAACTTTTCAGAGCTCCCGAGTTACCACTGTAGGTAAAAATTAAAAAACAAATAAAGGGTTTGCAGTACAAAGATGAATTTTTACAAACATTTACTAAATTTTATCAAAATCGGCTTGTATTCACAAATTTTTTGGAAATAATCCTTTTTTATATTTTTCCGAAAAGAACGTATCTTTTATTGTTAAAAAAAAGATGCCAACCTCGTAAAAATTGTGTTTTAACTTTTTATTATATTTTGTTTTCTTACTTACTTGAAGTACCGTGTGTTCAGAATTACATATTTACTTCAAGTACTTTGCTACTGAATTACTTTAAAAGTATATTTTTGCCGTTAAAGCAAATTTTTTTAACATTTTTATATGTGCCTTGAGTTTTCTGAAGTTAGATTGGTTAACAATAATAAAAATAAGTAAATTTATAAGCAAAACTGTTTGTACTTTCATTTTTTGAAAATGTAAAAGCTAAAGTTGACTGAGAAGTTACTTGCACTTTGTGGTCTTCAACAATCAAAACCGTTGATAACGAAAAATTGTTTGTTGGGTTTTCGAAAAAGTTTATTGTGACTTAAACCTACAACAAACCCTATAAATAAATATAAAACTGTTTGAAACTATTTTTTTTTTTTGTTGATGTCCGGAAAAGTCCGGGTTTTTTGCGCTGGATGTCCTCTTTTTGAGAATTTGGATATAACAACCCTAACAGGGCTTAAAAATAGACATGCAACTTCAGTTTGATTTTCATCAAATAAAGGTTTTGGTATTTATGATAAATGTTGTCTATTACAAAATTAATAATTTTTGGCTTTTTTTTTTTAATTTTCAAAAACAAAATTTCTTTAATTTTGGCAAAAAGCAACAATATTTTTTATGATTTTAGTTTAAATAATTTAAAAACCGCTAAGTATTTAAACAAAGTTTTATGACTTAGAAATAAAAACGGGTTTTTTTTTTTAACTTTTAAAATGTTTCTTGTAACAAAATTGGATTATTCATTCTACCACAAATTATAATAAAATCGGTGGGGCATTCCTTAAGAAACTCATAATATATATATCAAAAAAATTTAATGGTCATCAAATGTAATTTTACTTGTTGCATAGTGTAATTTAACAGATTATCTTTATAAATCATTAACATATATGTTCACACCCATAAGACTTGTATATTTTTTACCTGCTTACACAAATTAAAAACAAAACACAAAATAACAAAAATAAAAGTGTCAAGATTAAACAAGAAACCAACAGCTTAATAAAAAAAAAAATAATAAAAAATAAGTGAAATGAAAAAAAAAATATTTATTAGAGATGATTTGATGCGAAAACACACCCTAATGACAGAAAAAAAATCCATACTCAAGCCTTTAAGTATTAACAATTTGAAAATGATTTGCTCTTAATGCGAAAAATAAAACTTAACAATTAAAAATAAATATTTAATGACATTTGATAATGTTTAAAGAAAATAAAATTTAGATAAATGTATTGCAAGGGTGGTAAAGATGTGGGGGGACATTAAGAAAAAAGTATGTCTACTGAAGTAGAACAAAGGTTTAACAAGCAATAAAACACAAGTACTATGATAGCAAAACACTTGAATATATTTTTAAACATTGTATTTACAAGTATTTTGCATTTTATTGACTTTTAAGTTAAGAAGAAAATAAATTTCTGCAGAGTTAAATTTATTTATAATTTCAGATTTTGCAACGCATTACCAAGTAATGCAATAAATAATGAAAAATAAATACAATTACCATTACTAGAAATATCTTCTTTCCAATTAAAAAAAAATTCTTAATGATGAAAAAAAGTTTAGGTGACTACACCTTAACTATAACTATTTAAACCTTTTTAAACAATTATTTCTTTAAGTGCTTAGTATCTAGGATTATTTAAAACATTCTATATTTAATGTTTATTTTCATTTAGTAAGTAAAAGATTGCATTTGGTTTGCTTTATTCTAATCTACATAGTTGACTTTATAATATAACATTGTGCTTTCTAGTAAACGATAAGGTAAAAGTCTATTATCTTCCAACAAATTTGACACCAAGGAAAAAACCATAACAAATACGATATTTTTTTATAAGGCCGGTTCCATTGTAACGGGTGTGATAAATTCTCACACCCGTTGCATTTTTTATTATAGTTCTAACGGAAACATTTAAAAATTGTTTTTGAATAAAAGGCTGAGACGACTTCAAACTTTTGATCATAGGCAAACACATGAACATAATTTCCACTCATGATGATCACTAGACAGCTGTGATGGTTAGAACTTTAAAAATTAAAGTCTTAGGAAAATTTTACCTCGAGATCACATTGTATTAAATTTTTTATTAAAAACTATTTCGAATTATTTTGGCTTAATATTATTTGTGAAAAAAATGTTTTTTGTGTTTTTTAAGTTCAGTAAAAGTGAAGAATTTATTTTTATTAACACAAATCAAAAAACACAGTTAGATAATACAATTAAGCAAACAAAAAAAGGACTTGTTAAGTACTTTATGTAGCTTTTTACATTTTATGTTAATCAGGCTTTACGCTTTTATTACCTTTTTGCAAAAAATGTTTTATTTCCCCTTTCAAAATAATCTGGTTCTTTTCAATGCAAATAATAAAATAATGCACCAAAATTCGGTTTTATTATAAAACATTTTTTGTGCAACACAAGTATAACTGTATTCTAACGCTCAAACCTTTAAATTAGCAGCACTTTGGGACTTATTAATTTGTCCCAATTTTTACTCAATACCTCTTTACATATCGTCGTTCTGAAATCATCTTCTTATTGTATTTTACAAAATAAAAAAATGTAATTTCTTGTGTAATTTTTTTAAATCTTTTAACCTGTGTAACTCCTAAGTTTCCTCTCGTATAGTTACCGGGATATACAAAAAATGAAGATAGATATTGTTTAAAAACTATGGGTCATTGAAAATTTTTCCGATTGCTTAGTCTTGTTCTAATTTTTAAAAGCAATTGTTTCGAGAATATTTCTGATGGGTTGGTATGAACAAAGGTTTGTAGGACTTTTTTAGGCTTTGAAAAATCGACCCCCCCACAATAATTCTAAAAAGACTTAGAAATATAATTCGAAATGAAATGAAAAACTAACGTAAAATCTGATCCATCATATTCTAAAAATTTCTTTCTGCAAGGGAAAATCTTTTAGAGAATGTAACTGGTGGACATTTTCATCAAACTGTAAAAATTATATACAGATTATTTAGTATGTGATCGTTTTAAAACCTTGTCGAACTAATAAATAATAAAATACAAACCAATTTATTTATATTTCAATCATTTTCATTCCTCTCTAGACGTAAATCAACAAAAAAATTATAACAATTTTTTTTTGCAATTTAGCGCCGTCTTACGTAGAACGACGATATAACAACATTAATTATGTAGAAGAAACATTCGAGTTAGACACATCGTGCTGACATTGTAAGGTCTTGCTTGTTATTTGGTTATTTAAGTTTTTTTATATATTTTAGATTTCGAAAAAGTAAACTTATTTTCTTGGTAAAAAATATAAAAACAAAGGATTTACATTCTGCTACATAATTGTTAAAAATTTCAAAAACAACTTGACTGCCGATTGGGATAATTTTTCTTCTCTGGTGGCAACTTCGAAAACCGACAGAGTTTCTTGCTTGTCATGCAGCGTTGCCGTTTGGCTACATTTGTTATATATTACGTAACTTTTTGACCTTCTTCGTAACATGTATGTAAAATTTTAACAGTTTTGATCTAATTTTCGTAACTTTTTGTACTAGTCACACAATAAGGTATGATTTTTGGTGTAAAACATATTTTTAAGTACTTTTAATGTACATTATTAAGGACGCTTCTAAATCATACATAAGTAGTTTTTGACGGGAGTGACGATTTCATTCCCGTTTTTTGTTATTAATTAAAAATTTTAATTTCCTAATTATAAAAAAGGCAATGATTTCTTAGGATTGTAGAAATTATAAATACCTGTAGCCTTAAACAATTTTTTCAGTAGTTAGTTGTCTTTTGTTTTTGTGCACTTTTGACTTATCTGTACAAAATTGTTTTTTTTTTCCACCAATATTCTTCGAAAGCCCATGCAAATTCCGTTTTTAAATACGATTTCTATACCTACATTTTAGAGATAAATTCCCTTAATGTCTGGCATTCGAAATTTATTAACATACAAAACATCAACGATAGCTGCACTTTGACTTAACTGCCCAAAATTGTTTTTCGGTAATTGCTCATATAAACCGTTTTTAAATGTATTTAATAGAGGATCGATTACAGCTGCACAGGTTAAAAACTGTGGTAACCCTTTTTCGATGCATTGCGGCACGATGGCCAGTAGTCCGCCGCTCTCCTCTTGCACCCAATATATTAAACTTCTCTTCAACTTCTATAAACAATGAGGAAAGTTTTGAGTAGAGTCACCTTATTGTTTTTTATTTTAGTTGCCTTTGTAAAAACAAACAATTTAAAACCAAATATGTAAGATACATTAAAGATGACAGCACTTTTGACTTTAAAAAAATGTTCAAAGTCAATTGTGCAGCTGAGTCAGATTAATGTAATTTAATAAATTTTATTTAACTTTTTTGTCCAAAAACCAAGACTTATGATTTAGTTATGTTTTTCTAAATGTAGCTTTCTATGAAAAAGTGTAACTTTTAGTACGAAAAAAAACGTAATTTTCTGCTATCTACTCTGGCAACGCTGTTGTCATGACAAACAACCACTTTTTTAGCCGTTTTCTATGTTGCATACTCTTATAGCCGTATTCTTGCAACAGGGCCGGTTATTTTGGAACATGTGCTTTATTACTTATACAAAGTAGACATTTTAATTTCAACCAAATCAAAGTTTTTTGGCAGCCTTGATTTAAAAATATTTTAAGTAAAACGATATTAAAAAAATACTTTCTTGTTCAGGAGCTCAAAATATGAATTTTTATGTATGTTTATGTAAAAGGGATGTTGTTGTCACTAGTAAAACAAGTTTGATATGAAAATGAGTCATTATTCTTTACTTCAAAAAAAAACCTGCCTGCAATATGTAAAAATTAAAACAAAAAACGCAGATAAGGGAATTTTCTTTTTCAACCCCCTTTTTTAGTTTTTTTTTCTTTTATCAAAATGATGTTTGTGTTTTGCATTTATTAATACCATTTCTATTTATGGCCAATTATTAAAATTTTTATTTAAAATTTTTCAAATCAACCTAAACTCGTTTATAAAGAAGCAAAAGAATAGCAAAAGTAAATTAATCAAAGAAATTTTCGTTAGTTTAAGTGAAAAAACATGAGTGAGTCATCACGTCATTGTGATGACCAGACCTGTTTGCTGGCCAACAAAAAAAAAAATATCATAAAAAATAACAACAAAAATTGTTGGTATCTATAAAGTATATTTGGGTTTATGGTGTGATAATTTTTATTAAAACATACAACAATATTTCTTATTTTTCAAACGCATGCATTATGATTAGCATTCAACTTAAACAATTGTTTTCTTTTAATTATGTATTTGGTTTATAAATTTATTTATTTTATGGTTTTGTTATTTATTCCGTATTTTGGCTTATGATATGTGGGTCAATTCTTTTTTATATATATTTATTGTGTACTTGAAATAAAAAGGGGGAGTCAATACCAAATGAGTGAGAATTTTAAAGACAACCAAATAAAAAATATATAGTTTTAAGTGTCATTCTCTTTATAAATTAAAGTGTTAAGTAAATGTAATGTTTTTATTTTTTAAATTAAAAATTTTAAATATAAAAATATAAAAACTTGTCGAAGTACTAAGTCAAAGAAATAGTAAAATTAATTTTATTATTTTACTTTTTACGCACTTAGCGGTTTTTAATAATAAAAAAATCTGATTACTATAAAATTTTTCAAAAAACACGTAGAGGTCAATGCGAAGCATTACATCACAATAAACAAAATTCGAATACTTTCGATAACCTTCATATCTTTTAAAAATGACCAGCCAAGCACAGTTTGCTTGGCCAACCCTGTAATTTTTTTTTGATTCTTTCTTTTATTGTTGGCTTGAAAAAATAAATAAAATAAGAGAAGAGTCCTTAGTTAAACTCAAACAATGTTAGTTATACATATGTATTTAGAAATTTCAATTTTATGTCAAAAGGTAAAATTTAAATAAGTTTTAACTTTCAACAAAAAAAGGTTTTTTATTTTATTGATTTTTATTATTTATATTTATTTTGGAGTTGCAAGTCAAGTTGGTCTCCTCGGAGCCCGAACGCTAATCGGATTTTACATGTACATTACACGAGCACCAACAAAGACCTTAATGCATTAAACACATTCAAGCTACAAGAACACAGGAACACACGAACACAAAAGTTGCTTGCTACATTTGTGTCCGTGTGGCTGCTACTGAAATATTTACTAGACTACCACCACGAAAAAAACATATGAGCAATATGATTTACAGTGGTGCCACCTAAAGCCTTTTTGTATTGTTTAAGCTATATATTTTACATCTTTCCGTATTGGCAGCACTAATAGTTTGACTGTCGCGTACAAAAATAGAAATTAGTTTAATTTCGACCACGCCACAAAATAAGCATTAAAAAAATTATTCTCATAGGCACACGTGTATTCTTTTTTTTTGACTGGTTGTGTTCGGTAGCCTGTAGCGAGGAATGTATTTAATGCTTAAAACTGAGAGTAAAATATGTACCAAAAACAACACAGGTTAATATTGCGTTGTTTTCAAAATGTAAAACACACAGTAAAAAGCCCTATACATTCTTAAAGTAATTTTCTTTTTTTGACATAAATGTTGCACATCTACAGTCAATGCTAATTTCCATTTTTTTTAAATATATGTATATAGGTTTATTATGGGCTAATTTGGTTTATGGATTATATACATATAAAAAATATGGGCATAAAACTATAAGTGCAAACAGCTGTTAAAACAACAAAAATAAGAACATATATTTAAAATGTTCATTTAATAATAAGTATAAAAATAAATATAAAAAAAAGACACATTGTATGAACATACAAGAAAATATATTCTTTTAATGAATTTTAAACAGTCTTATTAAAATGTCCTTGACTTAAGACATTCTCTTAAATGAAACTGAAAAATTAAAAACAATTTCGCACTCATTAATATATGGAAATAAAAAAAATAATAAGAAGCATCTAACTAAATACATATAAATAAGTACATAAATTCATACACAGAAAAAAAAATAGGAAACAGATATGTATCAAGTATGTAATAGCAAAAAGCTAAATATCAACTAAAACTATTAACATTTTTTTTGTTGAGCAAGTTGTCGTCTAATATATTTTTAAATTTCTCCATAGGTTTTCGCAATTTTCTAAAATCACTTAAAGACAACTGGTAACAAATATATTTGTTGTATTTTTTTTTCTGTGTAGACATGTATGCTTATATGTATTTTGTTTAACGTATTAACTTAAATACATTCATATAATATAAAATTAACTGCTGTGATACTAGCAAAAACATTGCACTTGCTGCGGTTGCATTTGTACAAGTAGTTTTTCTTTCTTTCTCTTTATTCATAATAGGGGTTAAAATGTTTACATTTAACAAAGAGTGTCCCAAACTGAACGAAAGATTTGAATTCAATGGAAAACACTTTTTTTAAAGTTTTTTTTAATGAATTAGACAAGTACCTACATAGTACCTTGTTGCGCATACGCAATAGCATTTCGAAATTTTCCATGACCATTTTGCATGAATGTGGCTGAAATTCGTTGATGCTGATTTGAATCACCTCCTTCAACGCACGGGTAGTTGTGGGCTTGTTGTCTTATCGAGTAATTAAATGATTAATGGGTTTTACGGCATGTGGTACAGTCTTTTTAAGACCACATATTGACTTTATCAAGATCATTCAATTTTGACAAAAAAAACCTTGTTTTGATTTTTTTACATAATATCGATCACTTGTGAGAAGAGAAACTCCACAATTTAAAAGAACGTCTTACAAGGGATACAAAATAGTTGTTATTTTTATGTCAAAACTCCTAAAAAGTTTTGTAATCATGCTTATACCTATTTACCTACATTTTCCTTTATTTCGATAAATGGTCTGCTCATATATGCATCACAAATAGACAAAAGGATATCTCGTTAAAACACATACGAGCTAGGGCTTTTTTATTTCTAGATAACGATATACACATATTTCAAATTTTATTTTTCATAATTTGCCAAGTGTTTGAAAAAAATAGTTTATGCAAACAAGAAAAGCCTTTTTTTGTAGCAGATCAATAATGCCTAGAGGGTCAACAGGTGGAAAATATTAAATAATTTTTAGACGATGAAAATTGTATTCGCTTACATGATGAAGGTAAGCTTTCGTGCTAGAATTATACCACAAAGTGAAAAAGGATCCGTGCATTCTCGAAAAGTTTTCTCTTGTTGGGCACCAATAATTTAAATAAAATATAGCATCCGTTGCGCTTTCTAAGGTGTTTTTTTAGGAAAAATTATTGATTTTGTAAAGTACAAACATATGTATAAGAGTATTAATAATTAGGGAATTTACAAGGTGTTCTATTTGTCATAAAATTTTCACAATAGTTTAAAAACATTTGCCAACTGTTGGACACTTGGCGAAGGTGTATTTGGAGTTGTTGTGACATTTCAATAAGCATATTAAACGACGTAGTATTTTTTAAGAACTATTTTTGTATAAAAGCCAACAAAACCATTGTGAAATTTTATAACAATAGGACATAATAGGACATCTTGTGAATCCCCTAAATATGACAATAGAACATAATAAGGCACCTTGTGAATCCCCTAAATTTTTTTTTTTTTGTATTTAATACGATAAATATCAGTCAAATCCTTGGTGATCATAGCCTTTTAATATTACAAATTTTTTATGTTTAAACTACAATGAAAAATAGAAACAAAATGTTAAAATGGAATTTTCATTGGTGCCCAATAGTGTTGTCAAAACACCGACTTTTTTTAAAACCGGGTTTCCGGTTACCCGAACTTAAAAAACCGGTTAATCGGTTAACCGCCCATTTTATTACAAAATGTATTTAACGTAAAATAGAATTCATCTTTATTAAAACAACAACAAAAATAACTTAAAAAAAAGCATTTGTTACACAAAATTTGTACCTACTTTATGTAATTTATGGTAAGAAAAACAAAAAATAGTGACTAGAAAAAACTTCTGAGGACCAAATGTGAATTTTATCAAAATAGATAAAACACAATTATATATTATACCTACATACTTTTAGAAAAACAGCTAATATAGTTATGTATATTTTTTTTGTTTTCTCCAAATTTCTTAAAAAATTTCATTTACTTAACAATAATTCACAGCGAAAACACAAAAATAAAATAAGGAAAATTGACGATTTCCACAGATATAAAAAATCGGTTAACCGGGAGGTGAAACCCGGTTTCTTAAAAACCGAAAATATAGCCTAAAACCGGGTTTTCGGTTAATCGGTTAACCGAAATTGACAACACTAGTGCCCAAAATTTTTTTAAAATTTCAAAAAATTAAAAAAAAATCGAACTGGAAAAAATTTACAATCAGATTTTTAATTTTTTTTTTTGTTTTTGGTAGATCATATACCTACATAGATGACTGGTACCTATTATATCTTATCTAAACACCATTTAAAAAGTGTGTTTGGTAAAAGAAATTTTTGACTATGTATTTTATTATTACAAATATATATATGCATATATTTACAAAGAACAATAACATTTACCTACTTTCTTTAAAACAAAATGTTTTTATGTAATCTTACAAAATTACCTTTCAAACCCGATATCGATTTAAATTTTACTTCTTTTAGTTTGTGGTTGCTGCATTATATACTTGTGTTAACGATAGTATATATTTAATTGTTAAGCAAATAGGTATGTATGTATAATTTAATTTATTTTGCAAAAAACTTGTTTAGCAGAAGCAGCTTTAACAACACTAACAGCAATATTAATATTTTTGTTAAATATGTATTTGTTAGAACAAAATCGCATTTTAATACAAAAATGTTTATTGCAACCACAATTATTGTTTTATCTTGTTTTGCCTTGATTATTCTATTAAAAAATTATATTTTTTAACAAATAGCAATAGTAAAAAGGCAAATTATGCTGGACTTAAATTTTTTCCCGATTTGCTGTAGTTGTATTGTCGCACCCGTTAGCAAAATTTTTAACATACATAAAGTCGTTTACACATTTTTTTAACACCTTGTAAACACTTTTGCATAATAACTTTGTATGAAGTGCACAACAACTTATCTTTTATTCTTTATAATTTCATTTTAAATTAACTTCACTAGATTTATTGATTATTATTTTGCAAGCATTGTACATTTTTTTCGTTTACCGTATAGAGAAAAGTTGGAAAAACTTTAGTTTTTTTCTTTAATAAATGTGCAAAAATATCTTTCTCCGCGCTATCAAAGACAACGTCGTTTCACTCCGGCTTCTGCGTACGAAATAAATTTAAAGAATGATACTAAAAAATACTACCCTGCTTTTAGTGCAAATAAAATCAGAGTTGGTTTAGAAGCGTAGTAGGACAAAGTTGAATTTAATTGTACTAATCTAGTGTTGAGCTTTTTAATACCAAGTTTATATAAATTAATATGTGTGCATAATGTGTACCATTGTACAATTAGTTAACAAGGTAGTGCGTACGATTATAAGTTGTTTATAAATACCGCTTTATAATTTAATAACTGCTTTCTTATTTTAAAGCAATATCAGGAAAACTATCTTTGCATTCGTATTTTGCTGAAAAGTCTAAAGATATAATAACAGAAACTGAATTGGTAAAAATTCCTAATTAAAATTTTGAAAAGGAAGCTAAAAATTTGTTAATTTTTGTTATTTTGCTAGTCTTTTAAAAGTAGCACGGTTTTGCCTTATTAGACTTTAGGGGTACACAAAAAAATTATTTTTAGATATAAAATAGATATACTAATTTACTATGTAAATTTCGCTTCAGAAACTTATTTAAAATTTGTTTATGCATATGCACCTTAGTCTTTACTAGGGACATCGACCGGCTGCTTCGACGGACTTAAACCATTGTTTTGTTTAACTGAAGTCGGTTTTCTAAGAATAATTAGTTTTCAAATATCGAATATACCAGTTTTTTTAACAGGAATAACAGTATATTTTACAGTTATGAATATATGTAATTATATTTCCTTAAAAATGTCCTCAGAAGTGTAGAAATATTTTAGGCGCGACGGAGGTGATAAGGCTAGTTGTAATTAAGTGTCCTTAAATACTAATGTAGCTGCAAAGGCTCTTCCACATCGAGAGCTAAATGTGCCTTTAAAGTCTATATTTTTGGAAGAAGAACTTGATTCATTTGCAAGTAGCTTCAAAATGACAACCAATAATGTTCTTTAAAATCACTGTGCCAAAAATTACTTGTTGGGTTAAATATTAGCCCGCTGTGTTGCCGAGAATAGAATGTCCGTTTTGTTTTTATTAAAAATATAAATACTTAATCACTCACTTGTTTCTGCTCTATAAGAGTAGGGGTAAAAATCGTTGCTTGTTTTTAAAACTTATGCAAACTACACAAAAGACCTTTTTAACGTCGTTGTTTTGTGACATCATAAATCTAATATATACAATGTGCAATAAAATGACAGCACGCTGTCATTTTTAAGTTTTGGTAGCTTTGTACTTTCACAGTATTTCGAAACGCTTTGCCACACACCGAAAATGGCACACGTTGCCTTTAGAATACACTTCTATGTTTGTTCAACGATGGAAAAAATTGGCAAATTGTGAACTTAGCATAAATTTATTTTAGTTTTTTCGTTTAAACTTATTTGCTTTTACTTATTTTAATTTGAAAATTGGTTAAATTTCCAATTTTTAAATTTTTCGAAAACCGGGCTTAAACAAAAGTCGAATAATCGATATCTCTAGCCTTTACACAATATTCATCATGATAATGTTTATTTTTAGCTTGATAGCGAACGGTCCTTATAGGAGATTCCCGTCGGAAGGAGCCGGAGCTATATTTGCAGTAATGTTTCAATCCAATTGCAACGATGCTAGATGGTTTAATGCTGATGTGCACCAGTTTCTTTTAAACATTCTGGTTATAAAAGACCTTGCGTGTTATAATTTAGGTTTGGTTACGAAGGGTAGTGGCGAGTCCACCTCCACCCGGGAGCTCTTAGGCCCATTGTGAGTCCTTTCAGAAGAGTCAAAAGAAAAAAGAAAAGACAAAACCTTCCATAGGTAAAAGGAAAAGAGAGCAAGAGTGCTGTCTGCAAAAAGTCCAAGGAAGTCAGTAGTCATAGTAGCGCCTATTTATCCAGCCACCCAACACCCTTGATGAAACCTATGATGCTTTCCGAGCCCACAGCCAGGCACCTCGCCAAGTCCATCTAAGAAGCGCCCTCGGTCGGTGGTAGAAATCTAGCCTTCTTTATTTTTACGGACGGTTTTGGCTCAGGGAGAATAGCTTTTGCTTGTTCAGGTAAGTGTTTTTGTGGTGCGGTTGTTAGTACAAACTTAAATTGAACTGCCTATCTCAGTAAAAACTGAACAAATATGTGAAGAAGTATTTTTAATTTAAACAAAACACTTAAAATTGTTTTTGGTAATAGGATGAATTAAGTTTAGGAGCTAAAGAAAAAATTCACTTTGGCCACTGATACACACACATTCTTATGTGTTTTTTATTAAAAATCCTATATGAAAGACTCCTGCTTGTACCTCATATTGCCTTTCCCTGTACAGACATTGCATATACATACACACATACATATATACCTAATATATTTTGTTTGCATTAATCATTTGATTGCCAGATACTGTATTTATTTAAAAAAATATATTCCATTATTCTCAGTTCTTATAAATCTTCTATCTATTTGCCCCCCTTTAGAAATTATTTATAGCTCTAGCGCTGTTTGTATCTAATAAAAATAAAAACAGTTTTTACTACTACATTCATCCATATACAAATTTTTTTTACATTCTGTGAGATTGGAATTGCTTCTTATCTTTCATTTCAGTCTCACTACAGCAACAACAGCTTAGGTTTTTAAGAAAATATCTATTTATCCGGTATTATGTTTTTCTTTTCTTATAGCAGGACAAGAGTAGCACTATATTTATTTGCTATGTATGTCTCACTCGAACACACAGCATTTGTTAAGCAAATTGAAAACCGTTCAAAATTATTAGAAAATATCTTCAGTTTACAAATTGTTCTACGCGGATTCGGATGTGTGGTAGTGAAGATAAACAGTGATGATAAATGAAAAGTGAAAAGTATTAGTTTTTGTTTTAAATAAAAATTCAGAAAAAAATAAGTCGACACACACACACACACGGTCGAATTAAAGCAGTGAAGGAAAAGAAAAAATAGTTTAAGATACAAGAAAAATGTTGAATGTGTTTTTAATATAAAAAGTTGTTAAAATAATTGTAATCGTTTTTAAATATAGCTACTCAGTAAAAAATTAATACAAATAAATTTTTTTCTATACATATTAAAAAGAAGAGTGTGTATATTTGAAAGAAGAGGAAGAACAGCCCGTAGAAAAGTGGTCAAAAAGTAAGCAACCTTTTTAAAATAATGGAAATGCAAGACGTAAGGAGGTGTAAAACGGTGATGCCAATATTTGCCGCCTTAAAAGCATAGAATGTTGAGATTGAATTAGGTTTTCTTATCGCACCGCCCAAACTAGCTTTAAATATCTTGGCAATTAGGCAATAACGTCGGCAGAATAACGGAAAATTATTGCTTATTGCCTTACTAATGTTCCAAAATCATAGCATTTTCATTGAATACCAAAAAATTTCCGAATTTAATTTTAATCTGTATTTTATACAATATCTAAGTATGCACAAAGATTAAAACAAGTTATTGGAAAATTTATAGAACCGAAATCAGTGAAGAATTTAACTGAGTCAATAATTTGCTTGTCTAAAATCGGTATAAACAAAATTTTAAAATCAGACACACAATTTTATTAGATTTCTGAAAAAATTTATTTGGAAAAAAATGCCTACTATTTTCAATAAAAAATTGTTGCTATTGAGCAAAACAATTTTTTGATTTTTCCTTTATTTTGTTTGACATAAAAATCAGATTACAATTTTATTAGGGTCTAATAAAATATTACCTGAAAAAAAAATATAAAAAATTAAGAAAAAAAAATATGAGAGGTTTTTTATACATATTGTGTGAAAGCACTTTGAATAAAATTTTGGCAATAAGTACCTATATACGCAATAGTGGGGCCTACATTAGAGATAACATAATTTGACGGATGCTCTAATATATGTTTACATATTTATTGCTAATGAAGTCTAGGTGTATATATTAACATACATAGGTATATTTGCACTTGTACGTAAACGTATCGCGCACTTAATACTAAACAGTCACAACTTAAAATGCTTCTAAAACCATGGTTGTATGGTGGCATTCTATAACGTTTTAACTGATTTGACAACTAAGTCGGTTGTTGATCCAATCAAGCTGTGTATGGCTCTGTCAATTGATTAGTATGGCTGCTGTCAAGTTAGTTGGGGAAAAATCAAAAGATTTAGATTTTTGTTTTTGTTGGTTAGTAAGTCCTTCAATTCCATTGTGATGTGTGAGTTTCCTGATTTGCTGTCAAAATTCATGTAAAATATGACAAATTTGAAAGTTGAATAAAAATCTTTAAATTCAGTTTATGAAGTATGTAATCAAAATTTTTATCAAAACATAAAAAAGCATAAAATTTGTATAACATAGTGTACTTAGCAGAATAATAGTACCTACATATGTTGCTAAAATGCAAACCCACGTAAATACATTTATCAAACATTTAGAGGAGAAGCAAAAACATATTCTTAATTACAAAGGCAGTATTTCAAATCTTTTCTTTTTTCCGGCATTATGTTTTAAGTTTTATTTGTTAAACTAAAAAAAATATATTATCATGTGCCCTATAATAAAATATACTCAAAGATGGTGAAATGTCGATTTGGGGTTATTGTTAGTACGTGGTTTTGCGTTTCAGCTGACGATATATATTATACAATGCGTATTTGCGAAATAAAAACAAGAACAAAAAAGGGGTTACTAACCATTTATCATTATTTTACGTAAATGTGTCAATATATTTACTGGGGCTTTCTGTCAAAGGAATTCAGTTGGTTTAAAGCTTTCAAACGATTTTTATTCAATATTACACATTCGTTAGGTTTAAAAGAAAGTTTAAGCCCATCAAATGTGAATATGTTTTACCGTTCTAGAAGAAAAGTTCCAACTCTCTTATAGATACTATGAGACTCATTTAGTCATTTCCTTAAAAGTAGAAATTGAAACAAATTTAAAATTGGTATGCGAGATAACAAAAATTTCAAATTCATTTCTCCGAAAAGTAGCAAAATTAAAAAACTAATAACTTAATGGTTTATTATTAGCTTAGTGCATAAACATAGAAAAACACATTGAATTATTTTTTAACTGGGAATATATAAAAATGTGCATCTCTTGTATTGAGCAGTTATATTTAAAAGGTGCTATCTAAACTTTTAACCAAAATAATTTTTATAGCAACGTGTTCCCTGACTTAATTGTAAGATGATATATTAATTCAAAAAATATATGTTGCTAAAATAATTTTTTTACTAATTGTGTTTGTGCTTTAAAATCACTTGAGTTGACAACACCTTTAGTTAATAACATAATGCATATAAGTATTATATTATAGATAAAAGTAGAATGTAGACAATATCTACGAAATGCAAAAATGGAACGAAATGAACCAAACTAAATTTTACAGTAATTCACGAATAAAACTGGAAAATAATAAAACAACCCTGTTTTTAAATAAAAATAAATAAAGTAAATTATAAATAATTAAAAAAGTGGATATCAGTAAAATTTCACTTTTATTTTTTTAACAAACGGGAAACAAAATATATAAATTTTTTAAGTGTTCACTAGCTATTTTCTTTACGCATACAGTTTAATTAAGGAAACATCTGTTTTTCAAATGACTGTTGGACTGCTCGATCTTTCGCCTCCTAAAGTGTTTTTACAAGTCGATTGAAACATCGTGCCCATCATATTATGTGTATTTTGTTTATGTTGCAATAACTAAATGATGTAAGGCAATCACCAAATCTGATTGTAAAAACTTCCCAAAAGTTATTTCCTATTTTTTATTTAAAAGCGCCGAATAGAGATTTTTAACTCATTCTGTTTCATCACGAAAGAGACGCATGTAAGAGCCTGAATAATATATTTGTGCTTCTCTATCAAAAAAAATTAAAAAAATGTTTGTTGTTGCATGATAAAAGAAAAAATCAAAACAAATCCACTTTTTTGTTTAATAACGATGTGATAAACACATGTGTTCTTGTTTATGTGTTTTTCTTTATTACATCTTTGAGATAGTTATTTTTGTGGTTTTAAAGGAACATTTTTATTAATAAATAAAAATTAATAAATAATGTTACATGATAATTGGTTTTATTTGCATTAGATTATTTTGAGTGAGATTTAGTTAAAGTATACATACTTATGTATATACACATATGTATGTATATATGTATGTACTTTTGCATTTTTTCCCATATGTTTTAAATTTATCGTGTTCTAAACCCCCCTTTGAACTTCGATTTTCTTCCTACTACCTGTTTGATTGTGTATGATATAAATGGCATACAAAATACATACATAAATA
Organism: Melanophora roralis; assembly: GCA_963583895.1. Classification (NCBI taxonomy): domain Eukaryota; kingdom Metazoa; phylum Arthropoda; class Insecta; order Diptera; family Rhinophoridae; genus Melanophora; species Melanophora roralis. Next base: position 7,202,550 of record OY757189.1, read on the forward strand.
CATACTCTTGTCTATTGATATTTTCGCGCGCTTTATTTAGTTAAAAATATTTATTTTATAGGTACTACTTGCAAAGATACTTTTATGTGTATTTTTTTATAAGTATGTTTATAGGTATGTAGTGTATGTAAATATACATTTTGCGCCAAATGCTTTAAGACTACATCAAGACACATAGGTACCTATCTTGTTTTTATTTTTTTTATATTTGCATGAGAAGTGTTAAATACATAGGCAAATTGTATGATTGAAACGCGTGTTTTAAAAATTTACTGAACTATGAAAGAAGTTTAATATAGTGGACGTTTTTATTCCTATATGAATACGGAGTGTATACCCTGTCAAACATTCAATAATAAACTACATACTTACATACAAAAATAACTCACGTAAAGTAATGTACATATGTACTTTTAACTAACTACAAAGCTGACTGAAACGTAATCCAGAACAACCCTAAAGTTAAAGCACATACATACATAGACTTGGTGAGGTCACTGGCTGTGGGCTGGGGAGCATTATAGGTTTCATATAGGGGGTTGGGTGGCAGGGCAGATAGGTGATGCAGCGCCTATTACTACTGACTTCCTTGGACTTCTTGCGGACGGCACTCTTGGTTTCTTTTCTTTTTACCTATGGAATGCTTGTCTTTACTTTTTATTTGTCTCCTCACGACTCTTCTGAAAGGATTCACAATTGGACTGAAGGCCTCCGAGTAGAGGTGGCAAGTGGGACTCGCCACTACCCTACGTAACCTAACCTAACCCTAAAGCACATACAGTACGTTTTTTGACATACATAAATGAGGATGCTTTTACAACAACTTCATAAATTTGGTATCGAGTTTGTTGTAGTTGTTGCCGTAGCGAGAATACCGGCTGTATTCCAAAACTTCAACTTCTTCTCTTATACATCCCTTACAATTTTGACTACGTTTTTTACTTCCAGGACATTGATATAGCTGTAAACACTCATTTGGAAGTAGAAGAAATTATCAAAATCCTCATCTTTGCTTTCAGGAAAAACTTGAAATTTTGTGATGCAAGTGATCATCTGCGTACTCTCAGCCTGTGCTTGTTTTATTTATCCTACTTGATAAAAATTATTTAAAATAGGCAGAGCGATCTATTTTTTGTAAAATTTTATATCCCTTTTTTATAAGAATTTTTTATTAGAAAACATTTGTTTATTTTAGACTATGACTTCAAATGGTTTCCAAATCCCGCAATCCCAAGATTTATAAAACTGAGTCCCGGAAAATTGCCGTCAAGCAGAAATAACATAAATTGAAAAAATAAATTTACTCATTTTGTTCCTTCCTCTTCGGCTTACATTTGGCTAAAGCCGAAAAAATGATTTATAGACATTGATGCTCAGTACCAAGGGTTTTGCTTAAAATATTAAAATCAAAAAATAATTTTTTTTTAAAAAAGTAACAAAAAAAGAACAAAGATGGAAAATTCTAAAATAATTATATTTAGTACCTATCAAAAATAGTCAGCATTTAATTTTCTTAAATCTTTGTTTTTTTAAATATCTAATTATGCTTAAAGATGCCAAGGATTTACATGCATATATAAAACGAACTATTAGAAAATAATCAATTAAAACAAAGAGATTATTTTAGATTTTTTCATCTAATTATTTTATGAAAAGGTAAATTTAAAAAAAATCCTTGTTTTAAATACTATTAAGGTTAGGTTGGATTAGGTAGAACAGGCAGCCGTTGAAGGGAAGGATACAGCTCACTTGGGTCCGCTTAATTCGGTCCCTTTGTGTTACCTGGAGAGTCAGATAGAATAGCTTGAGATGGAAGAAAAGAAGAAATTTAGAGCAGGATAAGAAAGAAAGAACAGAAGAATGAAGCAGACTTACCAGGGTCTATAGTGGGAATCGAATCCACAACCCCCTGACTGGTAGACTCGTGCACTTGACACTGACTTACCGGGGCACCCTAAATACTATTTAAATTCAATTTATGTTTCATATACATAATTAACAATTTATCCTCCACGAGTTGTTGTCGCAACGTTCAAATGTAAAAATAGTATTTTTATGCCCATTTATAGGGTTTGTTGTTGGTTAAGTTTGTCTATATGCATTTCGTTGGTTCTTACACCAACTCATCAGTAGACTTCAACCCAAATTCTTAAAAAACTCATGAATATTTTGTGTCTTTATATAATAACCTCATTAAACAAAATGAGAATTACTATAAGCAACCAAAACGTTCAAGTTTTTTTAAGAATCCAACAAACCAATATTCGCTATTCGCTTGTTTTGATTTTCTTTTTCCCCTTATATTTGAATAACCATTGGTTATTACTAAATGTATTAAGGGGCTACCGAAAACAAAACCTTGTTGTTAAACAACATTTTTCAAAACAAGCGAATAGCGAATATTGGTTTGTTGGATTCTTAAAAAAACTTGAACGTTTTGGTTCTTAACCAACGAAATGCATATAGACAAACTTAACCAACAACAAACCCTATAAATGGGCAGGAAAATTGGGATTAAATCCTAAATAATATTTTGAAAAATAGTATTTTTAAATAAAATTATCTCTACTTTTTGTCAAAACTCGTATTTTAATTTTTCATATTTACAATATCGATAGGATGAACAAAATATTCTTTTTTATATTCCACTCATTCGTCGTTAAAATACAATAAGATTATTCTGAATTTCAGAAAATTTTGAAATACAAATAAAAATTAAATTTAAAAGTTCTGTAATTTCTAAAATTAAATTAGAAAGTTTAAAATGACAATGATGTAATTTTATTACAAAGTTCAGAATACAGGTAAAGGAACACATATATGTTTTAAATATCGGACATAACGTTCTAATTAAACATAGTTAATTTTGCAATTCTCTCTTTTTCTTCTTTTGTCCAAAATCAATTTTTATTAAATTATTATTTTTAACGCTTTTAGCAATAACTTATATTCCAAAAAATTTTTAACTTAAAGTGATTACCTATACACTTCGTTACTTATAAGTTTACCAAAACTTAACTAAAGTAAAATCTATGTCAAATTAAAGATGGAACTTTAAGACGATTGCAAGTCATCATATATTTTAAGCGTCTGGTGTAAATTAGTTTTTTTTAACCCCTACTGTGCGATGTTATATTTAAATACTTTCCTTGAGCCAAAAAAATTTTAGGATCGTAGTGGCGACCCCCTCTAATCCGCACAAAGTAAAGGAAGATATTTTTAGAAAATGAACAAAACTTTTTAAACATTTTTCTGATTAAATATTAATATTGAAATACTGTTTAGCTTGAATAAAATAAATATTTAGTTTGACATTTTTTTTATTTTATATTTTTAGTTAATTCCTGCAAACAAAAACAATTTTTGCTGAATAAAAATGCATTTAATGCAGACCAATTAAAAATAAATAAAAAAACAACCAAAGATTAATAGAAAAAAAATCCTTAATTAAGGAGAACAAATTTTAAGGGATTATTTAACAGCAACAGTACCAAGTCAACTAATAACCAGAGGCCTTAAAACATACTCACTCACGTAGCAACATAAACAGCAATACTTTTATTGTAAAAGTAAATATAAATGGTTTCTACTTTCATAGGACTCTTGGGTAAGTTAAACAACATAGTTATGCACAGAAATAAATAAATATGTACATGATTATAGAATTACATAAATTGCATTGTTGTGATTTCAGATATACAGTCATGGTGGGAGATACCGTGTATATCACATTTTTGTTCATTATTTAGTTCAGCATTTGATTTACCCGATATTGACATTGAGGTAATTTACAAAAAATATATATTTTTGTTTAATTTTCATGACCTAATGTTGGCTTATCTGTTTTTAGGATTTAGAATCCGCTTTATTATCCGATGGTACAACAGCCGATGACGAACATCATATTGCTTTAGTGCCAGAACTTATTGTTCGCTTACTAAAGGGCTGCGATGCTTTGGAATCGGTCGCAAACGAAATAACCCATAGTAATTATCAAATGTTCTTGAGGCGTTTTCTACGTAAACAACGTCGTCTTTATAATACCGAAAATCATTTTGATAGCGATATTGATTTTCAATCTTTACCCGTACGCAAACGCCTTTTAATTCTCTATGACCTTTGTCATTTTCGTCTCGATTCGACCGATGTACAAGTGATTTTAAACAATTTAGAATCTGATAGCTTACGTGTCGAACCTTTAGGTTACGATTCAAACAATTCTGGTTATTGGTATTTTTATGGTACTCGTTTGTATCGCGAAGATAAGCCGGCCGATTCGGATAGCTTAAAATCCAACTCGGTTTGGCAAGTGATCTGCTTTACCGAAGAAGATTGGCAAAATTTAGCAACGAAATTTAAAACATCTACAAATGCCAAAGAAAAGGAACTCTATCAGATATTAGATGAGAACTTTCTGCCAAAATTGCCGCAACTTTTCCTTGAACGTGAACGTTTAAGAAGAAGAAAGTAAGTGCCCTTTGGTTTTTTTTTGTTGCAAAGGGTAAGATTTTTTAAAGTATCTATACCTAAGAGGTTTCGTATTCGTTAAAAAGTTTAGTTTTTTAAATGGTATTAACAAACTGTTTTATCTGTCGTATTGTATTATGAAAAAAAAAAAAATATTTTTTTTATTTCAAATGCTATCAAAGGTCTTGGAAAACCATTTCATAAGACAATAGGACATGTAACATACTTTGTTGTGATTTAATATTAAAGTGCTTAGAATTATTGTTAAGTAATGCAGTATTAGCAATAATGCTGGTTACCAAACCAATAAATAAAATTTTTTCAATAATTGTTTTTTCCCCTTTTTTAGACTTTGTTTTCAAGTTCGCAATTCGAGCCGTATTCGTAGTTTAGTCGAGCTAAAGGCCCGCCAAGAACAGGAGCGTCAAGAACGCAAGCAAAAAAAACGTCGACCAGCCAAAAACTCAACATCTTCAATAAATTCGGTAGCAGCAGTAATACCAACAATAACAAGCTCTCAAGCAAGAGCACGTAGATGGTTAGAACGACAAAAAGAATTCCTCTAAAAATCTAGTAAATTAAAGCCAAACTTTCAAAAGAATTGAATACCAACAAAATTGTGTACTACAAAGAACATACAAAATTTCATTCATACATATGCATTCAAACAACTACATACAAACATAATATGCGATATTTTTAATCACTTAAAGGCACTTAAAATTATTTTCCATAACTTTACTTTATAATGCATCTTTTTTCGATGAGAATCAGTTTTACTTGGCTCTTCTTTTTTTTATCATTTATTTTCTTCTTATAATTTTCATTAAGAAAAAGAATACATGCCGCCACCTGCAAAATAATTTGAATAAAAAAATAAATGTCATTAAATCTTTCATATCATTCAAAAACTCAAATTAAAGATTTATATATAAAATTATTAAAATTTTTAAATGAATAAATTTTGAATTTATTTTCTTTATTTTTTGGCAACATCTTCTGGTAGTATCAACCAAAAGTGGCTTAAAAACCAAAACCAACAAGCGTGGCCGGCGTTTATATTGTATTTCTTTGTCTTACCATCAGAAAAAGAATATATATAAAAATTAAAAATATAAAAAAAAATTATATATTAACTTTTATGATTGTGTTCTTAACATCATCTTGTTTCGGCTTATTGATTGGATTGATTGATTCTACAGTTTCAAAACATTTGGTTTTTAACAAATTATGTAAGCATGCTTTATTTTAAATTTGTTTTATATTAATTTTTTTTTAACTTTATTACTTTTATTATTATTATAATTTTATAAACATTTTTAATGGTTTTAAAATTTTTGTTGCAATTTAAGTCATAAAACACCATGTGTTGGCTCATTAGAATGCGAATTTTTATTTAATATAAATATACTTTAAAATAATTAAAGAAAAAGAAAAGAAATTTAAAAGCACATTTTACAGGCGAAAAATATGACCACTATTTTTGGAATTAAAATTGAAAAAGTTACGTTAAAGTCAGTACGTTAAAAGTGTTGAATAATTTGTATCCGTTTTTTCAATAAAAAGATTTGGCAATTTGCTTGCCAAATTTTTACCCAGTTTTATCTAAGCTTACTATTCGATTTTAGTAATTTTTATTTGTCTTTCATAAAGTTTAATTTTGTAATACAATGAGAAAAGTCTGTAGAACAAATAGAAAAGTGTGAGATTTAAGAAAAATTAAAAAATTGAATAAAACAATTTTGAAACACCAATAAACATAATGAATGTTTTAAACGAAGGTTGTTATTTTAGAAGGTTAGAAATGGGGATTTTGACGTCCAGCTAAGAAAAGAATTGAAAGAATTAAGTAAGGTTAGGTTAAGTTAGGTTACGAAGAACAAGAGTAAAGAGGAGAAAAATAAAAAGTAAAGACAAGCATTCCATAGGTAAAAGGAAAAGAGAGTAACAGTGCCGTCCGCAAGAAGTCCAAGGAAGTCACTAGTCATAGGCACTGAATCACCTATCTGCCCAGCCACCCTAGCCACTTAATTAAACCTATGATGCTCCCTAGCCCACAACCAGGGACCTTACCAAGTCTATCTAAGAAGCGCCCTCCAAACCACCTCTGTTGGCGGATCTGTCCCCGCATACCCTGCAGAAATCTGAAGAGTTCCTGCTCCATTTGTTCGTCATATATCTTACATCGCAGTGCCCTGTAAGAGTCCAAGATATGCAACTCAGAACCCCCTGATCTCCTTGAGCAGCAGGTCAGTACCCACCCTGTCCAGCCTGGGCCATAAAAGTCTAGAGATCCTGCAATAACCCCTGCCTCTCCAGGTTTGGCCCACCTTGTCCATTATCCAAGTCCCTATCAGCCCATAATAGAAACTTGATGGTGGCCTCACCGGCACAGCCAAGTCCAATATCCCGGGCCCATCCCTTCCTTGCCAGTCCATCGGCAATCTTTTTGCCGGAAACTCTACAATGAGCCGGAACCCAACAGAGTCTAACCCTGCGTGTCCCCAAGAGTCTTGACCTGACATAATGTCCCTATAGAGCCTTAAGCGCGCCCTGACTATCAACGTAAATTGTCACGTCCTCTCTCCCATCCGCTTCCTCCCCTACCAATCCCGCGGCCTTCATCACCGCCAGAATTTTGACCTGGAAAACCTTGCACTCGTGCGAAAGTCTGTAGGACATTCTTTTCTCCGTGCCCCATTATATAGGCACCATCCCCGATGCCTATCTCCATCTTCGTTCCATCAGTAAGGACTGCACACCCCTCAAACAGCTTCTCTGATCCCTTCCATGCCTCCCTATCCGAAAAAAACTACTTGGGGCTGGATTCTTAAGTCAAGTTTTGCTACCATTTAGTCCGTCACACCTGACCGCTAGCATTAGGCTAGATTAGCGTTAGAAAGGCAGACGGCGTTTGAATGGTATAGCAGGGAAGGGTGCAGCTCATTAAAGGCAGATGCTAGTTTATATAGTTGGCAATTCTCGCTCTGCCCTGTTCCTTATCCTCGAACCAGGCGCTATCCCCAAAAAAATAGATGCATTAAATTGGATAGGATTTTTCACATCACAGACAGGCTGTCCTTGTCCTATCCGGACATCGTCCAAAGGGAAAAATGTCATAAAAGTATGTCAGTAGTGCAGTTGTCAACTTTCGCGTTCCGTGCCTTTTTTGTGCCTTTTTTTTGTAAATGAAGTGCTTTTTGCTCTCAAAAAGTTGGCATCACTGTGAAAAACGCTTTCTCTTTCTCCTCTCCCTCTCTGAGATACTTCACAAAACAGCAAGAGAAATTGGCTTGATTCTGGTTTAGCCTCAAAAGATAAAAATTTTGGAATCCATTAGATGCCAGAATGATTAAAAAGGTCATACCTAACAACTAATACATTGATAAAATTATTTTGAGCAAATGTTTTAAAATAAAAACTAAAATTTGAAAAAAAATTTGCATTTTTAAGTGATGCGCTTTATATATTTGTAAGGATTTTTTTTACATCGGTGTAAGCTTTTTAAAAAAATATACCCATCAAAGAGATAAATATTCGCCCATGTTCTGACAATCGCATTTCGCAAAATATTGGCGATGCGATTTGAAATCGCATAACAGGTGTTCTGAAGTTCACAATCGCAAGAAAGTTTGCGACTTCAAATCGCAAGAGGTAGATGAGGTGAACCGATGTTTTTTGCCCAAACTAGGTTAAAAACAGCCAATCAAACTATGCATAATTATAATATATGGGGTTTTTGTTATAATTTTCACAATTTGTTTTATTTTTTGTAAACAGTCTCAATAAAAATTAAATTGTAAAAAACTGTTAGTTATGTACATCTTCATTTTTCAGTTGCTTACTTTTTTTATGTATGAACTTTATTGGAAAACAAGAAAGAAAAAATGTTGTTGCAGAAAAAGGTACAATTTGTTATATATTCCTTGGTTTTTTGTTTTGTATTTTTAAAAGAAACATGTTTTTAGCATCGAAAAAAAAAACAAAACGCAAAAAAAAACGCGTGAACTACAGAACATGCAAAAAAATTTTTGGCGATTTACAAATCGCATGTGATTTGACAATCGCGTGAGAGTCAGAACATGGGCGATTATTTAAAACTATTTTATAAATCTAGTAAATACGTTTAAAATTCTAGTAAATAGAAAGAGTATTGTTTGTGGGAAAATGTTATGAAATTTGCAACAACAAAAGAATTCACAGTAATTTTTTAGGAAATCTGTCCATAAAGGATGAATTTAACTTTTTTTAAACTAAATGTAATTAAAAAAACGAAACATACAAATTTTAAAAAAGTTTTTAATGCTTTATTTAAATACATTATCATCGAACACTAATTGCATGTTAGTTAGTTTTAAACTATATTAAACAACTATGAAATTCAATTCTTTACTAAACAACAATTCATTTACTTTATCTAGTTCCCAATCAACATCTACGGCCAGTGGAATTTCTACATATGCAAGTTCTTTAAGACGCACAATAACAACAAATTCTAGTGATTTTTTGGGGCATCGTGAAACGTTTTGCTTAACACCCGACGACGACGAAGAGGAAGAAGACGAGGCTGAGCGAGGGCTAAATAATGAATATTCAGAAGTTCGAAATTATCAACTAGAAAGTGATTGCGATTTGGAAGATCAATTTAATAAACGGCAAACAGAAAATGCGTCTAATCTTTTGACCGATGAACATTTAAATCTTTTAAAAAATATTAAATTAGAATCCAGCGAACAAGAACAGAAAGCAGAAGAAGAGGAAGGGGAAGGTGAAATAACTGAAGAACAATTATCCTTAGAGAAATCTAAAGTCTCGGAAAAAAGTTATAACATTAATGAAAGTATAGAATCGTTAACAAAAGCCGTAGTAACACAAGACACCAAAACGTCTACAGTCGTGGAAGGACAAGTGGAGGAGGAAAAATTAGCCCAAGAACAAATTAATCAAAAATTGAACAAAAAATCTCACCACCATCACCATCATCATCATAAAAAGAAGAAATCACAAAAGAAGCAAAAGAAAAAATCCAAAGAACATCGAAGAAAACATAAACACTCAGCCAAGCTACAAACTAACGAATTAACATCTACAGCAGCAGCAGCAGTAAAAAATCAAAGGCCAGAAAGTAAAATAGCAGCACAACAACAACAGCAACAACAAGTTAAAGCAGCTTTGCCCACACGTTCTTCTACAAAACTAAATACAAAATATCCAAAAATTGATGAAGAAGAACCAGTACTAAGTCCAGAAGATAAGGAAAACTTTTGTCGTGCTATTGGCGTTGTGCCCACAGAAAGCCTTTTGCATTTACACAATAACCATAATAATAATCACAACGCTACGATACACGATTTGGACTCGGCTGGGCAGGAGCATAATAACAATCACCACAACGAATTGTTGCAATTGAATTGTAGCGGCGGTATAACCATAAAAAAGGAGAAGGACATGGCACCAGCTACAAATATAAAACTGCCTGGACGTCAAACCAATAATTCTCTATCTTCATTAACGGGTAACATTTTTATACCAACATCAACTAATTTACAAGATTCAACTACAGCCACCTCAAACTCAGCTCCATCATCCTCCTCTTCATCCTCATCATCTGGTACAATACAAAAACCACAACAGCAATCACTTAAAGATACAAATAAAACAAAGAACTCCAATATGACAAATAAAAAACAAACAAATACTGGCGGCAAAGGAATTAGCACATCCAAGAAGAAGATAACCAATAGTGCAGTGTCGGTGGTAAAGCCAGATGCAGAACGTGTTGATCGAGATGACACCAACACTGCCAAATCTAATATTGGGTCATCAAAAAATTCTGATAAAAGTGCTGATGAGTAAGTTTTTATTATTTTTTTTTTAAATAAAAAAATTCGATTTGTTTTTCTATGTAGTCTTTTAGTTTAACATATATAATTTCCATTTCTATCTATCACTTGATCATGGTAATCTCTATTTGCTTTAGCTTTGTGTGCATTTTTCTTCCTTTCGTTATGGCTTTTAACAGTACTTGCTTGTATCATTTGTTTAAATGCGTTTACATTTGTTTTTTCATTTATTGATCAGTTGATTCTTGTTACTGGAAGTCTACGCAATTTTTTAATTAGCATTAGAAGTATAATTAAACTTATTTAGTTTGAAAGTTTTGCCACTAAAACTTGTAAACAGTTTTAAATCTTAGCTACTCAGCAAAAATAAATTGAAGTAGTTCAAAACGAAGTCGTCTTTTTATGGTTTCCTTTGCACTTATTTTTTTAAAGGCATTTTAAATGCATTCCAAAACTATACCGAATTTAAAATATTTGAATGCATTTGTTTAGGAGCTGTTGTAATTCAAGTGTTTATAAAAAACTGTAATTAAATATTTATTGGTTTGGATTCATCGAAAATTCATTGATTTGAAGAACGCATTTTAATAGGGTTCTAATTCCCTAAAAGTGAATCCATGTTTCACCCTAATATGAACCAGTTCGTTATCAATAGCAATCATGTATTTACTACTTCTGTTGCATGCTTTTTTTTTTGCTGGGTAAGGACATACGTGACAGACCTTCTTTTTTTATGAAAAGGGAATAATGTTGTTATTTGGAAGGCAGGTCCCTAGGTTATGAGAGACGCGACTATATCAAAAGGTGTAATTACGATTGCATACAAATAATAAATATAGTCGTAAGTGATTTTGATGAGATTCCTATAAAGACTGGGAAATAAGAATCTTAACTAATCACGAAGCAAATCACGGCATTCGGTTTGAATCTAAATTGAAAGATTCTTTTTAGAATTTTTAAATTATTATCATTGATAACTCTATCGATTAAGTAAAATTTCAATTTGAATTGGATCGCCATTACCTCTATTTTTAATTTTAAATTGATATACATATTAACTTGTGGGGCTCGCTAAATTCTCCCTCGGGACCTTGCCATTGCGAATTGGGAACGCATGTCATATTGATTTAATATGGCCCGAGGATGACTAAAATCTAGCCTAAAAATCACAAAAGGTTTTTAGTATCATAGGTGAGAAGAATTTAAGTTATTGTATGACAAATATTACACATGACTTAACCTAACATGAGTTCAATAAAAGTCTCAAAGGGGTTATCATGAATTTCTAAGAAATATTCCTGTTTCCGCAGTCGGCAAAATAATTTTAGAGTTAATATACCCATCTTTTAATAAAACGATTAATAAAGCATCAACTTTTTTAAGGAAATCGTTTTAAAAGACAAATATTTGAGACCCTATGCTCCAATGACCAAGAACTTTAACAAGAGTATTTCGCTTTATTTACCTCTGGGTAATATTTGACAGAAATATTGGGTCAATATTCATTTATAAATTTAATTTTACTGTTTTAATAAAACTTTCATACAAAATCAGTTTTTAAAGTATATTTCAAATTGTTTATGAATATGGCCCATTCTTTTTTTATTCGGGTACTTTGGGCCCTAGAAGATGCATATTTCGAACGAGTAAAATAAAAAAGCCTTATGATTACAGCAGCCTGATGATTTGCAGAGTATTTTTCTTAAATTGTTGGATACGCTTTGTTTTGAAAACTATAACATCTCTATAGACTGTTAACTTACCAGGTGGTTGTACTCCATTATCTGCATTTAAAAAAAGGAAGCTATTTGGATGGGAGCAAGAGGAGAAGTAGCGCCTATACAGATGGACGAATTTTATATAAAAAAAACTATAATGTTTATCGGCATTAAACCTTCCATTAGTAGTTTTTATATAGTATTAACGTTTTTAAAAACAAATTAGCTGGATGGGATCATTGAGTATACAAAAACACCAATGTAAAGGGTGTATAAGATTCGGCACAGCCAAATATAGCGCTTTTACTTGCTTTTATATTAAGATTATTGTGCAAAAAACTATAGCAAGTATAAGGTTTTATGTGGTGCCGGCCTCGACCGTCTAGATTTTCTTACCTTAAAAAGTTTCTGCCTGCTAGAACTCTTTAGAAGCAAATTATTTTTCGTAGACAACTTTATTATTTTAGTTATTTGATTTGCTTAAATTATTTTAAATTTTTGCTTTTTAATTTTTTTGAAACCAAGTATTTTATTATATATAATGTTTGCTTGTGTAAAAATAAAAATTCATTAATATTAATATTAAGAAAATTCATTTGTAAATAATAAAATCATTTTTAAAAAATCAATTGTATTTTGTGCTCCTTCCCTTTTTGAATTTTTATTCCGCATTTTACAAACAAAAAAAAATTAATAAAATCATCAACTACCACAATGTAAAACTTGAAAAAAACAATGCTCCTCTAAAAAAATAAAATAAACAACCATCCCTTCATCATTTACACCATAAAACCAAATCAAATCCGTGTAGAAATGTATGTAGTAGCAACAGCAGCCATCAGTATCAACTGCAAAAAGAACAACTAAAACAACAAGAACAAGAACACTTTGTCACGATCAATAATCATAATAATAAAATTAGTAAAAACAAGAACAAGAATGTTAATGTTGAAACAACAACTACAGTTGCCGCCATACCACCAACTAAACGTTATTTAAAACATAATACTAACAATCACACATACAACAAGAGCACCATTACTACCAATTTTACTACTTTTAATACTACTACTACTACTACTACATCACCCACTAGTAATCACAATGACAATACATCTGTATCTAATGATAATTATTTTCATTCTATTACTACTAATACCACTGTTAATCAAAATTATGCACATTTTTCCCAAAATCATTCCTCTACTGTATCCTCTGATTCTTATGTACATAAAAAATCTTCAACATCTTATCACAAATATCAAACACAACAACAACAACAACACCAACACCATTATTACCATTGTTTGCCAACACTTACACTACCAAAAACAACAACAACACAAATAATAAAATCTTCTAAAACATCTCAAAACCAACTCCATTACAACCACAACCACAACCACCAACAACATAATACTTTCTACAACAATTATTGTTTGACCAAAAATTCCATCACACCAAATGTTCTTAGCTTTACCGAGACAGAAGAAGTTCTACAAATTGGAATGCACAAGGTGCTCGTCTATGTTAAAAATCATCGGGACGCTTGGCCATTTATGGATCCCGTTGAGGAGGACATTGCACCCAGATATTATTCCATTATTAGAAGGTAAGTTCAAATGCTCGAATCCATGTATAATCTTTTCTTTCTAGTTTTTTTATTAATAAAGCGTCTTTAAAGCGTTGTTTTTTTTTGTGTTTGTTTGAAATTAAAGAAACTGTTAAAAAATATAAAATAAATTTGTCAAAACTTAAATCAAATTTTCAAAAGTGATGGAAAATGTTTAGCATCGGGCCAGTTTTGTTACTGTAATTGCCATGTGTTCGGGTGAACAAAATTCATGATACAAATTTTGTGAACCAGGGAAAAAATTCGGGCGAAATTTTTTTCCCGATAAGGGTGATTCTGAAGTAATTCTTGGTGTTCAGCGATTTAAAGAAAAAATCACTTTTGGGGTTAAGTCGAAAACTGTCAGATCACAATTATCAAAGAAAGTTCTGCCTGTTTGCAACCCCCTTAAAATTAAATAAGAACAAACACCGATAACTTATTTTGAAGCCAATTTTTTGTTTTTGATTCGTGCAATTTTTTAAGTTTCTTAAATACCCTAATCATTACAAATTTCAGACCTATGGACCTTTTAAAAATGGAAGATAAGCTCGATAATGGTGAATATCAGAAGTTTAGTGAATTTCGAAATGACTTTAAATTGATTGTCAACAATTGCCGGCTCTATAATGGCAACGATAATGGTAGGTTTACGAGAAGTTGTAAACTGTAGAAATATTTATTATTGCGTTATCAAAAATCTCTCTTTTCAGAATACACTGAAATGGTGAATAAGCTGCAAGAAGCTTTTGAAAAGGCTACAAAAAAGTATTTCGATCATTTGTCGGACGACGATGAAGATGATCCGAACTTAAGCTATCCGGCGGCCGATGCTAAAATGAAAGTTTTCCGCGAAAATTATTTTAATAAAAAGGCCAAAGATAAGGAAAACCAAGAAATGGCCAATAAGAAAAATACTCACAAATTGACAGACGAAAAGAAACATGCCAAAAAAGAAAAGCAAAAAGGGATGCTGACCAGCGATGACGAAGGGCATCACAGGGACATAGAAAGCTGTGAGGAAGAAGATGAAAGTGATCACGATACCTCAAATGCCAAAATAAAAAGAAAAGATAAGGACAAGAAACGTAAAAGAAAGACGAAAACTCAAAGTGAGAAACAAAGTGAAAAACAAAGCGAAAAGGAGGATCTGTATGAGTTTAAAGACGATGACGAAGATATGGAACAGATACGGGACTTGGAGGAGATTAGAAATTCTTTGAAAAAGTCTAAGATGAAGGATAAAAAATCTAAATACGAAAAGACTTCCAAATCAGTGGCGAAAACTAAAAGGCCGGACAAAAAGAGCAGCAAATCTAAACTAAAGGCGGAAGAAGAAGAAGAAGAAGAAGTTGATGCGTCTGAAGAGGAGAACAACTTCACAAAGGCTAAATCTGATGAGGACGATGATTGTAATATGGAAAAATCTACAAAGAAAAGTAAAGCAAAGATTAAAGATAATAAATCGGGGAACTCAGCAAATCAAAAGAAAAAATGTGGTGGAGGCAGAAAGAAAAAAGAAAATACAAAAGTAAAGATCAAAACAAAAACAGGTAAACACAAGTTGCATGACGAACAGGAGGAATCTTCTTCTGACGAACAAGAAGAGAAAGATTTAAAATCAAATTTAGAAGAAGATGCAAAAGGCTTAAATTTACAAGTCACGCCAACGAAACCTCCCAATAAGCGAAAATCCTCGCTGGTAACAAGCAAAGACTTGCCGCCACCCGCCATAGCTGCCTTAAATGCTTCTGCCTCTGAATTGGAAGAAGATGTACTAGATGATGATAGTCGCAGTTTGTCACCCTTCAAAGTAGATTTACATAAAAAATACTCAAAAAGTGCCCTTAATGAAGATCTCTCTGAGCTTTTGACAACTGTTAAAAAAGTGCAAAGCACAACTAAAATAAACCTGCAACATCAACAACAATCCCCTGAATCTGATAATGAAGATTTAAAATCCACTTCTAGTCGCTCTAGCAAAAATTCCAGAGAACCCTCACCCGAACCGGCAAAACGGAAAACTACACCAAAAACAAATAAATCCAACAATAGCAAAAAAGAAAAGGGGAAAAAACGTAAAAGATCTAGTTCATCGTCCTCCACTGTCAACACAACAACATCTTCTAGCGATAAGAAAAGGCTAACGGAAAAAGAGAAAGCCGCTGCAGCTGCGGCGGCTGAACAGGCCGAGTTGGAAATGCTCTTACCTTTTCTTGACAAATATGAACTTATCAAGTATCGCAGAAGTAGATCTTTACTCAATCAACAAAATGCGGCTGTTGAAACAAAAATAAACTCAAAAACTCAAAGCTCCAGAAAACGTGACTCATCCAGTAAGACTGCTTCAGAAGCTTCTGATAAGACTCCAGAGAAACCAGCCAATGAATCCACAAAAGGCAGAAAACCACGTGGTGACAAAAAGGTTAAAAAGAATTTAGATAAGGCTTTAGAGATAACTGAACCTAAATCTGAACCTGCTGAAACAGTGGAGACAAAGCCAGAGGCAAAAGAAATAAATGAAGAAAAACCCATTGAAAAGCTGCCGGAATATAGTGATAATGTACAAATGGTAGAAAAAGATGTGGACAAGGAAAAAGAAAAATCTTTTCAACTTTTAAGTTCTATTGAATCGGCTCAAAAAGATAAAAAATTTCTTACTTGCGATAAGTTGCCACCTAAGAAAAAGGAAAAACTAAAAGCGGCGGCCTTAATAGCGAATTCACCGCCGCTTATGCCAGTAGCAACTTCTCCGCCTGTTGAAATTTCTAATGTTTTGAAAGAAATTATCCAAATTAAGGAACCTCCAAAAATCGAAGAAAAGGAAAAGGAAACAGAAAAACCACAAGCACCCCCTCCGCTTAAAAAAGCTTTACAGAAAAAAGCTGCCGCTAATCAAAATCTTAATAAAAGAACAACTAAAAATACTGCAAACTGTAACTTAAACGCTCAAAAGTCATCTACTTCTTCGGCCAATCTTGAAGCTTTAGATGTAGAAACCGAGCAGACTCTCAAGGACATAAATCGCTGGTTAGAGCATACCCCCAGGTTCTCGGAGTTTTCTTCAGCCTCCAATTCGCCTTCACGTTATATGATGGATGACTTCGATCCAGCTATAACCGGTAAATTAGATGGCCCTTCTAATCCTAAAGATGATTTGATGCCTGTTAAATTGCAAGAAGCTTTTGATGAATTAGTAGCAGATAACAATTCCTCATCAGATATAAATTTACCAAAGAAGGACATCTTAAGTGAATTGCTGCCCGTAGCAGCAGCTGCTAGGCTAAATACATCGCCACCACATTCAACCACTTCCGGAAATTCAGTGGGCAGCACTTCGGTAAATGCATCTTCGAGCTCGTCCACCATAAATGCACCTTCTATAGCATCTTTAAGTTCGGTAGCAGTGGCAAATACACCACTTTTAATACCACCACCAACGACAATAGCTCCTTCCTTAACAACCGTAACCATGCCAAAGCCAAAAGAACCCTCCACTACACAGCTGTTGTTGCATCCACCACCTCCGCCCCACATTAAAAAGCAGATGGCAAAGGAGGATAAACGAAAGTCTTTAAAAGAAAAATTACAGGCTGCTACTACTTCCAGAAGGAAGGATAATTTATTGCGTACCATAGATCGCTTACAACCCGGCAAGGCGAAAGGCAATCTTATACAGAATACCAACAAACCGGATGAATTGTTTTCTTTAGGTCCGGTCGTGGCTAAAACTAAAGAAGTCAAGAACTCTCTTATAGTAGAGACGGCTGATAATGTTCCAAAATTAAGTTTGGGTTCAGTGATCAAAAATGATAATTTTTCCTTGGGTTCCACTCCATCTTTTATAGATGAATTAGCTTCGAAGACGGTAAATAAGCTTTCCGTAAGTTCAGCCATTACCACGGAGAAAGATAAGGAACACGATGAAAAGTTAAAACAGAAAGAAAACATATTAGAAGGTCTATTGCCATTTCCTAAAATTGGTTCTTCTTTAGCTAGCTCAACACATTTGCTGGCTAGTGAAGACAAAAACAAAAGTGAAGACCTAAAGAATCCAGAAAAATCTAGACCTTTTGAGACTCTAACAGCAACATTATCATCATTAACACCTGCAATTGCCGCCTCTGCAAAAACACCACCAAATGCTATAGGCATGACTGCAGCCGAGAAGTCTACGGATGCAAGCAACTCTGCTGCTTCCTCGACAAACGACCTGACTAAAGAGAAGCCAAACTTAAGCGCTTGGTTTAAAGCCTTTGGTGCTCCAAAAAAGGCAAAAAAATCAGAAGAAGAGGAAAAACAGCAACAATTCGAAACTAATGAAAATCCTTCGGAAAAATCACATGAAAAAAGCTCTTTATCATCGACTTCTACCAATGCTACAGCAGCTAAAAGTCCCACTTCCAGCTCTCTAATAGGGGAAAATTTTTCTCTCCCCTCGGCTCCGAGGCAACGAAAAGCCAGCACCGGAAGCACTATATCAGAACGTTCGAGTTTTTCACAAGATCCCGATTCACCTCGGATAACAATAGAAGATCGTTATGGTAATTACAATGCCAGTTCATACACCTCACCGATAGGTGCTTCTCCTATAGGTGCTTCCCCCATTATGGTGTCTCCCAAGCCAGATGAAATTACTAAACCAGCTTCCCCATACCCCTTAAATGGTACAATCAAAGTTAATTTCTATCAAGATACTACTACCAAGAGTAGTCCCGACAAAAGCTGTAGTCCCAGAGAGATGCCTTCCCCATATCCACAATACTCGCAACACATATACTCCTCTGCTTCTTCGCCAAATGTTTCAACACCGGAATTGAGTGGCACATCGCCCTATGGCGGGGCAAATAGTTATAATCCTTCTGGATCTGAAGCCTCAAAGACACCTGTTTACTCTTCCACATCACCTTTACCGAATCTTTATGATCAGTATAAACAGCCTAGATCACAGGAGTCAGACTATAATAGTTCCATGAGTCCAAGTACGCCTAATCCTCATTCACCTTATCAGCAGCCGCAAAGTTCTCCATATGCAACGCCTCACACTACACCCCAACCACACCAAAGCCCTTATCATCCCCCAAATTCTCCCTACCAACAGGCTCAACAGTCGCCTTATACCAGCGCGAACAATGCGCAAAGTCCAGTGGCTCATACGCCGGTGGCCAGTTCGACAAACGGTTCCAGTGTGCACTCTCCTCTTAATCAACAGCAACACAGTCCGCTGGCTTGTATAGATTCACCAGCTTCATCGGCAGCCACACAACCACCTACACCTTTGGGAAATTCCCCAGCCGAACAATCTCAACAGCATTCACCATATCAGCAGCCTGTAATGTCTCCATATCAACAGCAATCATCCCAGCAGCAGCAGCCTATTGTACCACAACTTCAACCTCCTACTTATAGTCAAACTTCTTTAACAAATGCAACACCAAATTATCATAACACCGCATCGACTGCTAATGCAATGGGCTATGAAGAGCCTAGTAAGAATAATCTCAATCCCCTGCAACCAAAATCTGCCACGTTAGAAGAACCAAAACAGAAGCAGCCACAAACAACGGGAGCATATGGTTCTACTAATAATGGAAATTTGGAATCAAACATTCCTTCTAATACTAATGCCTATGTACCACCACCTTCTAAGACAGCGCAACTATTGCAACAAAATCAGCCACAACAACAACAGCAACACCCGAAAGACACACAACAACCAACTACTGATTCTCTGCACAGCCTTTACAATGCATCTCCGCTTAGTACGGGCAGTAATAAAAGCACTAATGAGACCAAAACGAATGATTGGAGAGATACGGCAATTCAAAATTTACAACAAACTCAGTCATCACAACAACATAACGTTTTACCAAACCAAAATCAGCAACAATCCATAATTCCAAAACCGGCTTATCCCACATATGCCCAATATCAAGCGGAAGCGGCCAGTAAGCAAACTGCAAACACAACTTCTACGCACGAAGGACTAAATCAGGAAAACAAAATCAAGCAATCTTCCTCATCGGCGGCTGTAGCGTCTTCGCCGACCGCACAGTCATATAGCTTGCCAACAAATAATTCTGGTAATTCTGGAAATTTTAAATCGTGCTCCAATTCTGGAGATATGGCATCTTTCATGCAGCACATACAACAACAGGTACAACAACATGCCAATAAGACACACAATCAGGGGGCCAACACACTTAAACGGCAGGGAGACGATATTTTAGGAATGGATTACAGTGGAGCAACAAATCGGAAAATGCAAAAGTGTGATGAACCTCATACGACACATCAACAACATCAGCAATTATCTCAGCAGCAACAGCTGAATAAAACGACTGCCCTGCAAACAGCACAACAGCAGCAGCATTCAACACTTTCGGCTCTTTTAAATCAGACCCCAAGTCATAATCAGGCACAACAACAGATGCAACAACAATCTCCTCAATCTCAACAACAACATTCTAACACTCAATCACAACAGCAACAATCACAGACGGCATCTCAACAAGATCAACAACAGCAATTGAGTAAATATTCACAAATGTTTGATACGTTTTTGGGATCCATGGCATTTGGTAAACACTTGGGCAACATTGCACCCGAAAAGGCTTTTGCCATGTATAATCATGCCGCATCCTTGGGTTTCCCCAAAGACTATACCAAAGATACACAGCCATGTCAAATGCAACAACAGCAGCAACAAACACAACATCAAACACACAAGACTCTACAACAAGAGCAAAATAAACACTTACCCACACATTTAATGCAGCAGCAGCAACATCAGCAACAACAGCAAAGTACTGCACAGCAACAATCCTTGCAGCAAAATCAAAATTTACAACATAAGTCTGCTGCTTCCATAGGTTATGGGTCATCACAAAGTTCTAACAGCAATTTAATGCAACAGCATCAGCAGCAACAACAAAAATCTACAGAATCTTCTATACAGCAACCATTAAATATGTCTAACACCGATAACACGTACATGGCTCATCAGCAACATCATACAATGCACCAACAGCAATCACAACAGTCACAGCATCAGCATAGTTTGTATAATAGCAATTCGAAATTACCACAAACCCCACAACAACAGCAAGCTTCCCATCAACATCAAATGTCTCATAACTATAGCCAACAACAACAAACACAACAGCATCAAGCGCAAACACAACAACAGACTTCCACAAATGAAAAAAGCTCAGGCTCATCATCTAATAACTCTGCATCAAACAACCATGAAACGTCAGCTTCCAATGCTGCAACAGCAACTAATAACCCTCTGCTAAATGCTATGTCTGCATCACATCATCTCTCGCATACTCATCATTTGTCAGCTTATAACAAGCCCACACCGCCGCCACCACCAGCACAAACCTATAATAATCCAGCAGCTTCTCTATTACATCCTCTAGGAGACCCTTCACTAATGGGCATTACAGGGCAATCAGCGTCTAGTAGTTATTACGATAAATCTATGCCACCAGCAGCTCATACATACAATGCGGCAACGTCTAGTTCAGCCTCCAAAGGCATGACGTCAGCTGTTTCACAACTCTATTTGAATTCAATGCAGGGCAGTGCAGCCAGTTCTAGTGGAGCAAGTATTTATGGCAATCCGCATCAAATGCCCTCGGCTTCCTCATACTTACACAATTTAGCAGGCAGTAACGCTCAAGCAAATGCGGCGCAACAAACCCAACAACAACTGCAGCAACAGCAGCAGCAACAACACCAGCAACAGCATGTGGAACCACAAAAACCACCACCCGCAAAAAGAGGACGTAAAAAGAAGGCTTCAACTATAGCTGCTGAACAGGCAGCGGCAGCAGCAAAAGCCCAACAGCAACAACAAGCTCAGCAGCAACAACAGGCCCAACAACAGGCGCAACAAATACAGCATCAGCAACAACAACAACACCATCAGTCACAAGCTGCTCATCAGCAACAGCAGCAGCAGCAAAATCTGCATTCCTCACAATACAGCAATCAAAACTCACAAAATCCTGGTAACTCTGTTTCCACTGCTCACCAGTTGCAGGCATTGCAAAGTTTCCAATTGTATGCCGGCCTCAAATCGACCGGTGTTGGCTCACCCCTTTCCACTTCAAATTCTTCGCAAGCTACAGTAGGATCTCAAAATTCTAGTACAAATGCCAACCACAACTCCTCTTCCAACAACTCATCATCAGCTGCATCCGCCTTAGATGCTGCAGCCATTTCATTAAAAACGGCCGCTGGCATGGTACCAGGAAGTGCTTTTAATTTTGGTCACACGGCCAGCACTTTGGGCTTGTATGGTGATCAAACGGGCTCCAGCTATTTAGATCAATTTAGAGAAGCTTCCAATCCCTATTACATGCCTCCAGCACCTGCCCACAGCCGTAGTACAACAGCTAATGATGCTTCAGCGGCGGCAGCAGCCAGTGTAATAGATAAAGCTCAAACGGCTTTAAATCCAGGCGCCACACCTAATCCCTACAGTTTTCTAGCAGCACATCCATCAACTCGAGCTTCACCATATTTCATGAACGCTGCCTCACAGCTAGATGCTGCCAATAGCCAATTGTATCAGCAATACTTACGGCGTGATGACTATCATACACGCATGATATTTAATCCCTCATTGTTGAGTACACCAGCTGGAGCTGCTGCAGCAGCCGCTGCTGCCGGTTATGGTCAACCGCCACCATCTGCGTATAGGCCTCCATCGTTGGGAATGCCCAAACCATATGACGCAGCAAATCCAAGATCATGGTTCTAGCAGTGTGCCCAAAGTGGGCAACAGCACCCAGACCAACAACAACAACAGCAGCAGCAACAGCCGCAATCTACAGCCTTAGATTCTGTAGCAGCGGATCAAATAAATATTATGACAACACAACAACAGCGACAGCAGCAGCAACAACAACAGCAACACCAAATTAACAATATACATTCTCATTCGACACATCAGAGCAATCAATTACATTAAATCTGAAAATATCGTTAAGAGATTTCAACGCTGGCCGTAGAAACGTTATGTTTTTTTAATTTTTTAAATTTATATTTTTAAAATTTTTTTTTGATTTTAAACATGCCATTCTGCGCTTACATTGTTGTAGTATATCATCAAGTTTCACCATCTTTAGATGTTGCTGTTATGTTCGCTATATTTGAGAAATACTTTACAGAGATATAAATACATTAACTTAACAATGAAATTAACTCAAAGCTTTTCTATTGAAAAAAAGAAAATTTTCGATATTAATTTAGATTTAGTTTTAAGTAGAATTAATATTTGTTTCATACATAAGTCGTGTAAATTGTAAGTTATTTAAGAGAATAACTATGTAATTATCATTTTATATATTTTATATATTAATTTTGTTTTTTTTTTTCTTTATTTTCATATTTCTAAGTGCAATTTTTGAACTAAAATTTAATTTTTTGTTTATTTTTAATATTTTTTTTTAATTAAATATTAACTCAAAATGACTCATTTTGTTTAAAAATCTTAAACATAAGTGTACATACATATGACTTTATTTAATTCTTATTAATACAACAAGAGGACTAATATTTTATATTTTAGCGTCAAAAATATAACATTTGTACATATTAGTTTACATACATACATGTATAAATGTATAAATTAAAATATTTTGTTTTTTTTTTTAATAAAATTAACAGTTAAGGATTTTACTCAATAACCTCGAGGACAAATACAAGAACAAAAGATTAAATAAAAAAATAAGAAGTTTTTTTATGATTTGTACATATATTTGTATTTATCTTTATAATTATGCTAAATATTTTTAAGTTTTTTGAATCTTAGTTAAAAAAAACAAACGAAAAAAAAAGAATTTAAACAAAAATAACCAAATCTTTTGTAATTAAATCAATCACAATTCAAAGTACACTTTAAATTTTAAGAGTTACTCTTATCCTTATTCTAAATTATAAGTTAATTTAAGTAAATATTGAATTTAAGAAAACGTTAACATTAAATATTTGATTTAAATTAAAACTAAATTGTTGAATTAAAAAAAACTAAAATAAGTTTTATTTAAAGCTAAGAAGTTAATTTGTTATTATTTTTTTTTTGTTTTTGTTAGTTTGAAGAATACTAAATACTTTTTAAATTATTGCACTGTTTTGTGGCTTAAATCAGTCTTAGCGCGAACATTTTGACACTTCTACGATTTGAAAACTGTCAAAAAAGACAGTTTAATGTTCTTCTATAAGGGGTTGTAAGGGTAGTTGTGGTTATAAAAAAAATTAATTTAAAAAGTTAAACAGAATATAAATCAAGACAATCTAAACTTTAACTTGTATTAACTTGAGTTAAGGCATAATGCTTGGTAACTACTAAAATATAAACTTTAGCAGCCTAACATAACATGCTAACATACAGAGAATTAGCAAGATCTATCTTAAATAATTCCATAAATTATAATCGGCCTTATTTTCACTTGATTAAAACGTGTTGTATAATTTTTATTCTCATCCCATTAATGAAATAATTATCTGAATTAAGACATTTTATTTATAAATTTGTGTCTAAACGATAGTAAATATTAAGGAGGCTAATATGTAGTGATTCTAATTAATGATTTTCCGAATTCGTACAAATTGCAATATGTTATTCGATTTTCGTAAACTATTTAGGAGCGCAAATCAAATTTTTTCCAATGCAAATTGACATTTGTGTGATACTACCTTACCTTTTTTTAAGAGTGCCACGCCACCATGATTTTACATCTTCAAATTTTTCTATACAACTCTGTGAATCCTTCGAAGGTATTAGCTTGTCAGCCCAATTTTACATATTTCCAGGAAAATGAGTTCCCGGGGAATTTTCTCAAAAAAAAACTCCCTTATTTGAAACAGCGAGAAAGAATAGGGTTGCGGGAAACAGGAATTCGAACCACTGCGGTCAGCTGTCTTGCCTTAAGCTATGTTCTATGTTGAAAAAGGGAGAAATTCCCCGGAGGGCAGGTTTTAAGACGATAAATGTAGTCGTTTACCTATTTTAATTTAAAAAATTTAAAATTTAAAAAATTTGCTCATCATCTGTGTGGGGTCTAGCATTTCCTATGTCAGTATCCAAGTTTTTAAATTCATAAAAAAAAAGGAAAAAATTAAATCCAAAATTAGCCGTCTTTAAAGTTTCCGCATTACTTATTGTGGCAACTGTGGACATATTTACTGAGAAATAGGAATTTATACGCATGGATTTTGTCCTTAAAAATAGGTTTGTTCCTATATTTTGGTCCGAATTTGACTAAATCGACTCACCTATCTACCAAAATCCAGGGGGGTACTCGATTCAAATCAAGAATCTTTCTAATTCGCACAAATTGAATTACGTATTAAGATTTTCGAAAATTCGTTCAAAACTTTCGGAAATTAACTTAAATTTTGTTAATGAAAATCGATGATTATAGAAATCTCGCGCAAATTTGAAAAGTCCCACTATGTTTTTTAACATGTTTGAATTCGACATTATATGATATTTTCCTTAAATTATTTCATAAATCTATGAATCTTTTAAATGTATAAGACAATACAAATTGCTTTTTAAATATAAAAATCCTTTCGAAAGCCCTTTTTTTTGGTTCAAGTCGAATAACATAATAACACCCCAAAATATATTTACTTCTTGTGTTAATTTCTAAAGAATTTTCGATTTAAATCAAATTAAATATATAGAAAACTTGGTTAATCTTACAAGTACAGTTGCTATTTCAAACGCGAGTTAAGTGAAACGATGTAAAAAGATTGCCTGGCTTGCAACGACGATCGAGCAAAAGGGTTTTTTTTGAATCGTGTAGTAATTTTGAGGTTAGGTTTAATGGCTGGTTTTAGCGTTTTCAAGTAATTAATGAAGTTTCGTGTTACAAATGTTCTGGTGCCACCATAAATTTCTTGCTTAAAATATAATAAAAAAAAGGAAATATTTTTTAAAGAGCAGTAAAGGAAAAAGATAATTGTTTTAGATATTTATTATGAAATAGATTTTGATAATAAATTGCTTTAAAATCATTAAAATAGTGACGTGATATTTGTTTTAGTTATTTTGTTAAAAAAAATTAAAGTCGTTTGGTTCGAGTTCTGTCCTGTTTTTTCGAATTACAAATTTTTAAACTTATAATTTTTAATTTTTTTTCGAAAAATCATATATTATTAAATTAATATATTTTTTTCAATAAATGATATATTTTTATAATTAAAAATAATATTTTTTCTGCCAAAAAGTAAAAATCAAAAAATACAGTGGCCCCGGAAGCTTAAGCTGCATATGAGCCTACTACACCATTTCCAATTGTATTTCAGAACTTTCTAATTGTATTTCAGAAATTTCTAATTCAATTTCAGAAATTTCTAATTCAATTTCAGAAATTTCTAATTCAATTTCAGAAATTTCTAATTCAATTTCAGAAATTTCTAATTCTATTTCAGAAATTTCTAATTCAATTTCAGAACTTTCTAATTGTATTTCAGAAATTTCTAATTCAATTTCAGAAATTTCTAATTGTATTTCAGAATTTTCTATTTGTATTTCAGAATTTTCTAATTGTATTTCAGAATTTTCTATTTGTATTTCAGAAATTTCTATTTGTATTTCAGAATCTTTCATTTGAAATTCAAATAAAAATTTCTGAAATACAAATGGAAAATTCTGAAATACAATTGGAAAATTCTGAAATACAAATGGAAAATTCTGAAATACAATTAGAAAATTCTGAAATACAAATAGAAAATTCTGAAATACAAATAGAAAATTCTGAAATACAAATAGAAATTTCTGAAATTGAATTAGAAATTTCTGAAATTGAATAAGAAATTTCTGAAATTGAATTAGAAATTTCTGAAATTGAATTAGAAATTTCTGAAATTGAATTAGAAATTTCTGAAATTGAATTAGAAATTTCTGAAATACAATTAGAAAGTTCTGAAATACAATTGGAAATGGTGTAGTCACAAAGCAGTGCATAATTGCAGAATATTCTGTATAAGATATATACGTTAAAATTAAAGTAATTTGTACAAAATATTTTAAAAATATAAAACAAATACCAGAAATACCAGGTAATAAACTAAATATTTATTTTTGTAAATAATTGGGTATAAATCAAAAAAAGTTAGAAAACTCGTTAATTTAAAAAATTTTTTTTTAACAAGAAAGAACAAAGTTAACATTCCTGCAAAAAGAAATTCAAATAAAAGAATTTTGTTAGCTTTTATAAAAAAACAGTTTTTAAAGAAAAAAATCGATAAAATAAAACAAAAAATAATTTAATCTTTTTTTAAGAAAGCGTTTAAAAAAAAAACAAAAACAAATACTTAACTCATGGCATATTAGTAGCTTTAGCTTAAATATATTTATAATCGATTCCTCTACTCAAGAAAATATTTTATAAAATAAATATTAAAAGTGTCTTAGTTTTTTCTTTTTATATTAAAAAAAATAAATAAATAAAAAAAATAGTAACTGTGCTGCATCCTTAAAAAAGCAACAAAAATCATTTAGAATAAAACTGCTTTTAACGTTTAACATACATACATACTAACTCATAGCATAAACATTTATACACAAAATAATTTTTTTTTGTATATAAATTGTTAAATAATATTTAAAAAAAACACAACCACACATTTGTTTTTTATTATTATTTTAAATTTAAACATTATTTAAATTATTTTTTTTTGTGTTAAAAAATAATTAAATTTTTTTAAATACATTAAATAAAATTCAATAAAAACACACACATTTAACGTACCTTAGTGTAAATTAAAACATAATGATCCAATATATATTTATATATAAAAATTAAATAATTATTAAAAATCATAAAAATATAAAAAATATATAAATTACTTTAAAAAAATAATTAAACTTATTATATCAAAAAAAAAAAAACTTATAAAATAATGTTTGTATGTTATGACTAACATTTACAAGTATATAGTTGGCTTATAAATACAGAAATGCAGTTTTTGTCTGCATCTTATTATAATTTTAATAAAAAAAAGTGTAATAAAGTAATGGCGACATTAAAGTATTGAAAAAAAATAAGATTTGTAAAAAGCAATTTTTTTTTTACAAAGAATTACCAAAAGAATTACGTCGTAAGTATAAATTTTAAATTTGATTAAGTTTATATTTGTTCTTTATTCTTATATAATTTTACCCACTTATTAAAAAAACAAAACGGAATAAAATATTTTCGTTTACCTTTCTGAAAAACATGAAAGTAAGAAGGTTATGTTCACAGCCTAAAACACTACTACCGTTCAAGAAGTACAGATTAAAGACTTGCAAAGTAATATCTTTTAACACCAGTTTGTGTGTTTTTCAGCTTTTAGTGCGTATTGTTAAGTTGCTTTGTGTTTTTGTTATAAGTGTGTATTGGTGTTTTCTCTAATTAAATATGGTGTGGTTTGGTAAAATGAGAGCAATAATAACAAATTTGTTTTTCTATATTTCGTTGAAACAGATACATACAAATAATGATGTTTAACTATAAGTACTTTTGATTTGTTTTCTTATTCTGGCTATATGAGCCAGTTTTTCTAGTTTTTAAATTTTATTTAAATAAATTAAACAAATTTAGCTAAAAAAAATAAAACTGCATCGTTACCATATATATTGAAGTCAAATTTTAATTTAAAATTTAAATTATTAAAGAATACAAATTAAATATATATAATTTTATCTTAATTTTTGATCTTGAGATAAAAAAAATGTTTTTTTTTAAATTTATTTTATTCATTTTTAAACACTATAGCTACAATAAACTTTAAAAATCAAATTTTTGTTTCATTCACAACCTTTTATATAAACGGTCTTGTGTATTTGTTGTACAGTAATAAGAAAACATGCATGATACTGTTGTTTGTCAGCACAAAAAAAAAAAAACAAATACATTCCACACTCAATGCAAAACCATAAACAACAATATTTGTTTATAAGAGTAGAGTGAGTGCGCAATAGCAAAACCATACAATATCACTTACACTTATTCACACACTTACACCAAAAAGAACTGATATGTACATGAATGTACAAGGTATATCTGCTTTTGCAATACTTTGTGTTATATTTTTGCAGGTCTTTAGTACAGATGATGAAACTTCGTAGCTGGTTTCAAAAATGCATTCTACTTGGCTGGAATCGGTAGAAGAACCTGCTTTTTCAAATAAAGTTTCTTTCAGCATTAAGGGAAAATATAAATTTCTTCTAAGTAAAAATAAATAAAAATAAGAAACTAAAGCCAAAATATTAAAAACGAAAATTTGCATTAAAAAAAACAATAAGTTCAAGGGAAAATAACAAACATTATGCAACATTTTTAAAACCTGGAATTATTTGCCATTTATTAATAATAATACCCTAAAAGTATGCTTCTTTTATTAGCTTAAAGATTGAAACAAATTATGCATTCAAAATGCCTGTTTTATATTAAAAAACAACATAAACAAAAAACAACAAGTTAACTTTAGTAGTAATTTTGCATTTTAATACGGATGTAGTTTAAAAATAAACACAAAATACTTTTGCCTCCCTAAATTCTTTTTGCAGCTATTTTTGGACTTAATTTAAAAAAGAATAAATTATAACAAAATAATAAATTTATAAACATTTTTTGCAGCGCATAAGTAGGTTTTTTTTAACTTGCAGGACTTATTTAAAATTTCATTTTTGTGACGTGGTTCTACAATTGCTTTACAAATGTTGTTTGTGTTTTGTACAGAAGTATTTTCTACATCAAGTTGTTTTTATGTTCGTCGAAAGTCGTAAATTTTAGGTTATAATTTTAAAATAAACAATAAACTTAAAACAAAATGTTAACAATTGCTGTAGTTTCTAAAACTTACACGAGGTTCCAAACTGGAATAATTGGAGTTAGTACTTTTTGCTGGGACATATAAAGTCCTACGACGTTAAACAAAGTTGTGGTTTTGGCTACGTAAATATTTGTGCTCGCCTTTACCTTTAAAAAAAAAAAGAAATATTTTTAAGTTAATCCATTAATCCATACTATACTTACATACATATACATATGTATATATCCTATATAAGTTTTTAATTATATAAAAATACCAAAATAGTGTTACCTTTCCTCAATTACTGTTTCTATGTACAATCCTTTTGCAGACTTTTTTAATATCAAAAGACTTAAGACACAAACTTTACTTATGCTATAGAGGTTGTACTAAAAAAGTTTGCTTCTTAAGTCGTTTATTTAACAGTATACATACACACATATATGACTGCCAATGGCAAAGTTACGCACAGATCTTATCAATATTAAAAAAGGTGAAAATCTCTGAATGAATTTAAAATTTTTATTTTTATTTCCCAAAGTTTTTCGTATACAACAATATGTTTATAATGAGTTAAAAATTGCTTTAGTTGTTAATATTTTTTCACTCTAGATGTACATTAGTTAGATGCCAAAAAATAAGTTTAAAACATGTGATTTCAAAAATTTTTAATGATTATTTTTCTGTAGGCATAAGATGAAAAAAATAAATAATTTTCTTTAAACGATTTATTTTTCTATTAAGTGCAGACAATGCTTGGTATAACCAGTCTCGCTTAAAAAAAAATCAGATATAACGAACAATAAAATTTTTAAAATTTACCATATTATATAGCGAATATTTAAAAAAATTTAGTACCCAATATTAAAAGTGTTTAACAAAATATTAAGAAGCAAAATGTGCAAAACCAATAAAATAAATTAACACCTAGTTATTTTAAAGCTTATTGTAAAAAAATAGTGCAGTACTTTCTTCAGTATTTCAAAATTTAAGCTCAGTTTTTCCTTTTCAATTTAAAATTGTTACTTGCTCTTATTTATTTTATTATTTTGGATAAATTTTAGATAACAAAATAACTAAGTGGAATAGAGATTCCAGGCATAAGTATGATGTCAATGAAGATAAAAAAGATTAGTCTGCAGAATTTGCCATTGTCACCGAATCAAACATATGACACGTTAATGTAGTCAAATGCATTGAAAGCTGCATTAAATGAAGCCAATAAAACAGCAGTTGAAAAAAGTCTACAAATTAGAAGAAAACAAAATTTTGTTTGCAACGTTTTTCAAACAAGCTAAAGTTTCATTGAAAACTGTATGAAATTAATTTGTTTATTGTCTATTATTTGTGTTTTTAATGATTAATTAAAAACTTTATTATTAAATATTCATAACCTAAATGATTATTTCTTCTAATTTATTAGGGAGAACTTAAAAAACCTCGCTATATAATGAATTTTTCAATATAACGAATAGGCCTTACATTATACATATCATTCCTTATGCCGAGGTTTGCCTGAACTTAGAACCAATAGCTGTTGCGAAGCTCTACCCGGTGAGCTTCGCTTTGAGGTTTATAATTTTTTTAATATCGTCCTTGTAAACAAACATTAATACCCTGTTTCACGATGTCGAACGAAAACCTATACGAAAGAAAGCTAGTCACTCACTTTCGAGTAAATTTGGGTTTCACTATTTCGACAGCTTTTGTTCGCCTTTACTTACGGGCTTGTTATCGACAGAGAAAAATAAAAATAACAAAATGCTAACATACTTTGGGGCATATGCATAAATAATTTTTAAATTTTCAATAGGTTTGTTAAACGAAATTTGTATTAAAATCAATACTTCAAATCTATTTTAAATTTAAAAATTTGTTTTTCCCTTTAAGGTGTGGATTAAAAATTATTATTTTTTTTTTTGCTATAAGTTTTGTAATAGTGTCTATTTACGAAACAAATTTTTTTACCTCCCAACGGTAGGCACTTACTTTTATAATTAGTCAAATATTAATACATAAAGCAGTGATGCTAGCATTCCTAAATTGTAAAGCACTAAGAGAGGGGGAAAAAATCATTTTCAATAATGTGTAAATTTTTTAATGTTAAAATTAACATAAGATAATATTAACAAGTCCTAGGTTTTTGGGATATTAATACCATGGCTTACCTACAAAAATGTCGCAGTCAGTACCTAATTTTTTTAGGAACTTATTACTTATTAGAAAAAATTTATTGTTAAGGGGACTTCTTTCTTAAGTATCATAAGATTCAACAAAGATGAATCCCGCATTTCCTACTAAAGGTAAATCATTCTATAACAATATATGTAAGTTTCATTTTACATATTTTTAAATAAATCTTTTTAAGACAACCAATATCTTTTGATATGTTTTGTTTTTATTTAAAAAAGTGATTTTTTTAAATTTTTTATGTATTTATAACCAGAATTTTGGATTAATGTTTTTTTTAACATATTTATTTATAAAAAATACACATAGCTATGCAATAATGACGACAAATAGAAAGAATTTGTCATTCATTTAGCCTATAATTTTTTATGCTTTTAATTCATTTATAAAATAAAAATATATTAGAATTTATCTATGAACTATATATCCAATGTAGTTTTATAAGCGTCAAATTCTGTAAAAATCCACATTAAGAAGTGCATTAATTTGTGGTTGATTTTGAAAAAGGGGAAAATAATATATTTAATAAGAACAATAAAATGAAAGTGCAATGTAAACATTATCAAAATAATTTTGCAAATTATCTTGAGATCATACCCAGCAAAAACTGCTGCTTCGCCGTAGGTAGGTTTGTAATGGAATATCAAGACAGCAAAGCTTACAAACCTGCTTACGTATGGCATGATATTTGTTCGCGATGTCCCACTTAGTTGCATTTCATGTTAAGTGCTTATTTCGGCGCTATGAATATCCAGTTAATTCATGTAATTTTTGTGCTTCTTTAGTTGTTTAAATTTATTGCGTCATCGAAATAAATGTTTTGCCGAGTTATTATGTTCGTTAATTGACGAAAAACTAATATTTTTTTAACTCACTGCCTTACTGTAGTGCTTCTTAGTATGCACTTGGGTAAGCGAGTGTGTAAAACAGTAAAAGTTTTACGTGTACTGCCATACACTCTTGCATTTATTAAGGGAATAGATAAGTGCTTGCTGCGAAGCGCATTAGTATACTAGAAAAAGTATTTACTGCTTACAAAATCTCGATTATTTTTTGCTGAGTATATGCACAACATTAGTTTACAATCGTGTGTTTCTAACGGTACTTCATGAATATGTATTTAGCCCGCCCGCAACAATCACACCAGATAATCAGGAAACAAAAATACAAGAAAAGAGATGCAATCAGTTAATTTTTTGTAAAATTGAATGGTAATTTGCTATTTTTGTTTATTTACTCCTACAAGTGGCTTTAAATTAGTTAAAAATTCGGCGTAATTGACATCACTGAAAACAATTCATAATTAAAATTTACAAAATTTTGTATATTTTTTTTGAAAATCAAAGTTCGTTTAATTTTTGCTTTAAAAAATATGACATTTTAATCAATAGCCCTTTAGAACATACTTTACTTTAATTTTGTGGCATTTTAATACAGAGTGGACTTTAATTTACATCAAAAACTACATACTTTTATGGCACTCGAAAGCAAAATAACAAGTGACTGATTTGACATTTACGTTCGCATATTTAGCTTGCGTTCGACATAGGTAAACCCAATTTTGTATGAAAACGCTTACGTTTTCGTTCGACTTGTCTTTCGAGTAAACGTTCGCTTAAAGTATACTTTGCTGAAACCCAAATAAGTTTTCTTTCGCCTAGAATGCGAACGAAAGCATTCTTTCGACATCGTGAAACAGGCTATAAAAATAACTTATGAAACAAACTGTTTATCTTTAACAAACGTTTGAATGCAATATTATATTTAAAAATTTTTTGTTCGTATAAATTGTTTAACTTTTGACATATTTTTCTATATGCAAAAGTATTTGACAAAAAAGTAAGGCATAACTTTCAGATAATCCCTTAATAAGCCTGCTTTAGTTTTTATGAATACGAGCGTAAGAGAATTCACAAACAAATTTTGTTTCTTTACTTAAAAAATAAAACAAATTATTTATACATAAATGAACCTAAATTTAAATTGTGAATGTGAATTTATTTTGGCTGCATCAATACAATAAATTAAACAAATACGGAAATGAAAGTACAAGTGCGGCTTTAATGTATTTTTCTTAAGTTAAATACAAAACCAGTTACTTTATTGAAAATATAAAATGTGTTACAATTCGTTAATAACAGAAATAGTAATTTAAGTTCTAAACAGATGTGATTTGTTTTTTTTTTGCCATTTTTTGTTGGGGTTTTCTTTTAGCAACAATCTATTTAACATTATTCACGCGTTAATATTCAATTGTATCAAGTTGTTATGATAATTATTTTTTCTCTTTTTTAATTCCTTTTTAAAACGGGGTAAAATACCTTTTTAGTATTACACATATTTAAATCCTAAATACAATTTTTTTTTGTAGGGTGTCCCAAAAAATATTTTATGTTACAATTTTATATCGTTCGTGCAGTCAAATATTAGAAAATTAGCTTAAACCGAGTGCAAGAAGAGAGAAAATTTAGGTTAAAAAATTTTTTTAACAAGTTTTATAAATAAAAAATGCTAAAAAAATATATAAAAGTGTTTTAAATGAGGAATGCGAGGTGTGCCAAATGGGTCCTAATTTAAATAAAAAATAAATATTTGGTGCAAATGCGGTAAAATCGGAAAAGCCCCAGTGCTACCCCAGAGTCGCTTATAGGGGGTAAAAATGAGAGAGAAATCCAAATAACTTTTTTCCACAAATGTTTTTTATTACAAATGTTTCGTAGGTGACGATACGTGCAATTAATTAAAAAAAAAACTAACTGTTAGCGCTCATATCTCAAACACAATAATTTATAATTTACAATTTTATTTTGGGACATCCTATACATATGAAATATAAAACATCTGTTGGTTTAAGCGTAAGCAACACTTTTTGATAAATATAATATATGAATGTAAGTACATATGTAAGTAATACATTAAGTAGAGTTGATTTAATATATATATTATGAAGTGATTATAATAAATTAATTTAAAAAAGAACAAATATTGAAATGTTTACGGAAATATTTTTTTTTATGTGTCAAAACGATAAAAAAAAACATTTCCATTTAGTTAAATAATTTTTATAAAAAGGATTTAATTGTTTAGCATTAAAAACACTAGGCAACAGCCATTTTGTTATTTGTTTCTAGCATACTTTTTCTCATGGATTTGGACCTACTGAACACGAAAATGAATTTTAAAAATTTTTCTGTCGATTGGTTTGCGAGATACAAATTTTTTAATTTTTTTTTTTTAATTTTTGGAGGTACACTTACTATTTTGAGCATATCTTTAGTCTTCTTTGACCTATTTTATCCTACTACTACTCAAATTAAAGACAATTGAGCCGTCTACAACTTATTCTCAGAAAATTTTCAAATCGGGTTAGTAGTTTTGATGTTGGCGGCTTAAAAAGGTTAAAAAACTGGGTTTTTTTAGTAAAAATGTGGCTGAAAAATTCATATAAAAATTCATATAAAATATAAAACGCGATGTTAACAGCGATTTTAATTTTTTTACGTATAGCTGACACTTTTCCAAAGAAAATAAGCCCTTACTTAACAAAATCTGATGACAAATGGCCGACTTATTATTTTTTTGGTAAACGACCGAAATTCCGCTATTTTACGATTTTTTGATTTTCATTATTTGCACAGCTTACCTACCCAACGCAAACGAATAAATACATTTGAACTTAATTTAAAATAAACAAATTAGTCTTCGTATATTATTTTTTAATTTATTTACAGCACTACATGCTCATACATATTTAAACATAAGGAGACACGGTTATCAATTGCATTTCAAAACTGTCTGTGAAAGTGTAAAGAAGTTAATATTTAGAAAACGCAAGGAAGACAATGAGTAAAAGACTACGTGTGTTCGAGTGTTTGAACGATCCAGACAATTTCTGCAATGTTTGTGGCCAGTTTATAAAAAAAAATCACGCACACAAGTTTACTCCAGCAGTACAATTGCACTATTTGAATTATTTTGGTATTTCACCAAATATCACAGAACCATGGACACCTAAGTCGCTGTGTGATCTTTGCTATATAATCTTAACCAACTGGGCAGCTGGCGGAAGGTAAGAATTTTTATTTAAACACATTATACATAGCGAATATAGTAATTTATTTTAATTTTAGCCGCCATATGAAATTCGATACACCAATGATGTGGAAAAAGCCGCTATGCCATTCCACAGACTGTTATTTTTGCCTCACCACAAACAGTGGGGTAGGAAGATTTTTTAAATGGAACTACGCTCAAGTGGGATCGTTTGCGCTTCCAGTACCACATTCGCATGATGTGCCATATCCAGTGTGCCCTGGTGCATCTCTTCAAAAAGCAGAATCGTCAGAAGAAGAGTCCGAGTCAAATGCAAGCGAATTTGAGCCGGGTGCAAAGCGAAAATTACTGTCACAGGCCGAACTAAACGATTGGGTGCGCGATTTTGGTCTCACTAAGGAGAAAGCCGAACTTTTTGCGTCTCGGATGATACAGTGTGGATTTGTGGCTTCAGAAGTGAAAGTAACAGCGTACAGAAACCGTCACAAGGAGTATGCAAAATTTTATACAAAGAAAGACCAAATATGTTTTTGCAGCGACATTTCAGGCTTGTTCCAAGAGCTTCACCAAATTCACAACCCCAACGAATGGAGGTTGTTTATTGACAGCAACAAAGAGAGCTTGAAGGCAGTTCTCTTACATAATGGGAATGAAAAGCCATCTGTTCCTATTGCTCATGCGGTTCATTCAAAGGAGAACTATGAAACTATGGACATTTTGCTGAAATGCATAGAGTATAGGAAATACAATTGGAAAATATGCGCCGACCTTAAAGTTGTGGCCATTCTGTGTGGACTCCAAGGAGGCTATACGCGACATTGCTGTTTTCTGTGCCTTTGGAATAGCCGCGCTGATGATCAGCATTATATAAAAAAAAAATGGCCGGTACGAACGAAACCTGTAGTTGGAGAAGCGAATGTTCAGCGCAAACCACTAATAGAGAACCGTGAAAATATAATACTTCCGCCGCTGCACATAAAATTGGGTTTGATTAAAAATTTTGCCAAAAAATTAGACAAAGAAGGTGAAGCTTTTGCCTATTTACGGTCAATTTTCCCTTACCTTTCGCTGGCAAAAATTAAAGAAGGAGTCTTCGCAGGACCCGAGATAAAAAAAATTTTGAAAGATGAAAAATTCCCAAAGCTGTTATCACCCATCGAAGCCGCATCATGGAATTCCTTCAGGCTTGTTGTGGAAAACTTTTTAGGAAACAACAAAAGCCCGAATTATAAGGACATAGTTGAGGATCTGGTAAAGAACTATGAAGCCATGGGAGTGCACATGTCACTTAAAATACACTTTCTGCATTCTCATTTGGATTTTTTCCCTGAGAATTTAGGAGACGTGAGCGACGAACACGGCGAGCGCTTTCATCAGGAATTGAAGGCTATGGAACGACGCTATCAGGGCATCTATGACACGGCTATGATGGGTGACTATATTTGGACCCTAATACGTGAGACCGATTGCAGCGAATACAAAAAACAAAGAAGAAGTCAGCAGTTTTTCCACATGGCATAAAATGTACACTTATATCTTTGTTTTTACTCAAATAAATTAAAAAATAATATACGAAGACTAATTTGTTTATTTTAAATTAAGTTCAAATGTATTTATTCGTTTGCGTTGGGTAGGTAAGCTGTGCAAATAATGAAAATCAAAAAATCGTAAAATAGCGGAATTTCGGTCGTTTACCAAAAAAATAATAAGTCGGCCATTTGTCATCAGATTTTGTTAAG
This sequence comes from Melanophora roralis, assembly GCA_963583895.1. NCBI lineage: Eukaryota > Metazoa > Arthropoda > Insecta > Diptera > Rhinophoridae > Melanophora > Melanophora roralis. Next base: position 7,239,994 of record OY757189.1, read on the forward strand.
TAAGGGCTTATTTTCTTTGGAAAAGTGTCAGCTATACGTAAAAAAATTAAAATCGCTGTTAACATCGCGTTTTATATTTTATATGAATTTTTATATGAATTTTTCAGCCACATTTTTACTAAAAAAACCCAGTTTTTTAACCTTTTTAAGCCGCCAACATCAAAACTACTAACCCGATTTGAAAATTTTCTGAGAATAAGTTGTAGACGGCTCAATTGTCTTTAATTTGAGTAGTAGTAGGATAAAATAGGTCAAAGAAGACTAAAGATATGCTCAAAATAGTAAGTGTACCTCCAAAAATTAAAAAAAAAAAATTAAAAAATTTGTATCTCGCAAACCAATCGACAGAAAAATTTTTAAAATTCATTTTCGTGTTCAGTAGGTCCAAATCCATGAGAAAAAGTATGCTAGAAACAAATAACAGACAAAAGTTTGTTATTTGTGACCTAGTGAAATTAAGCATGAAATTGTTTAATTAAAGAAAAACATTTTTTAATATTTAAATATCATTTATTGCGTAATTTTTCGAAAAGTTTCTTATTAGAAATATACAAGTTTTATTGCCACTTCCTAAACCATGACAAAACCTCCTATTAATAATATTTATTTGTATGAAAAATTATAAATAATAAGAAAGTTAATTTAATGCTTAAATAGCATAGTTAATTAGAGTTAATTTTTGTTTTCAAAACAAAAATTATTTATATTTTTTATGAAAGAAAAAAATTAATAATAATATAATTAAATTACAATAACAATTGTAATAAAATGCTTGAATTGTTTTTCATTTCATTTTATTTAATTTTATTTTCATTGCCTTATTTAGAGTTAATTAGAATTTGTAATTGATTTATGTAAAATTTAGTTTGTGTGAAAATTTTTTTTTAGTTTTTTTAGAGGTGCTTAACTGAATGCCAAAATTTGAGAATCTATAAAAACTGCATGTTTGCTATAAGGTTGCATTTAAGTTATTTTATTTTATAGTATTTTCAAAAGTATTTTAAGAAAAAAGTGGAAATCTTAACTTTCTGTTTATCAGTTGCATATGATCAGCATAGAACTAGCAATAACTACATAATCCAGCAGGTATTTAATTTCTTTTAAAAATCGAGTTAATTGACTAAAGCGACCTCCTCTTTAAATGCCAATTAAAGAGCGCAAAACAATTAGTCCAACTGTAACCTTCATAGCCTTTATGTGACAACTTAAATAAGGCTCTTAACGTATTTAATGAAATTACCTTTCCAAAACCTTAAATGAGACTAAGGCCTTAAACTTTGTGCCCAAATTGGTTATTCTTTTTCTGAAGCAACATTGTAAGTATACAAAAATCCTAACTCGTATTTGTTCATGACCCTAGATTTTCGTTTATCTCGATAAATGATCAGCTTATATATCACAATAATTTAAAATAGTTTGACTTAAAAAATGCAAATTAAGGACTCTCTATGTTAAGGTAATTATATGTATGTTTCCTTCAACTAAGATGATATATAATTCAGTCTAAAATGTGATTACCCGGCCCTTCTCTGTGCAATCAGTCGTAATATTTCAGTTTTGGCTTATATAGATCAAAAGTTTTAAAAGCTTAAATAACTATACATGTATGAAACACTTAAGAGTAACTATGGACTTTATGTTCTTATAATGCACTTAACAAACACACATACACAAATAATGTAATAAAATAAAAATTCCTTAAAAAAATTTCAATGCATTTATTTTTATATATTTGGAAGTGTGTAAGAGATGTTTGATAACAACAAACAAATAAAATAATGTTCAAAAATAAACTTAACTTTTTGTGTTTAAATGCCGGTCGGTGTGTGAATATAACAATATTCTTGTGTCTTAAGTCTTTTGTTTTATAAGGAAAACCTACTTGTGTGTGTTTTGGTTTTACAAAGATTTCATTCTCCAAATGACGTAAATTTTATGATTTTTAATCATTTGTTTTTGTAAATTTATGATAATATTATTGTTGTTAATTTTTATGTAAATATCACGGTAGTATTGAAACGGAATTGCAAATAAATTTTCATGATTTACTTTTGCTTCAAGTATTTATTTTATATAAACTTCAAATACAATATATTAATGCAGTTTTTGTTTTATTCATTAATAAAGCTTTTAATTTAAGAGTAGAAGTATGTTTTATCATTTTATTCATTGTTAAATAAAAAACGTAACATTAGATCGTGATTTTCCTAATCTCTTGGCTAATAGTTCTTAATCAATAAAAAAACATTTCAGAAGTGAATTAAATTGAATGAATATAAGAAAGTAAATTGCATAATATCTAAATGTATTAAGCGCATATTTTAATTTTATTATAGATTTTCCTATCGTTTTCTTAAAATGTTTCTTTTGATTTCCCTTTCTCTCCTTTCTTTTCTCTTCTTTTCTTTTCTTTTCTTTTCTTTTCTTTTATTTTCTTTTCTTTTCTTTTCTTTTCTTTTCTTTTCTTTTCTTTTCTTTTCTTTTCTTTTCTTTTCTTTTCTTTTCTTTTCTTTTCTTTTCTTTTCTTTTCTTTTCTTTTCTTTTCTTTTCTTTTCTTTTCTTTTCTTTTCTTTTCTTTTCTTTTCTTTTCTTTTCTTTTCTTTTCTTTTCTTTTCTTTTCTTTTCTTTTCTTTTCTTTTCTTTTCTTTTCTTTTCTTTTCTTTTCTTTTCTTTTCTTATCTTTTCTTTTCTTTTCTTTTCTTTTTTTTTTCTTTTCTTTTCTTTTCTTTTCTTTTCTTTTCTTTTCTTTTCTTTTCTTTTCTTTTCTTTTCTTTTCTTTTCTTTTCTTTTCTTTTCTTTTCTTTTCTTTTCTTTTCTTTTCTTTTCTTTTCTTTTCTTTTCTTTTCTTTTCTTTTCTTTTCTTCTTCTACTTTCCTTTAATTTTGCTTTTTATTCTCTCATTTTTTTTAGTAAACTTATAAAATTTAAATAGATATGAATTGTTTTTAGGTGATTGTAGTTTGCCATCTGGGGGCTTGATTGTATATTTGTATGTGGAATTGTTTCAATATTAAATTTTTTTCTTTTAGTTAAATATCATGTTCTATTGGAGGGAAACAAGTGTTAATTTATTTATTAATCTAATAGAAGCACAAATTATATTCAGACAGATGTGGCTTACTTTTAGTATATTTTTTGTTTTTTTTTTCACAAAGTCATTGATTCCGTTGACGATTTTGCCTCAACTAATTAAATATTCATTATAATTATTCCAGCTGTTTTCTCTAGTTTATTTTTTCCCGTTGGTTTTTTATTCACTTTTAGATTATTTAACTTTTTTTTTGTTGTGAGTTGGTTGGTGCTTTAATTTTAATTGCAATTATATGTTAATAAGTTTAAAATTAAACTCTTGAATTAAACTTAAGTTTTAAATTATTTATTAACACTACGAGCTCATTACATAAGAACAACTTTATTTAAGCATTAGTTTATTGTATTTTTAAAAGATAAAATCAAAAAAAAATCTATAATTTAAAAAAAAATCATTTTCAAACAAATGATTAATTTATGTTTGTTTGAAAATTAAATTTTTTCACGATTTTACTGAATGGATTATTTATGTAATTTAATGATAACAAATTGTAGGTTTTAGTATAAAGAAATTCATCAATTTTTATTTTTTTTCACATAAATTAATTTTTTTTTCAAAAGAATATCGTTACCTTATAGAAGAGCCTTCACTCTTATATTTTAAGTCGAGATTTTTTTTGTTTAATTATGATGACCAGTGCCTGTGTTCTGTAACTTGAGTGAGAACTTCTCGCATCGAAAAATTTATAGTCGCCTTGTAAAAGACAGGATGAACACGATAAACCTAATTATTTTAACTTCTAACGTTGTATAATGAGAGTTTATGTATTATCTAAGTCACACTGTTAATAATCGGAAGACTATGACAATAAAAAAATTTTTGTCGCTGCGAAAACTTCTCACAAGTTACAGAACAGGGGGGTAGGGCTTATAAAAAATACGAGTTTCTATATTAAGGTAACGATCGTGCTTTCAAGAGCGAGAAGCCAAATATGGCACTGTGTAAATCTAAACATGCTATTGGTAAGACCTTTGGTTTTATAAGACAGTAATAGAACTTCCCTTCTGTTGAGTAATAGTCTGGTAAAATGCTATTGATCCTACCGTGATTTGTCTAAGTATTGAGAGGACGATGCGCAGTATGGTGATTTTGATAACAGTTGCAATGGTATGGGCAGTTAGAGACCCAATAGATAGGATAACGCAAGTATTTTTGGGGACTGTCGATCTTGTTTCCTATCTTATTGACCAGCGCACACCAAAACTTTTTTCTTTTTTGAGTTTTAGAGGAAGATTTAGAGGCATATTTATTGTACAAACAAGAACCAGGATTTTTTAAGACTTTCCGATTAATGCATTTTTTACAGGCTAATCTGTAAGCGATTGAAAAACGGTTAAATAACTACAATACTACAGCTTATTTAAAAGATATATCAGCATCTCCATCTGTAGCCGAGCAGCCATTAGATCCATTACTGGTGTATAATTTAGATCACAACTTTGCCGCGAATATCGTGCATCTTAGCACTGAACGGCTATGGATTCTAGGATTGTCCCTTTATGAGTGCGGGAACACGGGACCAATGCAGGAAATAGCGTTGCTGATACATTGGCAAAATATGGTATGAATTCGATTGACAGGGCAATTGATCACCTCTGTGGTCTTGTAAATAGGCTTACAATAGTCTATCCGGTGTATAATACTTAATCGGGAAATAATGGCTGGGTTTGGAATAGGGATGCCAAATATATACTTTATTAGCATCTCCTTCAGCTATGGAAATTCCCAAATTCTCTTTTCAGTCTATTTCGTTCTTTACTACAGGTACCCCAGGGAAAATAAAGAATATGACCCAGGTTGGCAGCACTCGCTGTTTTTTTACATCAGCAGCCATCTGTTTTGCCGTTTTACCTAAATTAATCCACGAATATTGTCTTAAAACTCTAAAGAGTTTTTTTGTAATTAACTTTAGCAGCTAAAGGCCTAGTCAGGTCGGGTCACATGGTGCACCAACGGCAGTTACTGAAACCAGTGCCTTGTTTCTGTATGGTATGTGAGAAGTTCTTTAGTCGAGAAATTTATAGTCGCCCTGTGAAGGACAGAATGAATCAAAGAAAAACTATTATAAATTTTTAATGTTAACTTGCAATATATTAAAATTATATGACTCGCCCTGTTAACAACTGGAACACTTATATAATCTTATAAGATTTCTCGATGCGAAAACTTCTCGCAAGTTACAGAAACGAGGCACAGAATCAAATGTTAAAGAAAGATTCCCTTCTGAGTTTAATTAATCAATTTCTTTTGGTGTATAATATTGTTATCAAACTTTGATGAATGAAAATCAAAACCCATTGTTAAAAAGAAGCAAATAATTTCAAATTTATTTAAATTTTGAAGAATACTTAAAAATTTTATATTATTTTTTAACTAAAATTATATTTATTTTATACAAAATATGAAAAATTTAAAAAAACTGGTTTATCCATACCTTTTACTGGCTCCAAGAAGTTATCGCAAACAGTAAGTAGTTTACATAAGTATTAAAAAAGTATTTTAAAAATAGCTATGAAATGTTAAATGATTTGAAAAGTTCTACAGATTCAGCAAATTTAAAAATTCCTACAAAATCCTTAAATAATGGTCACAAAATTCCTGTCATAGGATTGGGAACTTGGGAGGTACATTTATTTTATGTTGAATTAAAAAGAATTTAAAATTTTAATTTACTTTTAGAGTTTGGAAGATGAAGTAAGAACAGCTGTGATTACAGCAATAAAAGCTGGCTACCGAATGGTTGATACGGCATTTGTTTATCAAAATGAAAAACATGTGGGTCAAGCAATTAAACAGTTGATGCAAGAGAATTTTATAAAAAGGTAAAGTTAAAAAGAACATATAAATTGGTTTTAATACATAATTTAAGCACATTGATGAAAGAGTGAGTTTGGCTATAAAATGCAAAAGTTAAATACCCCATTAACACAGCTACATATGCAGTCATTTGATATTTTTAAAGAAAAAAACACAAATTTAGTGCTGTAAACATATCATCACAATGAAGCTGTGATTTAGTTAAAAATAATCATCTGGCATCACATCAAACGACTACAGCCAATGACATTTGTATTCATAAGACTGTGATTTTTGTTCTTTACAGGGATGAACTTTACATAGCCACCAAACTTTGGAATACCTACCACCGACCAGATTTAGTGGCCAAAGCTATGCGCTTGTCTCTTAATAATTTACAGTTAAGCTATGTGGACCTTTATCTAATGCATTGGCCCATGGCCTATCAAGAGGGAAAAATATTACTTCCTCGCAATACTCTTGGTCAAACCCAATTTTCAGATATTGATTATGTGGAAACTTGGAAGGCCATGGAAGAGCTACAAGATTGGGGTCTTACTAAATCGATAGGCATTTCAAATTTTAATAAAGATCAAATAGAACGTTTGTGGAAAGTGGCACGCATAAAGCCAGCAGTTTTGCAATGTGAATGTCATCCGTTTCTTAAACAAAAGAGATTAATAAAGTTTTGTCAATGCAAAGATATTGCCTTTATGGCATATAGTCCTTTAGGGTCATCGGCACAAAGGCCCAGTGCCGTTAAGGGGGAGCCATGCTTATTGGAAACAAAAGAGGTTGAAAAAAAATGTTTAATATTAATCTATGTATCTTTAAATGTGCTTATATTTAAAAAAAATTTTTTAAGATTATTGAAATGGCCGCTCGTTATCAAAAAACTCCTGCTCAAATTCTAATACGTTATCAGCTACAACGTGGCAATATTGTCATACCAAAATCGGTCAACAAAGTCCGCATTAAAAGCAATTTAAATGTATTTGATTGGGAATTATCTTTTGGGGATTTGAATATTTTGGATGATATGAATAAGAATCAACGTTATGTTTCAAAACTAGAGTAGGCCATAGATTAAAGAAACTAAACTTATTTTCAATAATTATTTTTTAAATATTTTTTTTTTTTGCAGAGAATCTGAAAAACACAAACATTATCCATTTTGGGATGAAAACTAAATTGTTTGGAAATAAGTTTAAATTATAATAAAAGAATTTAGTTCTGCTTTAATAATATGATATTTTTTTAATGTAATTCAGGATTTTTTTATTTCATTTTAAAAATTTCTTATTCAATTTTAGAAATAGAAATTTTGTTTCAGAAATTTTAAATTGCGTTTATAATTTTTTTAATCTTTGTAGGAATTTCCATTAAAATACTCTGAAATACAAGTAGAAAATTCTGAAATTGAATTAAAAATTGATGAATTTAAAATTAAGAAATTGAATATGAAATTTTTGAATTTCAGTTAGAAAATTAGGGTATTTACAAGGTAGTCATAAAGTCATATGTTTTAAAAAAAATAAAACGAAAAAATACTACTGTTGTGAGCATCCGCTCATAATTAAGTGTGCTATTTTAAATTTGAATCAGCTGCTGGAGAAAGCAGAAAAATATGTAATTTCAAAAATGTTTTAAAATTAATGACTGCGACTTGTTAACTATATCAACGGTTTTTCTAAAGAGTTTCGGCCGCCCGGCTCAGGTTTCTACTGTTTATGACTAAACAATAAACACAGTTCAAAAAGTCTTATTATTATAGAACTTTTTTCATTTAAGCACAACAACAATTTTTTTAAACTATTATAAAATGTTAAAATTTTAAGACAATATGACTTTATAGCATACCGTTTGAATACCCCAAATATTTAAAATAAACTAAAATGTTATTAAGTTCAATTGGAAGTTTCCGAGATTATTTTAAAAAACTTTTGAAATGCAATTTGAAATTTTTTTTATTAAATTATATAGTTCTGAAATAGAATTGAAAAATTCTAAAATTCTATTAAAATGGTGTAGGATTAAATTTATTGTGAATTATAATTTAAATTAAATAAATTTGAAAATAATTTCAGCACTATCGATCAGAAAAAGTGTAAAAGATAAATCGTAGCTGGTTTTGAAAATTCCTCCAATTTCAGTGAACTGGAATCATGTAGCGGTCATTGCCACTGAGATATATCTGAGTAAAATCAGCTTTGTGATAAAAGCAACACTGTTTAAAATTAGGCTAGTGGACAAGAAAAGTGGGACTGATTGAAAACTATAAGAAAACAGACTTAGTTCATTCTAACAGAAAGAATAGGATTGGCCCATAGAGTACACCAAGATTGAATAATAGCAATCTGATATTGAAGGGATGCACAAAACCCTGAAGGGATGGATAGTAAGCTGAAGAGGAGGCTAAGTGTAAAGAAAAGGGTCAATAAGGCGACCAATACACTACACGCAATCAGGAAAAGGCATTGAAAATACACTGCAGTGGCTGGGCTTATCTTACTATAACAGCAGTCGTCTAGGGAGCACACAGATGCTTGTGGGAATATGTATAGCTGGCGCTCAATTTAGCACCCCTACAACATCCCTGGATGTAATCTTAAAATTAAGGCCTTTAATTCTGGTCGAAGAGAATTGCAATACTCTATACGACTCAATTAAGGTCAAGGCGATAAATCAATAAGGTGCCATATGACCATGATAGGACTACAGGCTTCCGAAATTCAGCTTTTTTGGGAAGCCGAGTGTGACTATGAAGATTACGGATAGTTGGCAAGCATCTGCCCAGACCACAAGATCTACAACTTCTTAACGAATCGGTCCGAAATGGGGGGTAGAAGCTGTGGCACCAGAGCGCCTTAAAAATTTCCTTGTAACTGCAGTGTCTTTCAGGCAGAGACTCTAGCAGCCAAGTTTTGTTCTCCCAAACAGTTTCAAGGCAATTCCTGTAAACTTTAACAGTTTCTTTACTGTTTAAATTTAAAAGAAAACTTTTGGCCAAATGTGTATCGTAAGACAAGTGAAGATTTACTAGGCTCAAGGACACAAATTTATTAAGGGAAAAGAGATGGCTACTGGACTAGCAAAGCATAGTGTCCTTTGTCTATGGATAGAGTACTGGACGTACGCGCTCCACTTTTTGATTGATGTTTAGATGTTGCTCTTTGGTATTTAAAAACTCAAATCAACTCACCAAAAAATTTATAACAAAATTGAAGCGTAGATTTAAACATATTTGTTTAGTAGTTGAGGATCAATTAAAGGTGTTTCAACCTGAAAATATGTAAAGTTTAAATAAAATTCATGCGAAGAGCTACCTTAGTTGAAGTGCCAGTGAAATCTTATTCAATTATTTTCCTGAACATAAATATCAGGAACTTAATCAATCGATGTATTTATAAAACAAAAAGGTTTGCTTTATTTCTTTTTTATTTAAAAAAAAAAAAACATTTTCTGAATGAAAATGTTAAAAAATTTACTTCCTTTTGTTTTGTTTAGTTCTCTCTCTATAGTTTGCCTGCTCGTCTGGCTGAGCGTTGAAAATAATGAATTGTTTGGGAAAAGTATTGTTAACCTCGTGCCTTTGCGTTAAAATAAATTTTTATTTAAATTTTTAAATAAAATTACTTTTAATGAAAACATTTTTTTATAATTTATTGTAATTATTTTTCAATTAAAACAACTTCCATATTTTAGTTTTATAAGTAGGCAAATAAAAAAATGTGCTACTGGTCGTAGATACAGATATGTTTATATATTAAGATTTTTGTAAACATTTCTTTAGTTAATTAAAATATTTTATAAATTTAAAGAAAATTTATGCAATAGGTTTCTTAAGTTTAGTTCACATTAGGAAAATATTTAAGTAATTAAAGATAATTTTTAATAAAAAAACATTAATTTAAAAAATTTAAATCTGAAAGAGCACCATATATGTTTGTCCTAATATTTATATAAAATCAAAATAAAATCCAACTTAGTGACCACCTATACTTTATTAAATACATATTTGTCTAGTGTGAACTCAGTTTTAACAACTTGTTTTTTTTAAATTGCCATAAAAATTCCAACACCAGATGTTTAAATAAAAACGCCTGCAATTTTAAAGACTAATTGATCGACTTACTATTCGATGTCGATCGAACTCGTACAAATAGTATCACGTGTCATAATTTAATACAAACTGGTATGCAATTTGTTATTCTTAATAATTTTTTAAATATTTTATTGTTACATATTTTTTGTTCTCAATAAGATATGGTAAATATGAAATCATAAATAATTTGAGTATATTAAGCATGGATTTTATACAATTTTCAACTAATAATTATAATTGTCCAGTTATTAATTATATTTTAATATGATTTTTTTATTACATTTGCTTAGATGTACTAACATTTTAAACAAAGAATAAAAACGAGAAAGTTTTATATTCACATTTTGCATTTACAAAATTTTAAGCTGATTAAGCGCAAAAATCATTCAACATTTTAAACTTTAATAAATCTAATGATTTGTTAAAGAATATATTACACAGCATGTTCTAACTATTCCAACTATAATTCATATTTACTTCAGTAATGTCATAACTCAAATATGTCTTATTTTAGCAAAACAAAAAATTATTTGTGTTAATTTGTTTTCGATTTATGAGCGTAATTCCTAAAACTTTCAAAGCTATAACGGTTGTTCTAATAAACTGCAAATTGAAAAGTAAGCAGTAATTATTAAAACATACAACCTCCTTCATAAATTCCAGCCTTATTTTTAAAAAACGCGATTTTGAAAAGATCACAATACTGTAATTGAAAGCAAAGAACGTTTAAAACCTCTTGTTTGAAAGTAAGGTTTTTGAGTTATGTCACTATTGGAGTAAATAAGCGACGCGTTAAATAAATACTGACAGATTTTTCCCTTTAAGTCATTGGCATGTAGTTAATTTTAATATTGCTGTCTTACATTAACGGTTTCGTGCTCTGAGATGTCTGGTCGATGCCAATTGGTCGCCACGAAGCTGCGACTTGATTGTTTCAAACTTTTATTGAAGTGCTCTGTAAAGATGTTTAATTAAACTACTACTAAATCGAAACGTGAAGGCTAATATCACTCACGCCTTAAGACAGATGGAACAAAAGATTTCAGCAAAGTTTTGGCAATCGGGCTAACAGGATAAGCTACAAGGTGGGCCAAAAGAAATCATCCGATGTTGTTTGGCTCTCAAATTTTTTCAGTTTTTTGATTATGTTTATTTCAACCTTTATAATTTTGTTGGGCTCATTTTATGACATTTTTCATAAATTTTGCGAGAATTTTGGGTGACAGATTCTCGCACTCTTGTCGAATGTTGTCCTTGTTCCGGCTGATGTTTTTGGCGACAGCTTGACATCCTCGCCAACAGAGGCAATGTTCTTGGCAGAACGGGCGATCCTCCGGGGCCGGCGCTTCTTAGCAGCGTCTTGTGTGGTACCATACTCTTCAAAGTTGGTGGCCAAACAGCACAGTCGTTGCCAGACGACTGGAGAATCGGCGACGAAATTGGCGCTGCGCCAACACCACAGACGAATTTTTACGCAAAAAATAGACATGATTATTCCGTATTTCGGGGAAATATATCGATCCATGTATTGTTAACTTGTATTCTACATCTGTACAGTTTACAAATGTCAAAACAAATTTGATATTGGGCGCCATTTGCAAAAATAAGAGCATCTTTAAATACGGTGGTTTCTTTTGCCCCACCTTGTACTACAAAATGATAGTATATCAAAAAAAATAAATTTTATTTTTTGTTTTTAAGCTCATACGTATAAAAAAATTTTTTTGTATATACTTCATCCTGTATCCGCTAAGAGACTAGGTATTTTACAATTTATTAATTTATTATTAATTTATAAAATTTTTATGAATTAATTTCTATGAATGGTCTCTTAGAGTATTTTCCTTAATTGCACAAAAGAATTATAATATCGCAAAATTTATTTAGTTATTTTTTATTAAGGGGATGGAATATATCGTAAACGCTTTTACTTTTTAATTTTTATCTTCTAAGTATTTAGATAATTTAGTATAAAATTAATGCTAAAATATAAGTTCAATTTACTCCACAATTCACTTAAATAAAAATGTTTTTTTTTTTTACAAATGTCTGGTGATACCACTTGTAAGAGAACTTGCAATGGGGAATCGCATTTTAATACAGCAACTAATTCTTTCAAATCTTATAAAATCATACACAAACATATCTAAAATAGTTAACAGAGAATATCATAACATAAAAATTTATAGTTCTAAAGTATATATAATTAAAGTTAAATGCTTTTACATACAAATTGAAATACTAATTAGTTTTAATTAAGAATTTTAGCGGTTTAAATATTAATCATATGATTTAAAACGATTAAATTAAATTATTGATTTCTATCATCAAAAAAAAAAGTTCGACTAAAATGATTAACAAAATATTTACTTTTACTTCTTTGCAATTATTCTCTACTAAACATCGTTAACAAGCAAACAAAAGCTACAACAATTAAAAAACGTACATATCGATAGCTTAATATAAAAAGGGCATAACTCAAATTTGTTGTTATTTTACGGGGGGAAAAATATATAAAAACGTTTAAATGAAACTTCTTTGAAAAAAGGCAACAACCTTTATTTTACTTAAAAAATTATATGAATTTACCATTGTTTTGCTAGAATAAGCAAAAAGGAAAATAGTTTTGCCATATTTATATTAAGTCGACGATATTATCTAGCTAGCCCGGTGCTCTTCGCCATTTCTATTAGAAAAATCAAGCATTAAAGTTAATATTAGAAAAAAAAACAACTGATCTCATTTAATACTCCCCCTTAGGAGTTGGAAGCTCATTAATTGTCTTTATTTTAATTTAAAAATGGTCAAATTCTTAATATGGGCATTTCCACGTAAAACATGCCAAAGTGAAAAACCCCAATTTTCTTCGATAAATGATTTTATGTCTAAAATAAAATGAGAATGATTTAAATATAAATAATATGACACATATTATATTTCAATTTATTTGGTAAGATCTTAAACTGTTTATAAACAAAGCAACCGGCTCTTCTGATGTAAATGTCCACCCGACACATTTTCTAAGAAGTTGGCTGAATTCCAAAACGCAGTTTGCTTTGCATCACAAAATTTCAAGTTTTTCCTGAAAGCAAAGATGAGGTTTTTGATAGAATCTTCTACTTCCAAATGAGTGTTTACAGCTATATTAATGTCCTGGAAGCAAAAAAACGTTGTTGAAAATGTAAGAAGTGTATAAGGGAAGAAGTTGAAAATTTGTAATGCAAAGCAAACTGCGTTTTGGAATTCAGCCGTTTTCTGTAGAAAAAATTGCTCTTGGTAAGAATAGAGTTTCAAATACGATTAAAAACACTTTTGTCCACCATGTAAAATAAAAAGAAATAAGCTAGTTCTCAAGAATAGTTCACACAGCAACTTTACGGATGGATCCAAGTAGAAAAACGGTTGCAAGGTAGCAGAAGTCGTCAAGTTGTACTATCGCAGTTCCAAGGCTGGTGCTATACTAGAAAAACAACCATGAGCCACGTTTTAGGAACAATCGGCATATATGCGGAACATTTTAACCCCCAAAATCCCTACTTTAATGGTAATTTTTTTCTCTTTTTTAAAAGAAGAAAAAAAAGAAATATACTTTGAGGACTTAGAGGGTTAACATTTTCTTCAAAAATGATCTCCGTAATATTTTACATAAATTTTCTTAAAACATTGTACCTTAAATGTAAGGGTCACATGGTTTCTTAGGCCGATTAACAACAAGAATGTTTCAGAGCTGGGAAACTTTAAACCGCCTCAAATGAAATTCAGATGCAAACTTTCAAAACGCCGATACACGTGTCTTCTTATGTCTTATCTATTAAAATTTATACGCCGGAACTTGTATAATTTTTGGGTTGTACAGTGTAATATAAAAATTTATTTCTCTCAAAAAAAAGTTTACTCTTTTAGAACGAAAATAAATCTATTCTTACAGGCAATCCCAATCTGTATTTGAAAATGGGTGAGGGGGAGGGACAGAAAAGGGATCTCTTAAAAAAATGCATGATGGGCATACTTCCCCATCTGGACAAAGTTAAAACAAAATTACTATTTGAAAATACAAACTTTTACTTAGAGCTTTCCGCAGTTTAATAAAAATTAAACATAATAACAGTTGGTTAAGATAGAAATATTTTATTTTTGCGCTTTTTTGCCATTTGTTGTCGTGTGTTTGTGTTTTTTTTTTTAAACTAAAAGCAAAACAAAGTACTTGTGGTAATTAAACGCAATAAAGTTAGCAGTTAGTAGGTAAAGTCTATACTTATAGATAAATTAAGTATTTAGTCAGCGAATTGTAGATACTAAGACATTCGTTAGTAGTCATAATTGTATAATCAAGCGGTTTATAAGTTAATATTGGTTAAAATATATTTGTATTAGAGAACTTTTAGCGTTTTTCAAAATCAATTTTAATTGAAGGTCAAACACTTTTCCCACTGCAATAAATGTTGTTGTTGCTGTTTTTTTTCTTTCTGTTCTATTCAATGGTAGATTAAAACAAAAACAAAATAATGTTTTTTTTTATTTTGTATTAAATTGATACTTATAGTGTAACTATAAATATTAAATAAGTTGAATTAATTGCGGTAGAATCTGTTACTATTCCCCGTTTGTTTTTTGTTGCTGAAATAAATAATAATTATTTTATGAAATTATTAAATAAAACAAAGAAAACATTATTTGAAATTATTAATGTTATTTTGTTGTAACAAATTAAATTTAATTGCTGTCACATTGAATTTTCTTATTAAATATTGATGTGTTGATTGATTTTGAATCTAGAGCTTTAGAGCTTTAGAGATAAAGGGGTGTTATTAACTTTAAATATAAACAAAAATTGGTTTACCGAAAACCTTTTGATATGTTGCACATATTTTTTGATATATGTATGTGGTGTCTATACAGAGGAGCAAGCCGTTAGTCGATTTTTAATCAAGCCAAGTCGCCGCCGAAAGTCTCGGCTAAACAGCATTAGCTTTTACTATCTTTGAAGTTTTTAACTAAACGAACTTTCTAAGTAAGCTAAGGTTAGATTGGATAAGGCTAGGTTAGATAAGGTTAGGTTAGGTTAGGTTAGGTTAGGTTAGGTTAGGTTAGGTTAGGTTAGGTTAGGTTAGGTTAGGTTAGGTTAGGTTAGGTTAGGTTAGGTTAGGATAGGTTAGGTTAGGTTAGGTTAGGTTAGGATAGGTTAGGTTAGGTTAAGTTAGGTTAGGTTAGGTTAGGTTAGGTTAGGTTAGGTTAGGTTAGGTTAGGTTAGGTTAGGTTATGTTATGTTGAGATTTATTATCTTTTTACTTATTATAATTGTTTTCTCAAAATAACGAGTGGCCTTATTTAAATTACTCGCTATATGTAAACCAAACAAGTGTTTCTATTAATACGGATATTAAGTTAAAGAATCAAGGTCTCTTGCACATATGAGTGCATTAGAAAAAATTGTCCTGAGTTTGCATTAAAAACATTCATGATCTTGATCACGTCTTAAGCTTTCACTCTATGGTAACGTTAGAATTTAATATTGCGTATAACTAAATACAAACTTATTGAAACGAATTTTTTAATAGATTTACAAAATAGAAAAAAAATAGTAAAAAGCAATATTTTGACTTTTTTACAACAATTCCTTGCGAGAAACTATATGGTTTTAAATCAAACGAGCTAATAAAAAATAAACAAAATGTAAAATTTGTCTAATTCAATATTTGCAATATTTACGAATAACTGCGTTATTCCTATGATGATGAATATAAAGAGCAGAACATGTTTTGTTAGCACAAAAAACACGAAAAACTTTAAAAAATTATTTATGGGTTTAACCAAAACTTTGATTTAAATGATTTAAAAGCGGCAATTCAAAAATAGTATTAATTCAATCTTAGTTATTTATTCAATCAAACTATTTATATTTATTCAATCAAATTATTTTTTATTACTACGCAAACATGATGGTCCTTTTAAATATTTGATGGAAAAATTCAACACAAGGTCCTTGGTGAGTTACATAACCAGACCTATATATAGAAGAAATGTAAGATCGACAGAGAGCTTCGCTGTTGTTTATTTAAATATGCAAAAATTATAGCAAAAACTTTACCATTCATTGCCTAGATCCTTGAGTTTTATATTTTAGAAATTGAAACTTCATGTTTAAAGTACAATTTTTGATCAAGCTTAGTGCTACTTAGTGCTACTACACAGATTTTTGACTTGAAAATAATTTCTGAAATGAAAGTTTTTAATTTTTACGGCAAAATTGAAAAGTTCATTCTTTGCATTCGCCGTTCATTTATTCAAAATTAATATTAACAGGGGATAATTTATTGCCAAAATTTATTATTGTATAAATCACTTTAATGCAATCAATTTATTATTTAATAAATAAATGTCATGGTTTTTTTTAAATGACAAAAAAAAAACAAGTTTTGCTGAAGAGCTTTTGTAATTTGTTTATATTTATAAGGGCTGAATTTCAAACGAATTTTCAGGAAATTTATTAACATGCAAAAGTCCAGATTTTTTTCATAAATAATACAATTTTTGTTTTTAAGGATTGAATAATGATTTTTCACTTAAAAAATCTCTTCTTTATTAATTAAAATCATTTAGGGTTTTTTTCTGTATTTGATAATTATTTATGGTGAAACTGATTATTTTTAAAAGTTAAACATTTCTTTATTTTAAATTTAGTTTTATACCCCAATAAAAATTTAAAAATCATTGTTTGAATTTTTCTTTTATATTATTTTATATCTAAAGACACAAAGATTATTTTTTAATAAAAAAAAACTTTACTAAAACTGGCACAAACCTTAAAATAAAGTAAAGTTATAAAATTACTGCATTAGTTTGTAAAAATATTGGAAAATTTTACAAAAAAAATTTAAATTTCTTTATGAGATCAAGGAAAGAAAAGGCAATTAAACAACGTTTATATTTAACAAAAGAGAAAGGTTTAAGAAATTTTCTGAAGAAAAAGTCCTTATTAATTTAAAAATAAATTTCGAGATAAGGAGACCAAAGTCATTAAACTGTTTTATTTTAAAGATTGTTAAATGAAAGTTTTATAAAGCCAACGGATCAAAATATCTCCATATTTAGGGGAATATACAATTTTTTGCGTTTTTATTATAACATTAAAATATTAAATCCCGTAAAAGGTCTTGAATTGAAATTTTGTAGGGGTAATCAGTTATTTTTAAAATTTCATTATTTTAAAAATGATAGCAGTAAGAAGAACTATAGTATGTGCAGATTTACAAAGACGTTTTGTGTAAATTTGTTTTTAATTTTTTATCTACTTATAATCAGTTGCAAGCTGTTTAAATTTAAATGATTAAAATTAAAACCCTTAATAACAACAAAAAAAATAAGAAAAATATAATTGCATAACTATGTCTGAAATTGGCATAAAATTACTAAGTGGTTGTGCTAATTACTTTTTCGGATATAAAAATTTATTAGTCATTAATTATGTAATTGAAATTAAATGTTGATATTGTTAACCCATTATTCAATTTGCAAAATAAATAAAAAATATAATAAAAAATCAAAAGACTTAAGACACATACTTGATATTAAAGATACGATTTTTTTTTTAATTTTTTTTTCATTTTATTTAAATATCATTTTAAATTCAATTATAAAATCTTCCTAACTTTAATATTATTTTTATACATGATCTTTCTTAATATTTAAAGCAAGCAAATTTAGTTAAAACTGTTAAAAAGAAAACTAGAAAGGCTTAAGGCTTTGGGTATGGCAACCTACATTTGTCGTGAATATAGAATAATTTTTAAACGAAATTTAGTTTTACAAACCTTCTCTTAAATTAAAACTTATTTTAAAAATAGTACTAAAAGTACATGAAAATATATGCTTTATTTACTTGAATGTTTGTAAAACATTTTGTATAAATTTGAAATTCTTTCTAACCATAATTATATAAAAAAAATGTTTATCGTGAGCTGAAATTTAAAACCACGCTACCAACAAAAAATTCCAAATCAATCTGTTATTATATTTGAATATATATTTTTTAAAAGGCATAGACAATACTTTTTTAAAATAACACAAACGAAATGCCGAAAAAAGAAAGGATTTACAAGCACTACCTTTGTAATTTAAGAAATGTTTTGGTTTCTACTGTAAACTTTTGAAAAATTTAGTTACGTAGTTTTGGATTTAAGCTGACTATATGTTTGTATGAATGTATATAGAAGTCAGAGTTAGTCATAAATAAAAACAAATTAGAAAGGAAGTTACAATATTAATTGTTTCCTTAATACTTTTTCAGTTCAATTGTTTTAAACATTTTCCTTAAATTAATAGCCAGGAATTGTTTATAATTGTTTTTTGTTTTATTATATTTTTTTATAAGACAAGAAATAAGAACATTTTGAATTTTTTGATTCAGTTGTAGCTTAAATATAATTGTGTAATTAATATTAATTTAAAGCTTTTTTACTCCTGCTTGACGGAAATTTTTTTTTATTTTTAAAGGGAACATAATATATCTTTCGTATATAATAATGAGAATATATGATTGGGTTTAGCTGAATATGTTGGTCTTAATGTTATATATTTTTTTGTTCCTTTCACTTGTAAAAATCTGATACCAATAAAAACGTATTTAGCGCCATATTCCATTTCATAATTATTAAAAAAACATTATCAATATTTCTTAGTCATAGCAAAACGACTAAAGCATTAACATATCGTTGGGTTAATATAAAAAAGGCTTGAATTAACTTTTTAAAAATCGAATTCATAAAAAAATTGCAGTATTTGTTAACAGAATATTAAATTTCTTGGGTTTTTTTTATTGAAAAAACCATTAAAAATTTTTATATGCAAAATTTTTAAATTTTATTAAGTGTAGTTCTACCCACCCCCTGTAGCCTAATTGAAGATATAAACAATCGTTGGCTTAGGTAGAACAGGTAGCCATTAAAAAAAGGCGACAGCTCCTTTAGATCTATTTGTTTCGTCCCTTTGTGACACTCTTAGAGAAGAGTAGAAACAGAAGTGAAGCTGAAGTATAGAAAAGAATTAGAAAGTAAGAAAAATTGAATGAAATAGACTTACCACAGTCTCTGGCGTGAATCGAGTCCCTGACTCCCTGACTGGTAGACTCGCACATTTACTCACTAGTCTACTGGGGCACCCAACGTAATGATGGACCCATGTACAAAATTTTGTAAAAATAAAGTAAAAGTCAGTAATAGTTAGTTACAGCCTGAAATACCTATTCCGGGAGGACATTTGTATGAGGGCTGTATTAAAAATAAACGGATCATTCTCTCAAGCAAATTGTCAAATTTTCCTAATAATATCTTAAAAATTGCAACCTGTATTTGGGCTACAAAAATACATATCGAACTCGACGGACGGACATGCTAGTTTTTTTTTATATTTTATTATTGAATCTTCGTCTTTGGCGAACTAACAATAAGTATTCAAATCTTTAAACTATTTAACTTTTATTAGACCAGCCAGTGCCAGACTAAAATGCAAGTTCTTATAATAAAATTAATTTATTCAGTAGTTTCATCTAAGTGCAATAGTATCCCTTCTTTTCAGACAAGTGTGTCCACTATGTTGCAAAATCTTTCGAGCGAGCGGATTTGGATGTGTTTCCAGCTTGTTTAAATACTTGTCCACATAATTAACTATAGGAACTTGCAGATCTTTGTGAATGTTGCTGTTTTTAATGTACAAAGGAGCACCAGTTATCATTCTTAGAATTTTGTTTTGACGGCGTTGAATCTTTTCTATGTTAGAGGCGGAAGCAGTGCCCCATAGTTATTATCCCGTGGCACCAAATTGGTTTTAAAATTGAGTTGTAAAATGAAAGTTTACAATCAAGACGTAACACAGAGTTTCTACCGATTAGCTAGTGGATTTGGGCCGTTTTAAGTTTCATCTGTGTCAACTTCGCATCTATATGTGACTTCCATGTGAGCCGGCGATCCAGGTGAATGCCAAGATATTTCGTCTCAATTTGTTGAGGCACCGTACGGTTGTTAATAAGAATTGGGGGGCACGTTTCCTTGCGTAACGTAAACGTAACGTAGGTGCATTTTTGTTCATTTATTTTTATTCCCCACAACCTTTTCCATTTGCTGAATTGACTCAAAAAGTGATTCTGAGCCCATCGGTATACTTAAGGGTGGGTGTCAGGTCATTGTTTTTGGGTGTTACAAATATTTTCAGAAACGCATTATACCCCTACGCATGTGTTGTGGGTAAAACTATCCTCCGCAACTATTATTTTAGTTGTTCATGACAATTAAAGTCTTTACTATCCACTACTCAACAGTACTTGCATCCTTCTGAAAACCTCCTTGACTAATGTAAAGGATTGTTTGGAGGTGGCTGTCTTTCACTTTTTACTCTAAAGGAGTTTACCCACCAAACGGTTTTTTAGAACAAAACAAGCAAAAAAACGTAATTTATACATTTAAAGCATGACTAAGTGCCCCTTCAAAAATCAACACAAAGCATGAACTATATAACCTACAGATAATACGGATTAAACCCTCATAAGTCCACCTCGAATGTAAACAGAGTCACAGATATTCGCTCTTTCTACCGGTTAAATTTTAATTTAAAATAGTACACATGAATACCCAGCAAAATCTTTTTGTATCTCTGTAATGGGGTTTCTTTATTTTAAAGGCTACAAAGTTATGAGGGACGGGGTCGTTAAATATTTTTTTTGTTATTTCCTAGCACTACCTTTTAGTAGCGCCCTAGTAATTACTTACGTACTACTTAGTATGTCACTTCAGACAACGAAATTTTTATAAGGTACTGTCTTTTAAAATATAATAACAGTACGAAAACCACCATGTGATAATTTAACCTAATGTTTGGTAATTAGTTATTTAATTGATTTTCGTAAGACCATTTGTAGGCGGAAGGCATGAATTTTGGTACAACTCAAACAAAAACAAATAGGTTTTCGGTTAAATATTTATCACTTGGTAATTTAAAAAAAAAGCAAATGTTTTGCTAGGTTCATATGTATTTCTTTAAAAATAATAATTTATTCGTCTTAATCAATTGTTTCATAAATTAAAGTACATTTAAAAGCTTGATGGAATTCCCCAAAATGATATAATGCAGTTTGTGGTAGGTACATCACACATATGTTACCAGAATGCAACTAGAATAGCCATTAACATACATTTTTCGTAGAAACCAGTTGAATAAGTTTTATTGTAAATCCCATCAAAAACTAAGGCAAACAGACAATAATTAAACAAACTTGTTTGTGTTCTTAAGTAAAGAAAACAAAATGTTCTTTTTACTACTGACTCATAAAAGAAGACATAAAATTAGTGTTATTTTATTCTACTTTAAGTACATAGTATTTAAACTCATTCTGTTAAAAATCAATCAGGGAATTTCCCAAAATAACAAAACCGCATAAACACTTGGCGCAAATTGAAGCCACTAACAACAACACTAAAACAACAAGAATCATACAAGAGACATAAAACTTAATCAATAACAAATAAAATATCGCGTAAACTTTTAAAACAAATATATTTATTTTGGTTTATTTCCACATTTTTTTTTGGACTAAATTTTATGCAAATGGATTTCTTTTGCGGTTTGTGGTTTGGAATATTTTTTCAAAATTTTAAAGTCTTTAAAAAGGTGGAATCTTTTTTGTTTTAATAGAAACAACTTTTTGGTTAAGTTTCTGTATAAAAGAAATAAATAAAATTTTCGTTTTGTATGTTTTAAGTTTACTTAACTTCTTTTTTTAAAGAAAATTTATAAAAATATATTATTTTCGAAACTACATTCACTTTGATATTTATATGTTTAAAAAGAACCGAGAAACTTGTCGCATGCGCGTTCGCATATTGATGTTGGCATTGTTGTTATTGTTTTGTGTTGCCATGTTAAACTTTTTAAGGAAGTAAGAAATTAACAAAAGTTATTGCTTAAAAATACTTGTTGATTTATATTTAATTTGTAATACATACATTAACAGTTAAACCTTGTGTTTATGTCGCAATTGCGCAAACGTTTTTTTTAATTTGTACATACATATATACATATGTATATAAAAATTTACACAAAGAAAAGTTATTCGAGCATTTTTTTTAGGCATCAAGACCTTTTAAAAATATCATTAAATATCAACAAAATTTGATCACATGTTTCAGGGAAATATATCGATATAATATTTTTTTTAAATAAAGGATTACTTAAAAAAAAAAAATTTTTTTTTAAATTTATTATTTTGTGCTTAACAAAAGCTTACAACTTCCAAGTTGTTCTTTTAACTTTGTGCAGAATGCAAAAGCATGATTAATTTCTGTTTAAACAATTTTTTAATTATGTAATACATTAAATAATTAAATTTTTTTATGAGTTCAAGTATTCTTAATATCGTTTATGTCTGCAATTTTTGAAAAATTCAAAATTTGAAAAAAAAAACAAAACTCAAAATATACCAAAAATCTGAAAAAAGTATTTTGGACCTTAATCTGGGCTAATATTGCTCATTTAGTTAACTTTTCGCTTTAACCTGGATCGATAGTGCTTAATTTAAAATTTTTAAGCTCATAATCCTAAATAAATTCAAAAAATACTAAAAAAGAAAAAAAAATCTTTTTTCTATTTACTTTAGTTGACTTTCAAACGCTTCATTCATTGGTCTATAATCCTTAATTTTATATTTGTAAATTATTAATCTTAAAAAACCCAAAAAATTATCAAACAAGATAATTTTCTTTCAATTTCTATGTTAAATGGATAAATTTAACGTTTCTAAACTCATAACTCAAAAAAAAGGTTAAAAACCTTTAAAAAAGTAAAAAGAAGTACTATTGTCTACTTAAATGACTTTTGGCCTCTATATGGGTCAATCCATAGTCACTAATTTTATATATTTAGACTTATAATCTTAAAAAAGCACTTAAGGAGGGCTTTTGTCTATTAAGTTGACGCTGGACCCCTTCCTTAATGCTTTATTTTATACATTCACACTTATAACATCAGCAAAGGCAAATAGGACCCAAAAAAGTCCTTTTTGTCGGCTTAACTGACTTTTAACCTATTTATGGGTCAATTTTATAATTTTAAAAAAGTAAAAAAAATTAAAAAAAAGTCACCAAAATAGTCGAAAAAGATGATGACCTTGAGATACTAGTCCCCATGTTTTCTTCAGGGTAATTTTTAATTTTTAAGGTATTGTTAAAATTCTGAACTAATTTAAAATACAGACGAATATAAAATTTATAAAAATATTTATAAAGTCTTGCATATTTTCAAAAAAGTTTAAGAAGACGAAAAAATTAAATTTTTTTGGCTCCGGATATTATACAGAGTCGTAGGCATTCAGACAACAGATGCTTTCACACACGTTTGGCAGTAATTTTTTTTTAATTTTTAACAAATTCTTAATCACACAATTTACAAATCAAAAAAATATATATTTTTCAATGTGTAACAAAAAGTTTATATATTCTTAACTAAAAATAAAATTTTTATATTTTTCCATGCCAATTTAAAATTTAAATTTTATATTTCAAGAGGACAATATACCATTAAGCATATGCACATATATTAACACAAATGTATGTATTTATATGCGTATGTGTGTGGTTGTGTATTTTGCTGGTTGTTTAAACCATAAAACTCTTCTTTTGTTTTAATCGAATGGGAAAATGTATGTAAGCAGGTGTCAAAAACATGACTCAACACTTGTAGTTGTTGTTGTTCTTGTTGTCATAACCAAGACAAGAGATTTTGGACAACATTAAGTATTGATTGGGATTGAAAAAAAAAAGGATTTTGTGAAAATAGGGGTCAGAAAACTTTGCCTGCATTTTCACCTGAGCAGATGCTTTTATCTAAAAAATACACACCAAAATGTTTTAAAATTAAAGTAAAGGTTTTTGGTTGTTTTTTGTTTTAACAATAAAAAATTAATGATGATGATGTTGTTATCGATAGCAATTGCTGTAATTAAAAACTTTATATGATTTTATTACAATAAAATTTCCAGACCATCCTTTTTTATTAAATTTTTTTTTGTTTTAAAAATATTTGATCAATAAAATTAACGTTATTACATGTTTGCAGTTTTTGAAAATGACAAAATGTCATTTACAGTTTAATGGAGCTCGTTTCAGCTTGAGACTATTAAGTTTTAAACTATTTTTTTGTAATAAAATTAAAGTTCGTAAAGATGTTGGCCCCTCAATTTTTAAAATTTTATTAAATCTTTTTTTGCAACTTAAAACAGAAATTGGCAATAATTTTTTCCTGCTTTTAAATGTAATATTTTATTAATTTATTGGTTAACCTAAAGGTTATCTTTTTAATAAGCGGTTATAATTGACAAGTGACATTCAAAACTATTCGAGTAATTTGTCCTTAATTGCAAACATGTATTTCTCCTTTCTCTATTTCTAATTATCTAAATATATTTCAACATTTTTAAAATTTAATGAGACCTTGATAATATGTTGTTAAAACAATTTTAATTGAGCTCTAAGTAGTATTAAGTAAAAATAACTAACAACATTATATCTGCTGCAATATCATGACACCAATAGGAATTTCTTAAAATGTTTTAAGTGACAGCGGAAACCCAAAAAAAAATAATCGTAATTAATATACTTCTCATAAACAATTATTTCAAATAAAGCGGGTAAATGTTGACCAATGTCATCCAAGAGTGTCTCTAAGTACCGAACACATATCGGGTTTTCCATGTAAACAATACGAGTATCAACGAAAACCCATAAAAAACAGAGCCAACCAAAAAAAGAACAGCAACAACAACTTAGGTTAATATTGCATTATGTTTTTATTTTATTCAGTTTAAAAGCATTTATACATTCTGATAAATCATATTCTCTTTTTGGGCACCTTTGTTGTAGACTGTATGATACACTATGCAACAAATAAAAACTGGACTTTTTTATTCTTTTGTGGGGGGAAAAATTTATTTTAATTTTTTTTTGAATAAAAAATTAAAAACTTTAATTTTTAAAAAATATTTATTAAATAAAGTCTATTGTTCAATAAAGTAAGGCGCTAAAATCAAATCAAAATAAGCTTTTGAAAAAAATACTATTGAAACCATTTTAAAGCCCATAAAAGGAAAAAGGTTACCGATCTTGCCAAATTGAGTATATGTTTTTATTACCCTTTAATAGTAGAATGAAACCTATACTATTCCGCCTGTGTATTTTTTCACTGTTGCACAGTGTAATTAGTATACAAACAGGTCACTAATTCGAGTAGGGGGTTTGAAAAACGAAGAGAAGAATTGGTACCCACTTTTAGATTAAAATGATGATTGTTACCGCCATGTTGTAAGAGGTTTTGAGCTGGTGAATTTGGATCTGCTTCCAGCTTATTTAAATACTTGCCCACATAGTTTCAAACTTTGCATATTGCGTTTGACAGGCCTCGGAAAAATTAAAACTGTTTTTTATATATGTTTTTAAATATTTAAATCCAATAGGTAAAAAAAGATTGAAAAAATTAAGTTCCAAACTTTTAAGGTATTTTTTGGAAATTTAAAAGACAGAAATAAAATTTTAATTGTGTTTGACAAGTCTGAAAAAATAAGAATACACTAAAAAAATTATTGCAGTAACTGACTGTAAGTTATTTAGGAAGTATTTCGTAAGCTTGTTTTTAAATGAAAAAACAGTTAAATTTTAATAAAATATTTTTTTTTTAACTGATTTGAAGGGTTATTTAAAGCTTCAAATAAACAAAAATACTGATTTTCAGTTGTAGTTATTTTTTTCAGTTATTTTTTTAGTAATACTTAACTTTGTTACTTTTTTCTGATACTTTGTGTTTTACTGTATATGACAGAAAATCTAGTTAATTTTAGACGAAAATGTCAGTTAATTTTTAGACGTCTAAATTTAAATTAAATATTTTGTTGATTTTAATGAATATCTTGTTGGACGGGTTTTAAATGAATATCCAGTTATTTTAAATATATTTCCACTTGATTTTACATTGATAACTTTTTGAGTGTATGTTTGTCGTACAATTTTGAAATTGAAGTCTTAGGAGGTAAAAAAGGGTAAAAATTATATTTCGGTGCCTTTTTAGTACCAGTAATGCCATAAACATAATTCAAACTGCACAATTTAAGTTTAAGACGGTTTATGCAGACAATTTAGGTTTAAGATGGTTTAGGCAGGCAAAACGTACTTTTGAAAGTTGTTGCCTACTTTTTAGTCAAAAAGTAATTTTTTCACATTTTCGATACATTTTTCCTTTTTTTTTATTTAAATCAGGGATCTGCGAGAAGGACACATCGGAGAAGCAAGTAAAGTACACCAACTTGATGGTTTTTAACTAATTTTTGAAAAACCAAGTGCCCTTTAATCTGAATTTTTTTTTTTATGCAAAAAATAGGATCTTTTTTTTAATCTTTTATTTTTGAGCAGGAATAATTATTATATTATGGTTTTAATTTTTTTTTGCCTAAAAAGGTAATTATTTTTGATTTTTTTTTTTTGAGCAGAAATAATTTTTATTTTCTGATTCAAATTTTTTTTAAACGGAAATAACTATAAAATTTGATTTTTTTTTTTGAAAAAAATAAAAAAAAAATAAAATAGAAACATAAAATTAAGGACTGTTAACTAATATTAAGATAGAAAGTCAACTAAGTGGCCAATAAGTATTTTTTTTTTTACTTAATTGGTACTTTTTTTTGGATTTTTTGAGGTTATGAGTCTAGGGATACTTCTAACAATAGAAATTAAGAAATATTGCGCTAGATAAGGGTCGAAAATTATTTAAATGATCAAAAAGTGTTTTTCATGCTTTTATCAAATATATTAATATTAAGAATTATAAGTCTGAAAGTAAAAAGTTAGAAAAAGCTAGAAAAAGTTTTTGCTAAAAATTAAGATCGGAAATCCAAAAGGTTAAATTTTTTTTTCATTTCAAAAAGAAAATTCGAGACTCTAATATAATAATTTATAAAAATTCTAATCCTTTGAATTGAGTACTTTGTTTTAGTTCATAATAAAACTGCACTTACGAAGCCGCGGGTTAATTACCAGTTAAAGAAGATTTATTTAAACATAAGTACGTAAATATTTTGGTCATTTATTTGTAAATTACAAAATTACATCGTTAAATCTAAATCCAAATTAAAAAAAAAATTAAAAAGGAATTGTAATAAAAGAGTTTTCCAATTAACTTTTTGTTGTAATTGCATTTGAATCGTATAATTAATTTATTAGGAATTAATTTAACTAAAGAACATATAATAATTTTATTTTAATTAAAAATATAAACGACTTTAAACATCCCCTTGTAACAAGCAAACGGTAAAAAAAAAAAAAAAAACAAATTTGGAAAACTTTAACAAGCCCTTTTACAACATCAGATTAAAAGACAAACGAAAATAAAACAAACGAGAGTATATAGCAAAAGTCTCCTTTCTTTTTTTTCAAATCTATTCTCCATATTTATAATATTTTTATAGGAAAATCTTAGGCCCTTAAAAATTACAATTTGTCATCTGTTACATAAGGGAAATTTGGAAATAGATTTACACATTAGAGAAAAACCCGGTTTTTTTTTATTTCAGGTTATAGTTAATTTTTGAATACCCTACATAGTTTTTATTTAAATTTTATATGTTTTAATTCGCAAAATAATTTAATTAATTAAAATTTTTATATTTAAAGATATTTATTTATACATTTTGCTATCGAAAAAGGTAAATGTTTTATAAAATTTGACAAATGAGAATGAAACAGGTTCATAAGTCTTCGTATTATATTATAATGATTTGACTAATAAAAAATTAAAAAAAAAATCAAAAATCAAAAAACCCAAACAAAAGTATTAACACAGTTTTTATGTTTGTTTTGGGCTTTTTATTTTAATTTTTTGTTAATTTCCTAAATGAATATGCAAAATATTTAATTATTGTAATTATTATTTTAAATGTTTTTTTTCTTGCTTTTTAAAAGATTATACATAGGAAGTGTGTATGTGCGTGTGTATGTATGTGTGAGTGTAAGTGGCATTTAACCATTTTAAATTGTTTGTTTTTATCACGTGTATTAGAACCTGATTTTTAAGAAAAAATATAAAAATCGAATTAATAATTGATTTCTATTCATTGATTTAAAAAAGACTTATAAGACGAATTAGGCTGTTGAAATGTTTGAGAGCAACAAAAAAATTCAATGACGTCAAAATTTTTTACTTATTAATAAGAAAAGTTTTTTTTACTGTCACAACACGAATGATTTTCAAGGGAATTGTGTTAGGTCAACTAGTTTTAGTGTTTAAGGGAATCCCCTTTTAGAATGTGTGTTAATTTATTTTACCAATGTAAGTGTTTTAAGAAAAGTTTCCATTTACATATAAAAATTTGAAATCAGGCAAAGATTTAATAACACAAATTTAACTTTAGAATTAAGTATTTTTAAGGCAGGGTCTATTTAGTCAGCTTAAAATTTAACATGTAATTTTTTATTATTTATATGGTTAAAATCTGAACAAAATTTAATTATCCTTTAATTTAACGTTTAAATTACCACAGGCTGTTTCTTCAATACTACACATATAAGTTTAGACCATGGCGCAATTATGAGTATCAGGTGGTGTCGATTCTACAACAACAAAATTTGGTGAATATAATTTTCGTTTTTGTTGTAGTTTTCGTTGGCTCTGTTGTCAAAAAAAGATATGTAAAAGTAATCAACTTTGACTACCCAGCCTCGATTTATGCATGAAAAAAGTAGATCAGCTGTGCTTGTAACACCACCTGGTACGATTATTTCACCATGGTTTAGACGTTATAGCAAACCATTTATATAACAATTAAAGTTGCTGACTCCTAGAGCTAGAGATGTCAAATTTTGGCTGCGGGTGTCTGTTATACAGTATAGAAACATCTTAAAAAGTGATTTTAGGAAAGCCAGACACTTATTGGGCTAGAAAGGGAAAACGTCTGTAATAAGCAGGGCAACCAAAAATATGCAAAATCATATTTTTTTCGGTGCGTCTTGTTGACCTATAATGTTGTTATACATCTATTTCAGAACTAATGCAAAATTTTGGCATCGACTTGTTAAAGCATATTTTTGCATATTTTGCATATAACCGCTTAATTTGACATATTTTACTTAAAATGGTTTTTAAAGATTTTCTTAGTTTTTATTATTATTTTAAAGCAAAACCCTTTATTATTATGATCCGTTTCAGACAGTACTTTCGCAAGCTTTTGCCATTTGTTAGGACATATTTTGCATGTAACAGCATATTTTGGCATATTTGACCCATAAGTGCAAATTTTTTTGTAGTTACCTTTTTTAAAGCATTTTTTTGAACTTGATTTTTAAACAAATTCAGTTTAATGCCATCAAAATTATGTACTTCAATTCCGATATTTCCTTGTACTTGATCTTTTTAATTAAAATTTTGAAAATACATATGTAATTATTATTTACAGTTCATAAAAAATATTAAACTTATTTTTTACAAAAAAAAAAAAAATAAATAAAATTTTAAATTCATCAAAGTATTAAAAAAATGGTTTAAAATAGTTTTACTGAGGTAAATTAAATTTGTTTTTTTAGTAATTTAAAATAGTTTTAGCTTTAAATTTTAATTGTAAAGTACCATAAATGTTATAGTTTAAAAATCTGGTTTTTATTGAATTAATGTTTTGTTGTTTGTTTTTTTTTTTTGATTCATTTAAAGTAAAGTAAGTTTACATTAAAAACGTAAAATATTTTTTCACTCATAAAATATTATTAGTTTAGTTTTTTGTTGTAAAATTTATATATAATAAATTTGCGAAAAAAAATATTATTTATGCTTTAGAAAACCACAACAAAAACAAAAATATGTTTGCAATTTAATATATGTCCCTGGTCTTGAACTTTACGGATGGTTAGATGAGAATTCATTTGAACAATAAAATAAAACCGTAAAAAATTTATGAAATTTTTTTTTTATTAAATTTCAGCAAAAAAGTAATAATTTTATATTTAAAATTAAATGCAACGTGTATTGAACGTAATTTAATTAAAATTATGTTATTGACGCTTCAATAACGTGGCAATCTTACTAAAAGTAACGTTTTTTTTTAAACAAATAGACAAAAACATCTAAGGTCAATGATAGCAGGTGAGTGAGTAGAAGTGGAAATGACGAGTTTTGTTAAAACCGTTATTCATACATTCATATATGTATATAATATTGATTTTTCGAGTTTAAAACTTTTAAAATTAGTTTGTTACATATTTTTATGTTGTTTAATTTTTTTAAATAAAAAGTGTAAAGATATAGATATACATATATCAAAAAACATCTCAATCCTGAAAAAAATTCTTTACCACATAATTTACTTATACTCGTATAAGTATGTCGACAACACAATTATCTAATAAAAAACAAATAAGAGCGCTATATTCGGCTGTGCCGAATCTTATATACCCTTCACATTGCTCTTTAAATATACCCAGCCGAGTAATTTTGTACTGCAAATAATATAATAAAAAACCTTGTGCGAGTTTTAAAGCCCATAGAAAAAATAACAAATTTTTAACGTTCGTATGAATAATAGAAATAGATGAAGAAGATTTGAGGTCGAGAGTTTTTAAAGTTTTCGACATTATTCATATTTAAAGGTTAATAATAATATAATATAATAGTCCCCCTGCTCTTCACCAAGTTTTTCACCAAAATGTATGAATTATTTGATTATTACTTTTTGTAGAATATTCGAAGTCGATAGCTGTAATAGTTTTCCAGAAGTAGCGTATCGAAAATTGTTTGAAAATTGTTAATTTGTATGGGAGCTACCCCTTCTTCACCCCCCATCCGAAAATCTTTTTCTTTCTTCAGAGCGTAGCCCTTAATGTCCAATTACTTTGTGTAGAACATTTGATTTCGATATATGTTATAGTTTCTGAGATATAGCATATCGAAAATTTAACAAAAATTGTTAATATGTATGGGAGCTACCCCTTTTTTTGCCCCCACTCGAAAAATTTTTTCTTTAAAGCGTAGCCCTTAGCGTGCAATTACTTTTTGTAGAACATTTCATTTCGATATCTGTTATAGTTTCCCAGATATAGCTTATAGAATATTTTATTATAATTGTCGATTTGTATGGGAGCTACCCCTTTTTTTGCCCCCACTCGAAAATTTTTTTCTTTAAAGCGTAGCCCTTAGCGTGCAATTACTTTTTGTAGAACATTTCATTTCGATATCTGTTAAAGTTTCCGAGATATAGCGTATCGAATATTTGAAAATAATTGTCGATTTGTATGGGAGCTACCCCTTTTTTTGCCCCCACTCGAAAATTTTTTTCTTTAAAGCGTAGGCATTTTTGCCCAATTACTTTTTGTAGAACATTTCATTTCGATATCTGTTAAAGTTTCCGAGATATAGCGTATCGAATATTTGATAATAATTGTCGATTTGTATGGGAGCTACCCCTTTTTTTGCCCCCACTCGAAAATTTTTTTCTTTAAAGCGTAGCCCTTAGCGTGCAATTACTTTTTGTAGAACATTTCATTTCGATATCTGTTAAAGTTTCCGAGATATAGCGTATCGAATATTTGATAATAATTGTCGATTTGTATGGGAGCTACCCCTTTTTTTGCCCCCACTCGAAAATTTTTTTCTTTAAAGCGTAGGCATTTTTGCCCAATTACTTTTTGTAGAACATTTCATTTCGATATCTGTTAAAGTTTCCGAGATATAGCGTATCGAATATTTGATAATAATTGTCGATTTGTATGGGAGCTACCCCTTTTTTTGCCCCCACTCGAAAATTTTTTTCTTTAAAGCGTAGGCATTTTTGCCCAATTACTTTTTGTAGAACATTTCATTTCGATATCTGTTAAAGTTTCCGAGATATAGCGTATCGAATATTTGATAATAATTGTCGATTTGTATGGGAGCTACCCCTTTTTTTGCCCCCACTCGAAAATTTTTTTCTTTAAAGCGTAGCCCTTAGCGTGCAATTACTTTTTGTAGAACATTTCATTTCGATATCTGTTAAAGTTTCCGAGATATAGCGTATCGAATATTTGATAATAATTGTCGATTTGTATGGGAGCTACCCCTTTTTTTGCCCCCACTCGAAAATTTTTTTCTTTAAAGCGTAGGCATTTTTGCCCAATTACTTTTTGTAGAACATTTCATTTCGATATCTGTTAAAGTTTCCGAGATATAGCGTATCGAATATTTGATAATAATTGTCGATTTGTATGGGAGCTACCCCTTTTTTTGCCCCCACTCGAAAATTTTTTTCTTTAAAGCGTAGCCCTTAGCGTGCAATTACTTTTTGTAGAACATTTCATTTCGATATCTGTTATAGTTTCCCAGATATAGCTTATAGAATATTTTATTATAATTGTCGATTTGTATGGGAGCTACCCCTTTTTTTGCCCCCACTCGAAAATTTTTTTCTTTAAAGCGTAGCCCTTAGCGTGCAATTACTTTTTGTAGAACATTTCATTTCGATATCTGTTAAAGTTTCCGAGATATAGCGTATCGAATATTTGATAATAATTGTCGATTTGTATGGGAGCTACCCTTTTTTTTGCCCCCACCCAAAAAATTTTTTCTCTAAGGCGTAGCCCTTAGCGTGCAATTACTTTTTTTAGAACATTTCATTTCGATATCTGTTATAGTTTCCGAGATATAGCGTATCGAATATTTGAAAATAATTGTCGATTTGTATGGGAGCTACCCCTTTTTTTGCCCCCACTCGAAAATTTTTTCTTTAAAGCGTAGGCATTTTTGCCCAATTACTTTTTGTAGAACATTTCATTTCGATATCTGTTAAAGTTTCCGAGATATAGCGTATCGAATATTTGATAATAATTGTCGATTTGTATGGGAGCTACCCCTTTTTTTGCCCCCACTCGAAAATTTTTTCCTTTAAAGCGTAGCCCTTAGCGTGCAATTACTTTTTGTGGAACATTTTATTTCGATATCTGTTATAGTTTCCGAGATATAGCGTATCGAATATTTGATAATAATTGTCGATTTGTATAGGAGCTACCCCTTTTTTTGCCCCCACCCAAAAAATTTTTTCTCTAAGGCGTAGCCCTTAGCATGCAATTACTTTTTGTAGAACATTTTAAGTCGATAGCTGTTATAGTTTCCGAGATATAGCGTATCGAATATTTTATAATAATTGTCGATTTGTATGGGAGCTACCCCTTTTTTTGCCCCCACCCAAAAAATTTTTTCTCTAAGGCGTAGCCCTTAGCGTGCAATTACTTTTTTTAGAACATTTCATTTCGATATCTGTTATAGTTTCCGAGATATAGCGTATCGAATATTTGAAAATAATTGTCGATTTGTATGGGAGCTACCCCTTTTTTTGCCCCCACCCAAAAAATTTTTTCTTTAAGGCGTAGCCCTTAGCGTGCAATTACTTTTTGTAGAACATTTCATTTCGATATCTGTTATAGTTTCCGAGATATAGCGTATCGAATATTTGATAATAATTGTCGATTTGTATGGGAGCTACCCCTTTTTTTGCCCCCACCCAAAAAGTTTTTTCTTTAAGGCGTAGCCCTTAGCATGCAATTACTTTTTGTAGAACATTTTAAGTCGATAGCTGTTATAGTTTACGAGATATAGCGCATAAAATATTTCACCAAATTTGTGCAATTGTAGAAAAAATACCCCTTCCCCTGGTCCTATCTGAAAAAAATTTTTCCATTATTAAGGTCCCTTCTTTAGGAGTATCCGTGCCAAGTTTTGTGGCAAGAGTGACTATACTTACTGAGATATATAGGGATATATGCACGGATTTTGTCCTAAAAAAATGGGTTACTCTGGGTTTTCGCTTATATCTCGGTCAATAGTGAACCGATTTTATTGATTTTAAATAGTGATTGTCTCCAGGATATTTGTGATAGTTTGACACCATTAACTGGTCTGTATCTTTTTATTTGACTCCGGAAACTTGATTTCAACAGACGGACAGACGGACAGACGGACAGACGGACATCGCTAAATCGACTTCCCTATCTACAAGGATCCAGAATATATATACTTTATGGGGTCGCAAATGAATAATAAAGAAATTACAAACGGAATGACAAAGTGATATATACCCTATCACTATGTGAAGGGTATAATGACAGTAACGATCTTAACTACTTACATACTGTCTGACTACGTGACCATTTGACATATTTATAGAAATTCCTGATGAAACAATAAAATTATAAATAAAAATGTTGTCTTTGTAATAAAAGCTAATTAACAACACTATTTTGGTGTTAACTTTTGTTTAATTGTTAACATCAAACATTTCTAGCTGGAAAGATAAAATTTAATTGTTTAAATGTACAAACATTTGCCGAAATGTTTGTTCGTTTGTTTCTTGTTTAATTATTATTTAATCTTAGAAATATTTACTTTTTAATATGTATATCATAAGACGGAATTAAATTTTAAAAAAAGTACAATAATTATATATATATTTTTTCATACGCATTTAAAAAAATGTCTGAAAAGTATAATCAATCATATTTCAAATCAATTGATATTTGCATACATTCATAGATACGTAGTTGAAAAATCGAAGACCAAAACCAATTAAATTGAGGATAAGTTTTTTTAAAACTAATATTCAATATCCCTCAATTAATTATTACGATTAAAGAAATCTATTTATAGATTTATATTTTGAAAAAGTATTTCTTGTTTCCAAATATGATTAACTTTTAAATCTTGGTTAAGGATCGCTTATTTAATTTCTGTTTCCAATAACATATTCATACAAAATAAAATCAAACAAGTTTTTTTAAGGACTCCCTACCCCTTTGTCGTTCTTAACCTCATTTTTTTTTTACAAAATATTAGCAAATTACCCGCCACTTTGCACGTGCAATTTTTTACAACCTTAATCTAGGATCAATAAACTTCTAATTAGTTTATATGTATAAATTTAACAAATATATGAAAAAAGTACTTTTTTTACCTGAGTTTTACATTATAAGAATCATAATCTCAAAAATTGAAATAAAGTACCAAAACTGTTGGAAAAGTACTTCTCGTCTACTAAGTGGACTTTTGGTCTTACATAATATAATGTAGTATTTTCCCTTTTTTACCTTTGGGGTCAGAAAAGTACCAAAAAATTTTCATATATTTTTCCATACCCATCGAGCGAAGCTAAAGTTCTTTTTCTATATCTCCTGGCTAATAAGTTAAAAAATTATCTAAAAAGTACCAAAACATAATTAATTAAAATAAAATTTTCTACCCCAAAAGCTCGAAACTAAAAAAAAAATATTTGTATATTTTAGAGATTTGTCAAAAGGTATTTGAATTATTTTTCTATGTTTATTGGTATAAAAATAATAGATGCGTTCCAGATGAGGCACAAACATGCACAAGCTCACCAAAAGTTGCACAAGGTTACCCAAAAAGCGTTACAGATAACAAAAATTGTGGATGAGAGAGCACTTATGAGAGCGCAATTTCATTTCTCTTCATGCACAAAGTTACACAAACCTTTTCTTTGGGTAGGTTCATGGTGAAATTGTTTGACCAGGTGGTGTTACGAGCACGGCTGTTCTACTTTTTTCATGCATAAATCGAGGCTGGGTTGTCAAAGTTTACTTTAACATATAGTTTTTTGACACCTAAATCAACGAAAACTACAACAAACACGAAAATTTTATTCACCAAATTTTGTTGTTCTAGAATCACCACCACCTGATACATATAGTTGCGCCATGGGTAAGCTTAGCATAAAAACTATTATCAGCTGTTTTTTGTTTACATATGTAAAAATTTTGATTCAAAAAAATTAAAAAAATTGTTAAAACTTTATTTTCAAAAGAAAATTTTTCTAAATTATTTGCAAACGTAAGTACATATTTGTGTTGTGTTTCTATAATAAGTTTTTATAGCCAAAAATATTTTGTTAATATTTTACTTACCATATGTTCTTTCCAGTGACACATATGTTTTAGTTATGACTTTCAACGACTAAAATCACCTAATTGAGCTTAAAATTAAAATGTAAGCAACATCAATAACAGTATTACATTTTACTGTTCCAGAAGATTTGAGTAAGTTTAATAGTTGTAGAGAGTACTTACTTACTTACTTAAGTGGCTATTACAGAACGTTTGTTCCATTAGCCGAACGTAGAATCGATTTCCACTCGCTTCGATCTTCTGCGCTTCTTCTCCAATTTCTGACACCAAGTTTCGAGATGTCTTCTTCAACTTGATCCCTCCATCGGAGTTTCGGTCTTCCCCTTCTGCGTGATCCATCACCAGGTTCGCATTCAAAAGATTTCCTAGCTGGAGCATCTTCGTTCATTCTCACAACATGACCTAGCCAACGTAAACGTTGAATTTTTATACGCGTAACTATGTCAATGTCGGCAAACAGCTCATACAGCTCGCGGTTCATACGACACCGGTATTCTCCGTCAACGCAGACCGGTCCATAGATCTTTCGAAGAATTTTCCTCTCGAACACTCCAAGCACTGTCTCATCTGCTTTCGCAAGTACCCATGCTTCAGAACCATATATAAGCACGGGTAGTATCAGTGTCTTGTAGAGGGTGATTTTGGTCTGTCGGGAGGTGGCTTTGCTTCTAAACTGCTTACTTAGTCCAAAGTAGCATCTATTGGCCAATATTGTTCTTCTTTTTATTTCATAACTGATGTTGTTTGTTTTATCTATGGCGGTGCCGAGGTAGATAAAGTCGTTGACTATTTCAAAGTTGTAGTTTTCAACTTCCACTGTCTGCCCAAGTCTACTGGACGTCTTGTGCGTTGATACCATCAACTTCGTTTTTTCTGCATTTACTGCCAGACCCACTTTGGCTGATTCTTTCTCGACTTTTTCAAAGGTGGAAGTTACTGCTCGCAATGTTCGCCCCATGATGTCGATATCGTCGGCGTAGGCAAGTAACATTTGCTGTTTTGTGTATAGTGTGCCAGTTCTATTCACATTTGCGTCTCGTATAACCTTTTCTAGGAGGATGTTAAAAAGATCACACGAAAGGCTGTCTCCTTGTCTGAAACCTCGTTTGGTACTGAAAGGCTCAGAGATATTCTTGCCTATCTTAACTGAGGATTGCGTATTAGTTAAAGTCATCCTGCAGAGTCGTATAAGCTTTGCAGGGATACCAAACTCAGACATAGCTTGAAACACCTTTGAACGTATGGGGCTGTCGAAAGCGGCCTTGTAGTCGACAAATAGATGGTATGTGTCAATCTGTCTTTCTTGGGTCTTTTCCAGGATTTGGCGTAATGTGTATATCTGGTCGATGGTGGATTTACCAGGTCTAAAGCCGCATTGATATGGCCCAATTATCTCGTCGACTTTTGGTTTTAATCTTTCACACAATATGCTGGATAGTATTTTGTAACCAATGGGAAGGAGACTTATTCCTCTGTAATTGGCACATACTGTCTTGTCTCCTTTTTTATGTACAGGACATAAAACACTGATGTTCCAATCCTCGGGTATGCGTTCTTCTAGCCAGATTGTACAAACAAGCTGATGCATACACCTTATCAGCGTGTCGCCTCCGGTCTTAAATAGTTCAGCTGGCAACCCATCGGCTCCTGCTGCCTTATTATTCTTAAGCCGGGTAACTGCTATTTCGACCTCATTCTGGCTAGGCGGTATGCACTCAATACCGTCTTCTGGGATTGGTTCTGTGGTATCTTCATCATCGGTATTATCGGATACCAACAGGCGTGAAAAATGATTTTTCCATGTCCTTAGCACACTATCTGTATCAGTCACCAGATTACCTTCCTCATCTGTGCAGGAGAATGTGCCTGTACCAAAGCCTTCAGTTTGGTGTTTTACTCTTTGGTAAAATTTTCGGACTTCATTTTGGCTCCTGAACATCTCGATACGCTCACACTCACGCCTTTCCATTTCTCTCTTCTTTCTGCGGAATAGACGTTTTTCCTCTCTCCTTTTCTCCCGATACCTTTCCTTTGCAAGACGCGTTGCTACTGACTGTAGTGTTGCCTTATATGCCGCATTTTTTGCTTCAGTAGCATTACGACACTCCTGGTCGTACCATGGGTTCTTTGGGGAAGGCTTCTGGTACCCAAGTACGGATATTGCGGCTTCTTCCATGGAGTTGGCAATGCTTTGCCATTGCGCTGCAACATTATCGGGACAAGGAATGCTTTCTTCAAGCAGTTGGGTCAGTCGAGTGGAGTAAGACGTTGCTGTTTGTTGTGACTGCAGCTTTCCGACGTCAAGCTTCCGTGCTGTGTCAGATCGTACGTTTCTCGCCACATTCAGACGGGTGCGAACCTTTGCTGCTACAAGGTAATGATCCGAATCGATGTTCGCTCCTCGAATCGATCGTACGTCTAACACACTGGATGAATGCCTTCCGTCTATCACAACATGATCAATCTGGTTTCTCGTGTTTTGATCTGGTGACAGCCACGTGGCCTTATGTATATCGAGATGTCGAAATCTGGTGCTGCTAACTACCATATTTTTTGCCGCGGCGAAGTCTACTAGCCTCATTCCGTTATCGGATGTTTCCTCGTGGAGGCTAAATTTTCCGACTGTTGGACCAAAGATATTTTCCCTTCCTATTTTTGCGTTAAAATCCCCTAGGACGATTTTAATGTCATGGTCGGGGCAGCGGTCATATGCTCTCTCTAGGCGCTCGTAAAATATATCTTTGGTTTGTTCGTCCTTGTCTTCGGTCGGGGCATGGGCACATATAAGACTGATGTTGAAGAATTTGGCTTTTATACGAATTGCGGCTAGCCTCTCATCCACCGGAGTGAATCTGGAGACAAGATGTTTGAGTCTCCGGCTAACCACGAATCCACAGCCAAACTCATGTCTTGTTTCATGGCAGCTATAATACAGTGCGTCACCTTTTGGTGTAGTTGTGATGCCTTTCCCATTCCATCGCACTTCCTGTAAGGCGGTAATATCGGCCTTGTACTTTTCAAGTACATCCGCCAGTGCGTACACTGCACCTTCTCTATATAGAGTTCGGACATTCCAGGTGCAGATTCGCAAATCATGGTCCTTTAAACGTTTGCGGGGGTCGTCAACATTAGGGGGGTCCGTTAATCTTTTTCTTCGTTTTTTCATAGTAGGCAAGTTTTTACAAGGGTGGGTTACTAACCCGACGCCTCAACCCAATTTTATCGTTCTTAAGGGTGAACGCGCGGCACTCGTTAGCTCACTACCTTTAATGGGTATTAAAAGCAGCTACCCCAGGTGACACCACGAGGAGGTGAGTATCCACAGTTGAGATGAAGGAGGGACCAAGATTGGTCTGGGCTTTGCCAGGTTAAAGCCAATCAGAGCCGTTGCTTGGTATCCAACCAACGTAGGTTGGTATCCAACCTCTCCTTGTAGAGAGTAAATTCTGTTTTTACTCTCATATACACAAACATCACCAAATTTACTTGGAACACACCTATTAAATAGTTTATGTCCAGTTTTACCCCTTAAATGTCAAATATTTTAAAAAAGTCAGCTAGTAAGTCATTCAGTCAGACAGTCAGTAATTTACGCTATTCCTTTATACATATAAAAGTTTTTTGTTAAAGCCCGCTATATTCAAAAATTGTACAACTCAAAAATGATAAATTTTTCAGAAGAGACAAAAGTTATTTTGTAAAATAGCAAGTTGGCTTAAAAAAATTTGCAGTTTTAAATGAAAAAAAAATTTCAAAAAAAAAATCTTGAGTTAGGCCCTTTTAAAATTAAGTGTATGCACTTGTACCCTCTAAACAATTTTAATTTAATTTTTGGATAAAAGTATCTAATAAGTCACGACTTTTGCTCCACTGGCTAATAGTACACATTTTACAAAAACAATTTACATTATTTTCAATATTATAACTTCTTTATCTTAAAATTCATTGTAAATTTTAAAATTAAAAAAGTTTCTTATATGTTAATACTTTAATATGTTAAAAGTATACAAACACAATGCTTTTTTTCGATACAAAAGTGGTTACATAGTAATATTTTGAAAAAAATTGTAGATTTTTCGAATTACTGCCCTTAAGGGGTATCATGAAAGAGTCTCATATTGTAAGTATGGCTGAATTCCAAAAACGCAGTTTGCTTTGCAACACAAAATTTCAAGTTTTTCCTGAAAGCAAGATGAGGTTTTTGATAATATCTTTACTTTCAAATGAGTGTTTATAGCTATTTTAATGTCCCGAAGCAAAAAACGTTGTCAAAATTGTAAGGAGTGTATAAGGGAAGCAGTTGAAAATTTGTAATGCAAAGCAAACTGCGTTTTGGAATTCAGCCTATAGTAGTAGTGGAACCTTTTTTCCGGAACGAGGTCACTTTTTAGATTAGACAATTTTGAATATAAATTGTTTGAAGGGTAAACATAAATTTGTAAATGTGTGCATGAATACAAAACTAAAATCAGTTACAGTCTTTATGTTATTAAACCATTTTTTAAATGGTTAATTAACAAGACTATAATTAGAAGTCTAATACGAATTTGTGTGAACGTTCTTAAAACACAATTGAAACGGATACGGATGTTGTTCGTTTGATCGCTTGTTACAATTGCAGGGTGTTCAATTTAATGCTGTCAATCTGTGTTTATATAACACTTTTATAATTTAAAAAAATAAATCTTTTTTGTATGAATAATTGTAATAAATATTTATTAAAATTTAAATATTTTATTAAAAATCTTATTTTCATTTAATTTATGGCAAAATCTTAAGGGGAAATTTGTTTCTTTATAAGTTTTAGTTTATAACTTATTAAGTTCTGTAAATACAATTTTAAATTAATTTGTCTTTTGTTATTAACTAATCAAACAAAAGAAAGTGTTTAAAAATGTCAAATACCATACTACATTGTTGTTGTAGGTTTGTAAATGATAAACAATAGTAATAAGAAAACAATTATTTTCAATCACCTTTTTCTTCTTTGTTAATTTAACAAATATTTTAATACATATTCATTAATCTTGCAAAAAGTAAAAAAGCATAAAGTTTTAATGTGTAAAACAATTTAGAAAATATGTAAAAATAAATTAATTTTGACATTCAATTGCTTTAAAGTGCAGTTTAATTATAATGATTAGTATTTCAATTAAGAGAAAATTACATCGATCAAAATATAAAAAAACATAAATATTTCTAGTCATTGTTACAACCACATATTTGTGATGTTTTATTCAAAAGTTTAAAAATATTTATTTCGTTTAAAAAAAGAAAGAAATGTCTAATTAATTTATCACTTGAATTAAATTGTTGTTGCAGTTGTTAAAACTCACTAAATACGCAGTCGAACGAATTATACACGCATTTCTGAGTGTCAACAACTAATTTTAACTGCCATTAAAACTAGTTTATAGATCAAATATAAAATTCAAAATGGAAATTAAAAATGATGATATACTTGGCAAATGCCAAACGCCTTACATTAAGTAATACATTATTTAATTATTTCTGATCTTAAAAGGAATTTTCAAATCCTTTATACAAATTTTACAAATTTTCCTCAGTTACACAAACCTAAATTATTTTATTATTGTCAGAAATTATAACAGTTTTTTTTAAATCACACTTAAATGTTTATCATTAATTTAATGTTTACACATTTATTTAAACACTATTAAGATATTATTGCATCTAAAAAATTGTGACAGACAACTAAATAATTTAACCAAATGTCAACCACATTTTTCATCAAACACATTGAAATATTTATATTAAATAGTAAGATTAAAAAGGCAATTTTAGAATTTAATCAACAACGTTGAGAAATATAAAATATTTTCTTTTGAAAATTATGTT
Organism: Melanophora roralis; assembly: GCA_963583895.1. Lineage (NCBI taxonomy): Eukaryota > Metazoa > Arthropoda > Insecta > Diptera > Rhinophoridae > Melanophora > Melanophora roralis. The sequence goes on from OY757189.1 coordinate 7,281,800, forward strand.
TTAAAGATAAAAACTTTTTATAAAATTTGGTTTTATTTATCACTACATGTACGCATATTTCATATGGTGTACTGATTGAAAATGTGAGTACTGATGTACACCGATTTTTAATAAAATGTACTGATTACTGATAAATCACAGCAAACCTAGAAGGTAAATTTTATTCTAGAATTAGAAGAAGCCGGGACTAAAATATCGGTGGGTGAAGGACATTATCTTGATGGTATTAAAAAAATTTTGAAATTAATAAGCACAACTTTTAATTTTTTCTCAAAAAGTATAAAAAATTGTTCAAAATTTTTTTTATAAGAAATTATATATTTAAATATTTTTTTTTCCAAAAATTTTTTTAAATCAATAAAAATAAAAAAATCGTTATTTTAAAATCGAAAAACTGTTTTTATTTGTTTTCAAAAAATAAAATTAAAATGATTTTTTTTTTTGAGAAAAAAAATTAAAACATAAAAATTTGAAAGGACTTGATTAATACCAACAAATGGGGGTGTTTGTGGTAACCCTTCGATGTTTCCTTACGCGTGATTTTTTCTTTATATGGTCAAAAATAATTTTTATTTGTGGTCTCAAGAAAATACGATAATTTTTCTTGTACAATAAAACAAGGAAAAGGCGTACTGAATTCGAATCAGAAACTTATTGTAACCCTACATACATATAACATACCAAAATATACTTGTAACTGTAAATAAAAGATGTCAACCAATTTATACATAGAAAAGAAGGGTCGGGCGAGAACACTGCACGCAGAGAAAAACATAGTTAAGTATGGTCGCCAGAATATGATCACGGACAATTTCGTCATTGCACAGTGGGTTCGATGACACCGAAAGTGGCGATTAATTCATGGGAGCCGTGATTTCAATTTTTTTGAAATCTTTTTTTTCAAATCGCTAAATATGCATAAAAAGGCATATTCTGAAAAAAAGATACAGGGAAAAAAAAATTTTTGTACGATTTTATAAATATTTTTATTTTTCGGAAAATTATAGATTGTTTCAGAATTTTCGCTGGCCGTAATTTTAAAATGGAAAGTGGTTTTTTTAAAAAAGGAGAAGCAAAACAAAGCGTTTTCTTTCTAAAAAATTAAAACCTAAATATATATTTTGCATAAATATGAATATAAGTTTAATTTAAAGTCTGAATTTGGGTTTTGAAGGGTTTCGAGAATTTTACAACTTTTTTAAAAAAGTAACGAAATAAATTTTTATAATTTTTTTTGTTTATCAATAATTGTCATACACTAAAAAAGAAACCATATTACGTTCATCCTCACCTTCATCATCATAATCTTTGCTATCAGTACTCTCACTTTCATGTAATTCTTGAAAAATAATAGGCAATAGCAAAAGCGGTAGTTCGGAATTTGATAATTGTTGCTTATCTTTCCGCTCATTTTGTTTATTAATACTAGATATGAATGGATCTGAACTGAGAAAAAATCTATTTAAAATATCTTCATTCGACTTTTCTCGGCTGCATTTGCGAGCAAAGTGTTCCCTATAATTTTTAAAATTCTTATTTCTGGCTTCCTGAGCTTCTTCTGAAAGTTCTGCAATCGCTAAAAGGGCATATTTTATGATTTCGGGACCATGAATTAAAAATTTATGTATTGTAGGAGTCATACAAAATCATTTTAACACTCTCGTGAATAAAGATGACTGAAACTTGTTCACGCACCTATCTCCGACAACAATAACAACAATAGTAAGCATTGAACGAAAGATAGTTTTGTTATATACATGACTTTGAAAAAACACGACTTCAAACAGAAAAATGTTATTAGCAAAAAATGGAGCAACAAAACCGCAAATTTTCTTTTTTGTTATATCAAACAAAGATTTCATACATTTAGAAAATATAAGATTCAAAACCCAACCTTAACTAACTTAGAAGTTATGGTTCACGAAACATCAAAAATAGGCCAATTTTGGACCTTTTTTAAAAAAATCGTCAAAAATTATTTCACACATATTTTCAAAAACACGACATCATTTTTGTACACTTTAATATCTGAAATTGAAGGTTCCTTTCTTAAAATAACACTTTGTTAACGTTACATTTGGAAATTACGGACTCGTTTAATGCAAAATTTTACTTTTTTCGCTTTTTAAAAAAATTGCAAAAAATTTTGTACTTTGACACGTCACTACGGAGTCAGCTGACAAGATAGATGCTTGAAAATTTACATAGTGATATAGAATTTTATCTCGTCTTATCCTATACTAAATGTTATTACAAAAACTTAATTTTAAAAATTAAATTAAGCTTCACTTTGGATAAATTCCAAAAATAAATTCTTGATTTTAGAATGTGTTTTTCTTTCCGTGTACTTCATGTGACATGTTTTATATAAGTATACCTTCTTAAATGTCAAAGCGAATTTCTAACGTAACGCGAAGCAAAAATTTTATCTGACATTGCCTTTAGTTTTTAACATAAAATTCCTTCATACATACTTATAAACTTATGTTTGTATTTTTAAGAACAAAACATGTGTTGAAAAGCAAAAACAACATGTCTGTCTTTTTTTTTATAAAAATTAAACATGAAAATCTATTTTTTCCATTTGCCACCACACACACGAATGGATGGATAGCTTTCGATCTACTTTTAGTAGATTGTTGGATAATTTGTAAAGGCGTTTAGTTGTTTATTTAGGTGGCTTTAGTTAGCAATTCTAACTAACTAGTCTGTCTTTGCTGACAGTTTATCGTCTTACTTAATGCAAACATAGTAAGTTAAACTTGAAATCACTTCGTGTTGTTTTTCTTTTAAATAAAACTTTATTTAAGTTTTTCTATTTGTTTAACAACTTTATTCATACATACAAGGATAACAACATTTGCTTATATAAATGTACATATTTACTTTTAAATATTTTACTAATGTAGATCAATGGCAGATTGTTTTAGCTGTAATTGTTATGATTGTATTTGTAGTTGTTTTTTTTTTTGGTTTTAATTTTTCAATAAAGAATTTTTAATTATATATTTGAATGCAATAATTACTATATTAAAAAAAATTTATATTTTTAAATTTTTATTGCCAACAGTTTAGTATAATTTTATTGCAACCACCACCACCAGAAATACATATCGCTCATAAGCTGCAACAATGTCATAAATAAAAAAAAAACATAGTTTGGGATAAAATTTCTCTTAATTTATATTGAGTTTTTTTTCCAAATTACTTGTTTTAAAAAAATAAAATATTGCAATGTAAATGTATTACAAGTTTGAAATACTGATTTTGGCAGAAAATTTTGTTAAAATGTTTTTTTTTTTATTTTAAAATCTGTTAATTTATTTAATTAGTATTTAATTTAAAAAATCATGTAAAAGGAAAAATCGGATAGTCAAGTGAAGTACACCATATTTATGTTATTAAGCTGGATATTTGAAAAATCAAGTGCTTTTAAAATGTTTGATTTGAAAATTTTTCTCAAAAACAATATTTATTTTTTGATTTTATATTTTTTTGCAGAAATAATTGTTATATTTTTAAATAATATTAAAATCAAAAAAATAATGATTATTTTTATTATAATTGACTTTAATAAAAATTTAAAAATAATAATTCCATCAAATATTTTTTGGTAAAAAATTTTTTGGCATAAAATTTACGTTTAAAATAGATTTTAGAAAAACAGCATCTGTTTACTTAAAAACAATTTTTGGTTTTCGAAATGGGCAATTTCACGTTAAACAAACCGACCAATTAACGTCTTAACGATCGCAAAGGCCTTTTAAATAAAAAAAATTCAGTTTGTGCTTCTAACAATTTTGCACCAGTTCAAAATCATGAGAAATTCAATAATCCGTTTCTTTTCTGCATGCTTAGTGTCACACCCGTCACATTTTTAAAAAATTTTTAACATTAAAAAAATTTTATTTTATTTAAACTTAGTATTAGTTTAGATCAAAAACACTTTAAATGATTTAATTAATTTAAATAAATTAAATTTGTCACAGTTTTCCAGTGGCTATTAGAGCATAAATCATGTTCCTTCAGTATCTACCTACGACTAAAAGTTTGAAATCCTTTCTTGTAAATTACGAATTTAAAATACTGATGAGCCGACAGATTCCTTAGTACTTCTAAATCAATCGGTGTATTTAAAAAAGGGTTTTGGATTATTACATTTGTTCGTTAAAAACATTTTAACCGACACGTTAAGCCCCTACCACATATGGATTGTTTTCCACAATTTTTATGTGTCCAACTTAATATATGAAAAAGGATGCAAGAACACAAAAATTGGCTGATATATTAGTTCAAGTATCCTTTTTTGTAAAATCAACTATCAAGTAAAATTGAAAATAACTATTTCAGGAGCCCTTTGAACACCTCTGGACAATCCACAATTTACTTTTCCTAAAAATAACAACTTAAAAAAACTATTTTATAACTTAAAATAAAAATATATTTCTATTAAATATTTATAACATTTTAAACTTTTAAAAAGCCGCCCAACACTAACGTCAAACTGCTAAAGGTGATACATTTTTATTAAATGTCTCGTACGCAAATTCAACAATATGGCCTAAATAAAAAGAATCTCTTGTTTTTGGCTAAATTTTTTGCACAAAGAAGTTCCAAGATAAGTAACAACAAATCTTTGTTTTCCAAAAAGAAACAATAAAGTTAATAAAATTTAATTTTAGATTTTAATAATTTTTATTTTATTTCTTATCAAATGACGCGCGCCAGCGCGAAAGCATATGTAAATGAACTCAAACGATGATGTTTATAAAAAAATAAAAAACCAGACTTTATGTCCGTCACCTTATAATCGACTTAAACGTTGTTGTTCAACTTTTTTAAAAAGGTTTAGTTTTTGAATTTTTTTGTTTCAATAAGGAAAAAGCTAACAACACCTGTTAACGGCAGCCAACAATCAGAACAGATTGCTTAAACACTGACTGCAGTCGGTTCTAAACGATTTTATCTCAAAAGAACACAAAACGTTAAAACCTTAAGTTTGTTAATGATTTCAATAAACAAATGATTAACAGCAATATTAACATTATGGCAAAAACAAAATTTAATAAAAAAAAAAACAAACAATCTGAACGGTAACACCAACACACTCATGCATTTATTCTCAGCAACAACAAAGACACAGCATGCAAACACTTGTTGAAATGTGAAAGGGAGATTCCGTGATTAACACGATTTTGCAGAATTAAAATTTGTTCGAATGTTTGTTTGTTTCTCGTCCCGTCCATACTTTTATATTTTTATGTAAATTAAATTAAGTAATCCGAAATGTAGAATTAAAGACCGCTTTAACATTTATTTATGACGTTGTTCACACTCTCAAAAATGAAAGAGACGGTTTGTCATCAATAGATGTATAATACTCATGGGGATTTTTATATATCAAATTGGGAATATAAAAATTTTTGAATTTTTAAAAACATAATTAATTTAAGCAATTATGTAAATAAATTTTTATATAAGAATTTTCTAAAAATAGAGAAATAATAAAAAATATTTTTGCAAAAAATTTTTTTTTAACCAAAACAAACCAGGTTTTGCTTTTTTAGTCGGTTTTGATTTAATTATTTTTTAACTTTTTTTTTGATTTTTAAGTTTTTGGTGGAATTTGTTGGTACATTTTCTCATATTGAAAATGTTAAGGTTTTCATTTAAAAAAGAATTTTTTTGTTTGGAAAATTTTTAAAATGTTTTTATTATTTAACTAATAATTTCGTTTTGGTATTTTGTTGAATCTTTTTTTAAGCCATGTGTATTTTGAGATATTTTTTATTTATTTATTTTTATTTATGGAAGGAAACTTTTTAAATATAAAATTTTAAATAATTAAATTAAGTTAAAATCAGTAATGTAATAATTATGAAGGGATATGAAAGTAATAATTACTCATTTTCAAATTTGATTTATTTTTAAATAATAATAATAATAATAATAATAATAATAATAATAATAATAATAATAATAATAATAATAATAATAATAATAATAATAATAATAAAAATAATAATAATAATAATAATAATAATAAAAATAATAATAATAATAATAATAATAATAATAATAATAATAATAATAATAATAATAATAATAATAATAAAAATAATAATAAAAATAATAAAAGATTTGTCAAATCCAATCATTCTTTTTTTAAACTCCTTTAAAAACATTTGATTATCAAAAGATCTACTTTACTACCATCAAAATGGTGTGCTTGACTTCACTCTCTAATCCTTCCTAACGCCTCTTCGTTTGTTTTTAAAAATTCAAAAATAATTAGTATTATGGTCTCCGGTTCAAATAATGTTTGAATTTAAAGTAGAAAAAAAATTTTTGTATGAAAAAGGCTTTTCATTCTTTTTTATTTAGGTTTTTTGAATAATGTTTTGAATATTTTTATTTTAAGAATAAAAAACAAAAACTTGGTTAAAGATAATTTTTTTCAGGCGAACAATTTTTTGATTAGTGATTTAAGAAAGATTATTAAAAATGTTATGCATAAATTCTTCATATTTTATTTAAATGGAAATATATAATTATTTTTTAAACTTTTATTTAAAAATTTTCCTTTCAGCCAACCATCCCCATGTTTTTTTTCTGAATGTGTGCGTTTGTGTAAGCGCCTGTACGATTTAACAGCTTCTGTTGTCTGTCATTCGTATAAAACTTGAACTTGATTGTTGAATTAAGCTGAGGATGGAGATTTTTTGTTTATTTTTATTTACAATTAATTTTATTATTGTTGTTGCTGTAGTTACTGCCGTTGAGAGGTAAACCCCAACAAAAATGAGAACAAGTCATTTATACATTTCTACATAAATTTAAAATTTTTGGCCTTTACACGAAATGCTTGACGTTCGTTCGTTTGTGCCTAAAGCATGCGCTCTTAAGATTTCTTACGCACGATGCTTGGTGATTCCCTGATGAGATAAAAAAAAAATCAAACTAAATTTGTTTTAAGTATATCAGAATGATAGACCAGATGTGTGCGTGTGACGTAGTCAAAAAAATCGGAATGAGTTCCAGTGAATTATTAAACTCTCACGGCGTCAGAAGACGAAAACATTATGTTGTTAAAATTAAACCTGTTAAAACCCGAGCGGCCTAAATGTGAGTGAGTGTGTGTATGTGTGCGCCTTAACATTGGCTAAAACCGTTTGGTGATTTTTAGTTTTATTAACATTAACGTAAGTGTGACTGTGTGATGGGGACAGTGTTAAGTTAAGTTTGTGTAAGTGTGTTTGCCATTTACTCATTAACTGACTTATAATAAACAAACTAAACTCTCTGTTAAGAAAATGTTCGGCTTAAAGGTTTGTCTCGGCTTTTTCCCCCTGTTAAGTTAAATTAAAAAAATAAAAACAACAACAGAAAACTGAACCTTCTATACAGTGGTCGAGGGTATATAAGCATTGGGAGCTTGGTCATCGAGTATGCATTGATTCGCTATCATTCGCTCTAATAACTTGCTTCTTTGGTTGAAAGAAACGTTTAAAAAAACTTAAAACATTTTTTCAAAAAAAAGTTGTAGCCGACTGTTGTAATTCTTAGCTTTTATTATTGATCTGGATATTTTACGTACCACTTTCATATAAAAAGGATACGAAAAAAAACGCGCATTTTTTTAAACTTGACTCGCATTCAAACGCAAAACGGTGAAATCGAGTAGAAAAGTGAAAAAATATCCACGAAAAATTAATCAAGAAAAATTATAGTAAAATTGTGTTTTTTCGCAAAAACAAAAATTTTCTAAATCATCAAAAAGCTAAACTAGACTTCAAGTACCGGCTTAGAATATTGGAGATATTTAACAAATAGAAGCAAGTCCTTAACCACAAACAACAACAATAAGCAGTGAAAACCCAGTTCAAGTGTTCCAAGTTTTCGTAGGCTTATAATCGCAAAAAAAGAAAAATTCCAAACAAATTAATTCAACAAAAAAGCATTAAGTGTTTGATTATCACTAAATAAATTTTTGAGATTAAAATCTTAAATAATTCTTCAAAAAAAAATCCTTAAAACTACATATCCTTAAAACAACAAACGAAAAAAAATCTAACAAAATGATGGCTGTAGCTGCTGCTCAAAAGAATCGCGAAATGTTCGCTATTAAAAAATCCTACAGTATTGAGGTGAGTTTTGAAATGAAAGTTAGATAAAGGGGGTGAAAAAGATATTCAATATGTTTTACTTCAAAAAGTTTAAGGCAGTTTTAGGCAGTTTTTTTTAATTTTTTAATTGTTTTTAAGTTTATTTCTACTTATATTTAAATATTTATTACAAATTTAAAATTCCGTTTTACATTTATGTTTCAAGCAAAACAAGTTTAATTAATAATAAAAAAATGTTTGAATTTAAAGCAAAGATTTTATTGTTTTAATTTATGTGTAAAAACAAAAAGAACTTTAATTTTATTATAATTTTAAAAAAGAAATTAAGATAATATTTAGTTAACAGTTTGTGTTAAATATTTTGTTTAAAACGCCAAAACAACTTAATTTTGTTATCTGATCTTCTTATTTCATTAATATTATTTATTTCATTAAGTTCTTTACCAAACAACTCATGTTTTAAATTATTTTATAAAATTTTTTATTTGTTTATTTTTCTTTGTTAAATTAAAAACTTAAAAATAAAAAGTTTTGGACGTAAAGTTTTTTGGAAACTATTTTGCTTTAAATATTGGTCCTTCGTATCTAAAAAATTAACTTATTTTTTATGAATTAAAAAAAGCTTTTAATTTATATTTAAAAATCCAAAAATTAATCTTTTTATTGTTTTTTAATTAATGTTTTTAGCTTGAAAATTAAGTTTTGGTTTTGAGCAAAATATTTATAATTTAACAAAACAAAAAAAAAATAAAATTAGACTTTTCTTCCATTCAAGTAAATACAATTTTTTTGCATGTTTTAAAATTATAAAAAATATATATTTTTAATTTTATTATTTTAAATAAATATATTTACATATTATTTAAATATTTAATATAAAAAAATATATACAATTGAAAAAACCATAAGCAATTAAACCTTCAAACAATTTCCTTTAAACAAAAAGCTTCTTCCATCAGTTAAATCTTCCTTAAAATATTTACAGAAAATTTTTTCAAAGTCACCGTTTTTTTTTAACATAAAAATATTTTAATGTCAAGCCAAGGCATGTTAATTTGAGTTAAAATAATCAAAACAAAAAAAATAAATATTTACATATTTGCATTGTTTTTATTTTGTTGTTGTTGTTGCTTTTTCCACATGCCACACTTTTGTTAATAAAGTGTTTCTTAAAGGTGTTAATAAAGCTATAAACATAATTTATTAAAACCTTTTTTTTCGGTGTCAAAATAAAAAATTAAACAAACAAAAGCTATAAATTTATAAAAATGTTGTTAAATAATAATTAAGTGTTAATGTTGTTGTTATGTTTTGAAAGAAATCCATAAGTTAATGAATGCATGAACTAAGATAAAGTCAAAAGAGAATAAATAATAATCTTTAAATTTGCACGTACGCATTTTGGTAGCATTTCTTTCGATCGGCCATCGTTGTATTGGGCTGCACCTGTATATCGGTAGCTTTTAAGAGTAAATATGTAAGTTTATGCGTTTAGCCGGCCTCATTAACTAGTTAACAAGTTAATTTTAAACATAGTTATGTGAATTTTTGAATTTTTGATAAACCTGTTTTGTTGTTTTTGGTGTTTTTTTTTTAAACAAAAATCTTCTTCTTCATACATTCATTGATGAAACATTGTTATTGTGATCATGACTTTACTGATCACTTTCGATTTTAGCTTAAAAGAAATCAAAAAAGATTTTGTAATATTTTTGTGTTTTGGTTTTGTTTTGATTTTTTCTTTTTTTTAACAAAATAAATAAATCTCTAAATAAAAAACAGAAAAATATTATGTCACAAAGTAAATAAAAGCACCTGAAATGCAAACATATGGATTTTTTAAGATTTAAAGCAAAAATAAGTAAAAACAAAATATTAGAAATAATTGATGATATTTAAAAAATGGCAAAACTTTTGTTTAATTTATTAATTTACTTAAAATATATTAAATTTTCCGGGTTTTGGTACTTATTATATTTTATATAGTAGATTTTATATAATTAGATTTTTATATCTTAAACCAAAAGAATATAATTAAATAAAGTTTTAACATTTTAAACTATTTTCTTAAGACTATGGAAAATATTTTAAAACAATTAAAAAAAAAGCGCCTAAAAGAGATTCATATTTTTAATTTTAGTAGTATTGACTTATACATGAACCAATACAAAATTCAATTAATTAAAAAATAATTTCTATTAAATTAAATATTATTTATAATAAATATAAAAGTGATCGTTTATAGCTGTTTTAAACTCCTTGAAATATGCTAAATGTTTTTTTATCAGGCTGAATTTTGTTTAAATAAAATTGCTTGAATTTAAAAAAAAAAGCATTTTAAAACTCTGTGAAATACCTAAGCTTATCACATACAAAAATTCACTCAAACCAGGATTAGGTTTTATTAAAAGTTTTGATTATAAATACAAAAAATAATGTTTGACGATTCGGTATAGATTTTTAGATGTTTTTATACCCCTTAAAGTATGCTGTAAAATGTTAAATTCTCTCCTTTATTTTTAAGGTTTTTATTAAGCTGAATTTTTTTTAAAGCAAAAATATATTTAATTTACCAAGAAAAAAAAAGTAGGAGAATTTCTAAAAGCACTTATGCATATGATTTTAAAAAACTATAAGCTTTAGCTTTCGTTTTAAAATAGAATTAGATTTTCTTAAGAGAACTATTTACTTGCAATGGATTTAATTTATAATAATTTTTATATATATTTTTTTTTTACAGAATGGTTATCCCTCTCGTCGTCGCTCTTTGGTAGACGATGCCCGTTTTGAAAGTTTAGTTGTTAAACAAACTAAACAAATTGTCTTGGAAGAGGCTCGTACTAAGGCCAATGGTAAGTTAAATAACATAAAATAGTTAAAACTAAGGAGAAAATATTAAACTGAATTTTTGCAACCATAACAAAAGCTAGTTTTATGTAAACATTTCAAAAATTTAAAAAAAGTTAAAACAAATTTGTTTAAAAATTGAGTTACGTAGCATTAAACTGAAAAGTTACATTTCTAACAAGTAAATAATTTGGTCCTTTGAACCATACTACTGGTTTTTAGCTAATAAAAAATTAATCCCAAAAATTTTTTTTAAATTTTTTAATGTAACAAATTGTATTTTTTTCCATAATATTGACTTTATACCTAAAAAAATTGGTTTTCATCATTATTTTCAAGAAAGATTTGGTCCTACGAACCCTAAATTTTTTATTATTTGATTAGAGCATTATTTTTTTTTTTCATTATAAGTTTTATTTATTTATTTATTTTTATTTTCTTTTAATTTTTATTTTGTTTTAAAGATGGCTCTTTGGAAGAGGCCGTTTTGCAAGCTAAAGGTGAACATGTTCCAAATCAGGAAAATATTGAATTTCAAGATGAACAACAACTAGAAAATCTAGATGTTGTCGATGACATTCAACAACCCGTTTTTACTGAAGGTAGTAGACATTTTTATTTGTTTTTATATTATTTTTTAACTTTTTTCTTTTCTTTAATTTTTTTTCATTTAATTAAATTTTCTGTTGGCTACCAAATAGTCGATATACAAGATGATTTTCCAGCTGATTCTGAACAAACTCAGGAAAATGATTCAAATGAATCAACAGAAAAAAATAATATTACAGATGGTAAGAATACATTAAAAAAACAATTTTAATAGGTTTAGAATTTTCCCCCAAAAAATTTGAGCTTTTTTAAAAGCCTTTAAAAGACACAAAAGTTATTACAATAAATGTGATTATTTTTAAATCTTCTTAACATTTCTCTAAATTCAGTTTCTTTGTGAAAGTTTTATATAATTTTCATAGACTCCATTACTTAACTTTTACACATACAACCTTAACTAAAAGCTGTTATGGTAAATTGCTCATTTCCGTTTCCTTTTAATGTGTTTAACATTGTGAGTGGGCGTTTGTTGGGTGTTATTGCGTTTTAGCGCTATAGAAGTTGATGTTGATTATGATGTATTAGTGTTTAAAACCATAAGTCTATAAAAATCCTTTTTTATTACAATATAATACTTTTCTATTTTATTATTCGCAATTGTTAGCAGCTTATGATTGTTAAAAAAAAGAAAGAATAAAACGAAAAGACATCTTCAAATTTTATTCACTTAAATTTATAGTTTTTTTTCTTTTTCCATTACATTTATACATTAAGGTGTAGTTCATGGTTGATATGTTGGAGTGGAAACAATAATCATAATTCTTATTTGCCATGTAGGGATCTTATTTAAAACGTGCCCAGCATTAATATTAAAATATATAAAAAGTGTAACAAAAGAAATTTTGATTTTAACTCTTTTGGTTTGAAATTTTTGTTTTCTTTTTAGATGCTGGTTTAACTGAAGATGAAATTGTCTTGGCCAATGCCGTTTCAGAATCACCTGAAGCTGAAAATGTTGTGCAAAATGCTGCCTTAATAGTGCGTCTTAAAGAGGGTATTACCTCTTTGGGTCGCATCCTTAAGGCCATAGAAAATTATCATGGCTCCATACAGCATGTGGAATCACGTCAATCCCGTGCCGATCATGCTGACCATGATGTTTTAATTAAATTGAATATGACTCGCGGCAATTTGTTGCAATTAATCCGTTCTTTGCGCCAATCTGGATCCTTCAGCAGCATTAACTTGTTGGCTGACAATAATATTAGTGTTAAGGCTCCTTGGTTCCCCAAGCATGCCTCCGAATTGGACAACTGCAATCACTTGATGACCAAATATGAACCTGATTTAGATATGAACCATCCTGGGTTTGCTGATAAAGTCTATAGACAACGACGCAAAGAAATTGCTGAAATTGCTTTCGCCTATAAATATGGCGATCCAATTCCATTCATTAGCTACACTGAAGTAGAAAACAAGACCTGGCGTTCAGTTTTCCGCACTGTTAAGGAATTGACTCCTAAACATGCATGCGCTGAATATCGTGCTGCTTTCAAGAAACTGGAAGAGGAAAATATTTTCGTTGAAGAACATTTGCCCCAATTGCAAGAGATGTCCGATTTCTTGCGTAAAAATACCGGTTTTACCTTGAGACCCGCAGCTGGTTTGTTGACTGCACGTGATTTCTTGGCCTCCTTAGCCTTCCGTATTTTCCAAAGTACCCAGTATGTGCGTCACGTCAACTCGCCCTACCATACACCAGAACCGTAAGTATTTTATTTAAAAAAAAAATTAAAATTAAAAAATCGTAGTTTTAAACAAAATTCTAGCCATTTCTTTAGAAAAAATTAAGTTTTCATTTTTTTCATTCTACGCAACTTAAAAAACAATTTTAACTCTAACTTTAGCTAAAACATTTCTAGATTTTTTTTATTATTTTTTATTTACGCTTAAAAAATTTTAAAAAAATTTTTTAAAATTTTGTCAATTCTTCAGAAATTAAGAAAGATTTTTGAGAATTAATTAAAATTTCTATAAATTTAAATTTTTGCAATTCAAAATTCTTTGCTTTAAACCTTCTGTGTTAATTATTTCTTTATGATATTTAACTAATTTTTTTTTTTTTTATAAAATTTGAGATTGCAACCGAATCTATTAAAAATTAAAACAAAAATGACCATAACCTCAAATATAATTCACAAAAACTTTTAGGGTCATATCTATTATTTTAGATCTATTAAGGAATTATTTGACAGTTATTTTATACAAATTTGTCAAATAAATAAAGGGGGGATAAGCTTCGGCACAGCATTTTTATAAAATTGTTTATGAATATGCTCAAATATTTTTAATTACTTCCGAAATTTGAATTTTTGAACAAAAAAAATTAAAATTTTTAACTTAACCTCAAAAGTTTTGATTCTTTTAAGGGTTGCCAGTTGTTTCCTACTTATTTCCTGCAACATAAAGTTTTCTTTTTGCAATTTTCATTTGCAGTCAAAAGTCTTTAGGAAATAAGCTTGACATAGAGAAGGAGTAAAAGATCTTGATGTTTAAAGCATAAATAATTTCCTTTTTCTTTTTGTGTGACACCTACTACATTTTAGTTGTCCCAAACCCCCACCATTTACCCCTACTTTTTCAAGGCAATTCAATTGTATTTTGATTCTTTTTTTTATTACAAAAAAGAACAAAAGCTAGAAAAACCTTATAATTGGCCTTTAGAGAAAGTGATGAAATTGTAGGTCTTAACAGCTATAATGTTGAGTATAGCTATTTAGGTATGTGTTAATGGTTGCGAGAGTGAATGTGTCGGTGTGTGTGTGTGAATTTATAGAACATCAACAAGTGTCATTTTTATGATGATGCTGCCTGCCACTTGCCAACTCCATTAACAATAATTGAGTTATTAAATGCTATTGTTGCTTTTTTATTTTTACATGTGTATGTGTGTGTGTGTGTGTTCGTGAGTTCTGTGTTAGCTTGGAAGTCATTTGACATCAAATTATGACATAAAAGCTTTAACACTTTGAACCTATAATTTTATTATAATATTTAGATGAGTTATATATATGAATGAATTGTTTTATATTATAAACTTTAATTGTTTTTTCTCCCTTTTTTTATTTTCTTACAGTGATACTATTCATGAGTTGTTGGGTCATATGCCTTTATTGGCCGATCCTAGTTTTGCACAATTCTCACAGGAAATTGGTTTAGCTTCCTTGGGTGCTTCAGATGAGGAAATTGAAAAGTTATCTACTGTAAGTATTAATTGTCATGGTTTTTTTATTTAATAGCAACATAACAAAAAAACAGAAAGTAATTTATAGCTGGACGAAACTTAAGTGGATTTGATTTGAAAGGAAATTTTGTTTTGGTGATAGATATACTTTGTATTTTTTAAATGCGTAAAAGAAATAGATTGTAATTTTATAATCTCAATTAAATAACTTATTTATTAGTAAATATTTTCTAGTATTTTTTTTAAATAAATAATTTAAAGACATTTTTTTAAATATATTTTTACCAAGAAAATTTTATTTGAATTTTAGAAAAGATTTCAGTATAACTTAATATAAAAATTAAAAAAAATTTTTAAAGAATTGAAGCAAAGTATTTCTAAAATATTTTAATCAAGCAAAACATTTCAATGAAAGTTTTGGTTAATGAAAAAATTCGAAATAATCTTAAATTTTTTTTTTAATAATTTGTGGAAAAATTTGTTGTATAGAATTAAAGTTAAATGTTTCTAAATTTTTACTTTGTAACAAAAGATTTTTTAAAGTTTTCTGATAAAAAACAAAACTAACCAAACAAGAAACCAAGTTCAACCCCACTTAAAAATTTTTTTTGAAAAAGTTTCCTTAAACAATTTAAAAGGGACTCTTAATAATTTACAAATAATTTAAATAAGAATTGTAGAATACGTTCGCGCTAACAATTTATGAAACCCGAAAACTTAAAAAATTCATCCTAACCTTAAAAGTTAATATATTTAAATCTAAGCTTTTTATGATTTTTTACTTTAAAAAATTCATTTTAATTTTTTTGGTAAAAAAACTTTTTTCAGTAAAATA
Source organism: Melanophora roralis (assembly GCA_963583895.1). Classification (NCBI taxonomy): domain Eukaryota; kingdom Metazoa; phylum Arthropoda; class Insecta; order Diptera; family Rhinophoridae; genus Melanophora; species Melanophora roralis. The sequence continues at coordinate 7,297,401 of OY757189.1, forward strand.
AAACCTATTGAACACCTGTTTTCTGAAATTTTTTATTTAATTTAACTTTAAAAATTTGTAATGAAATTTTCTTTAATTCTTAAAATACTTAAAAAATTATACATTATTCTCTTAGTTTAAAATTTATTTAAAAATTTTTTAACTTTTAAATAAAACAGGAAAATTTTTTTGTTTTTAAAACCCCTTCACTTAATTTCATATTAAATTACTTTAAAAGCACCAATTAAATTCAAAAATATTCTTTACATTTTCCAATTGTTTTTGGCCTTCAAAAACTTTTTTTATATTTTTTTTTTTGCAAATAGTCACATTGCAAGCAAAAAGCCTTTAGTATGGGTGTGTTTTTTTGTTTAAAAATGTTTTAGAGTTCTAAGCCAAGTTTAAAGCTAACATTCAATGGCTTAAAAGTCAAGTTCGCATTTAAAAGCCAAAACATGAAAAAAATCTATTTAGACAATTTAACAAAATAACTGGTTGAGCAAATAGAGGTGGTAGTTGAAAATTAGAAACGCTTAACACTGCTGCATTTGTAATCTTGACTTAAATGTGCATTTAAAAATTTTACAACAACAAAAACAAACGTATATAAAATCAAGGTTTAATTCTTTACAAAAACTAGAATTTGTTTAAATTAAAGCATGTTGACTAACTGTGTATGTAACTAAAGAAGCAAGTAACACTTAAGTAAAACAATTTGCAATTTATTTTTTTTTATTTTAAAGGTCTATTGGTTTACTGTTGAATTTGGTCTCTGCAAAGAACATGGACAAATAAAAGCTTATGGTGCTGGTCTCTTGTCATCTTACGGCGAATTATTGCATGCCATTTCCGACAAGTGTGAACATCGTGCATTCGAACCCGCTTCTACCGCTGTACAACCCTATCAAGATCAAGAATACCAGCCCATTTATTATGTGGCCGAAAGTTTTGAAGATGCCAAAGACAAATTCCGCCGTTGGGTTTCCACAATGTCAAGACCTTTCGAAGTCCGCTTTAACCCCCATACCGAACGTGTAGAAATCTTGGACACTGTCGATAAATTGGAAACTTTATTGCAACAAATGAACACTGAAATCTTACATTTGACCAATGCCATCAACAAGATGCGTCGTCCCTTTTAAGCTCTCTAATTAAGTTACGCAGGTATTTTAAACAGTATAAGTGAGAGAGATTGAGAGAGTATGAGAGTTTAACCCTAAAACGTAGCTACTTTTGTGCTTTTATAAGCACTTTGTTTTTAAGTATTTTTTCGTTTGTTTGATTTTATACCAAATTTTATTTTAATTTGTTTTTAAAATACGTTTCAAGCTTAGTGTGATCCAGCTTTATTAAGCCCTTTGTTATATTTAATATGTGTTTTGTTTAGTTATTTTTCCAATTAAACTACAAAAGTATTGAAATTACCACTTATGACTTATTAACGTTTAGCAAATTAAAAAAAAAACAAAAAACAAATTGAAAAAAAAAAAAAACAAAATAAAAAATCATGTTACGTTTGTTAAAAAATTTTTTGAAAAAATTTACTCAAAACTAAACTTAACTCTTTAAAGACCCTTTGAAAGTATTCTTTTAAATGTACAATTAATTATTTTTTAATTTTTATTTTCACATCATATAAATCAATCATTTTCCTCTAGAATTTATTTAATTTCAAGTCTCAAAATTTTTTAAGCATTTTTATCATTTAATTTATTTGTTTTTCACGTTTTATTTTTTTTTTATTTAAAAACCACTATTATTGGACCAAAAAATCCTTAGTTTTTAAGTTTTTATTTTTTAGCCTTTTTGGAAAAAATTTTATTATTCTTTTATTTAAATTTTGTAAATTTTTCTTTTCTTTTTAAGAAATATTGAAACGAATTTTTTAAATTAAATTTTAATTAATTTTATATAAAATGTAACTATTATTTTGTATTAAATAGGTATGTAGTTTTATGTGTACTTAGTATTATTTAAGATTTTCAATAATAAATAAATAAATATATATTGAATTGCAAAAATTAAAGAAATTTTAAAATGTGTTTGAATTTTTAAGGAAAAACAAAAGAAAAAAAGAAATAAAAAAAAGAAAAAAAAATATATTAAAATTGAAAAGTTTAAATTTAATTTAAAATAAAGGAAATAAAAATAAATAACATAAATGGAAGATGACTTAAAAGGGACCACGATAAAATCGATGTTTTTAACATATATTCAAAAAAATTTAATTAAAATTGGTTAAAAAAGATATATTTGTTAAAAAAAAATGCTTTAATTAAATATTTTAATAAAAATAAATCCGTTATTTATTCATTCGTTATCCTAAATATTATTACAAATATTTTATGTCATATGTTATTATAACAAATTCACAATTTATTAAATATTTTTCAAAACTTTAAAAAATTCATGTGTAAATTAAAATTTATGAATTGTTCCTTTCTATTTTTTTTAAATACCCAGCTTTGACCTTCTTCTTTTTTTATTTTTTTTTTATTTTTTAAACAAATGTCTTTTGCGAAGTTAAAAGCCCTAGTTCGTAAAACAAAATACCTATAAAAAAACAAATCTAATTGTAAATAGAAAATCAGAGTTTCAATATAATTGTTATAAGATACATATTAGGCATTGCGTTTTACGAATAAAGGATGTATGTAATAGTTTAAAAAAATCAATCTTTTTATAAAAAAAGAGAACAAAATCAAAACCAAACGAAAGAAATTTTGAATTTAAAGGTTTGTAAAATAATATATAAAAGTTAAAGTTTTATTGGAAGTCTAACCTAAAAGTGACTCACCTAAATATATAAATGTTGCTGTCAAATATGTATGTACATTTTGAAAAAGTTTTTGTTTTTTTTAATTAAATAAGAAAATGTTATTTAAAAATTTATTAAATTAATATTAATAACAAAAAAATTTTATTTAAAAAAAAAAATATTAAATAAATGTACTAAAAAATAAAATTGCAAAAAATTGGAATTTTTATTTGAAATAAAAAAAAATATAAAATTAGGTCCATATAATAATAATAATAATAATAATAATAATAATAATTATAATAATTATAATTATAATAATAATAATAATAAATAATTATAATTATAATTATAATTATAATTATAATTATAATTATAATTATAATTATAATTATAATTATAATTATAGTAATAATTATAATAATAAATATAAAAATAATAAACTTCATATATATTTATTTCAAAAAAGTACTTACGTCAATTGAAAAAATGACAAGCTAATTGCCGCCCTACTTATTCATCAATACAATTATTTATTGATTGAAAAGACACTCATAACCAATTATGGAGTTACAGCAAATATTTTTGTAGCTAGAAATTGTTAATTGGTTTTCTTACAACTTTTTAAGCTTTGATGAGTTCTTTGAAAATTGGTGATATTTAAGTAATTGGTTCAAATAATTTTTTTAATTGCTTCATATCGATGGCTGCCTTAATACAAGAGCTTTGTTTAATATAGAAAAATTTATTAAAAAAGATTTATTAAACAAGTATTTTGGTTTTTTTTTGACATACATACATGTGCATTTAAAATACTAATTTTCTATAAAAAAAAAACAAACTTTGCCTTTAATTCTAAAATAATGATTTTCATTTAAAGTAGTTTTTAAGTTCCGAACAAAAACAAATTTTTTGCAATGAAGATCATGACCAAAATTTTTAACAATTCGTAACATTGACAACTTCTGTTAAGCAAAAAAAAAAAAACGCCATAAAAAAATAATACAATTTGAAAATTCTTCAAATTGCTATTAAAAATCTAACCAAAATCAAAGCTTAGGAGCTTTGTGTGCCAAAAATGAGTTAAAAGTGTTGAAAAAACAACCATAACAAAAGTGCAGCCAATAACGACAAGGTTGGCTTAAATACATTTACAACAAAAAAAAAAAAAAAAAAATAGCAAAACTATTTATGTTTGTCCATTATTTAATTACAATTAGGGGATCCACAAGTTGTTCTATTATGTGCTATTGTAAAAATCTTATAAAATTTCACAATAGTTTAAAAAACATTTAGGGGACTCACAGGGTGTTCTATTACGTCCTACTGTCATAATGTAATAAAATTTCACAATGGCTTAAAACGTTATCCAACTATTGGACACTAGGCGTAGGTGTATGTGGAATTTTTTTGACAATTTAATAAATATACCATACGACGTACTATTTTTTAGAACTATTTTTGTATGAAAGACAACAACAATGTTTTTAAGCAATTGTGAAATTATAATTTATAACATTATGACAATAGGACATAATAGAACATCTTGCGAACCCCCTAAATATATCCCTGATAATTCTATCAATGGTTGGTTCTCTCTGAAGGTGTTTTAAATTAAATTTTCAAAACTATTGTCAAAGCCAATGCTAAAGACAATTAAAAAAGAATTTAAAAATTGACATTTAAGCAGCGAAAACATTAAAAATAAATAAATAATGTATTAAGCAAATTGCAAAGGGTTTCAGAGTAAATAAATAAAATTTTTAAATTATAAAAAATAAATTATTTTAGATTTATATAAAAAAACCTGAAAAAATTTAAAACCATCTTGTAACATTGTAAAATTGTTTTTTTTAAAGATATTAATTATGAAACTACATTTCCGGCTTATTAGCCAAAAAGTTCATTCAACCTTTTAAACCTTGCAGATGCATAAATATGACAAATTATTTAATTGTTGCTTATAGTATAATAAAGCTATTTTAAAATGTACTTAGATATAAACGCATGATCAACGTACATATGTATGTATGTATCTTGTCAGCTTTAAAATTGTTTGTCTTTAACAATTTAAAACGTACGTCCTAACAACTAATTACTTCAAGAGGTCTGCATTAAACTATTTGTGCTGCATTAAATTGCATTAAAATATGAATATATTTGGACAAATAATAAAAAAATAATAAACCAATTAATATGTAGTGAAGATATGTTAGCTTGCAGTTTTCTTTAAACGAATATATGTGAGTGTAATAGTATTGAATGAGAAAAAACATGTAGGGGAAAGGCAAAGAGAAGCGTTTATATGCAAACATAGCTGAGCGCATGCATAAACAAATTTTTCAAAATATTGTTTACATGCAACCGCAGCAGAATTGGCTAACAACGACTGTATTAGATAAGGCTGTCAAAATTTTTCTTGATTCGTACAGATTTCTTACAGATTTAAAAAACAAAGTTCCTCAGTGATCTAGGTAGTAAATTGCTAGACAACAAAAAAACAAGGGTTAAGAAATATGTTTATATATTTGAAAATGACAGCTGTGAGTTTCCCAGAATTTGTGTTGACCCCTTTATATGTTTTGAGTTAAAAAAATCTGACAAAATTCAAAAAGAAATCATTTAATTTATCCAAAATATCTTTAAGATGTCGGGCAACTTTGCTGCCTGGCTGTTGAATTAACATTACCTTGTAAACTGGTTGAAACATGAACTCAATGCTTAATGTGCTTGTGCTTTAAATAAGTATGTGATCGTAGTATAATATGAGCCTTAAGAAACTGAGGCGAATTTCAGGGAAAGTTCAAGCCAGTGAAACCATGTGTAAAAAAATGGTAATATGTTTGTAAACAAAATATAAAAAGTTTTGTGCAGACTGGAGTCCAGCTCAAGACGACACTAAATAAGGCATCATCTCGAATTTTCAATTCATTTCATACACCTTACGTGTGCACACACAACAATAAGTGCTGCGTTGTATTGTTCGCCATCTCTTTTATTTACTTAACTTAACTTATATAAAAAATATATTCACACTTCAGCACACTTAAGTTAACAACAACGGCACATCAATTTATCATGATCGCACATTTCAATTTCAATTCATCTTGAAACTTTACTGTTGACGGGATGTTCCTGGTGTGATAGTTTTAAAAACAGGGGTTGATTTTTGATGTATTTATGTAATGTAATTACGTATGAATTTTATATTGATTTGCCTGCTTGTATATATGTTTGTTTATGTATCTATTCAACATTGTGTGTAATACACACAGTTTTGTTGTTGTTGACCACACATCATCACAGTAATTTTTTTTATCGACCACACATCATGACAGTATATAAGTTGAATCAACAACAGTGCATGACACCACTCTTTATTCTTAACTACACTACATTGCAACACACAAACTGTGTCAGCTACACTACATTACAGCACTTAAACAGTTTAATCACACAACAGAAATCATCCGGGTCTTGAATTATCTTGAAATAGGACTGGATTCAGATTTTAAGTGCAGACCTCTATAAAACATTTTTTTAAATGTGTATGCTCTGACGTACATATAAACATACGTATGTGAGCGAAATCTTTAAACTGTAAGAGTTACAACTTACAAATGTATGTTGAAAATTAAGTTAAAACTTTATTATTGTTTTCTTTTTATTTTATTGCTTAATTTAGCTTCCGATTATAAATGAAGTTTTTGCTCATAAAAAGATATCATAATAGTTAAAAATGCTGCTAATTATTTGTTAATGTTAAAAAGTTATTTAGAATCGACCTTGACTTAAAAATGCTATGCAATCGCTGTTTTAGTTAAGCCAAAAATTGTAAAGTAAAACAAATATTCTATTTTGATGGGAAATATATTTTGCTAGATTTGCAATAAAAATGCATTGAACAAATAAGAAGTGAAGCTTAAAAATCAGTTTAAAAAGTAAAATTTTTCCAAAGACAAATTTTCAAATTTTTTTTAAAGAGCTTTAGCAGCAAGATTTTGTTCTCACTGTAGAAATAACAGATCATTGTAGAACCCCCAGGAATGAACGTGTTTGCCAAGTAGCACAGTTGCCGCACAATTCCTGGTATCCCTACAGAGCTAATTTGAAATTAAAAAAAAGGGATTTTGTAGTTTTTAAATTTATGCGTTTTTTTATTTATATTTTAAATTTGAATTTAAAAAAATGAAGGTTACATTTTTAATTCTTTATAACCTTTTGTTCTATAAAAAAAATTCTAACGTGTTGGACAACAATATTAACACGATTTTAACGTGCTTAAAAATATAATTTTTTTAACTGATAAGAATAAAAACTTTTTTAATTTTTATTTTTAAACTTATAAATAAACATTATTTCTTTTGCATTTATTGTGTCAGGGTTAGTTGTAGGTTCAGTTTTACAATAGTTATCCGTAAGTGTTGAATATGTTCTAACTTATAATAAGGGTGTTCAATATGTGATGATCATCAATTCGCTTAAGTTATTGCTAGAATAATGTTTATTAAAAATATTTAGTAGAATAAACAAGGTGAACTTCATACAAAGCATTTGTGTATGTATTTACAATATCATTTGCGCCAAATGCTGAATACCATTAATATTTTTATATGTTAAATTTTTTTTAATAGTTCTTATGTTTTTTTTTAATTATGGACAAATGGACAGACAAAGCTAACTACGTTCTTGGTGGCACGTACAAAAATAGGAACTTTAAAGTTAAATAATCTTAACTTTAATTTTTAATTTAATTTAATTTTATTTTTGCGTTAACCTGCCAGTAGTACCAGAAGAAGTATTAATTGTCTTAAATGAATCACAACCGGTAGTACGCTTGAGTAATTAACAATATCAAGTTTAAATTTAATTGCATTTTTGTTTTAGATTTTACCTTATTTTATATGTAACTAACTATAATTGCAAGTCTTCTTATAAAAATTTTATGTAAAAATCAATTTAACAACTGTTTACTAATCGGTTTTTTTGATAACAAATTGCTTATGCATTTTAATTAAGAAACGTTGAAAGAAGGGTATCATTGGCAGACAAGCTTCTTGGAAAGGCGAATGCAAACATTATTTTAAAGAATATTGTATATTTGTAAGATTGTATTTAAGAATATAATGTGTTCGTAACTAATAAAAAAAAACAAAAGTTTCGAAAAAATAATTAAAGCCATCGCTTTAAAATTATATATGAGCAATGATTATATTTTTAATTTTTATATCCGGCATTATCTTAGTGAAACAGTTATTATGGGTTTTTGGGTCATTGACTCATGGTAAATAAATCCGTCTGTAGAGATGTTTTGCACAAATCTGGTTCTGATACCGGCTTGCATAAGATGTTTAAAGAGGTTGACATAATATCTGGATAAAGGCCTAATATTAGTAGAAGTTTGGATCAGCAAGGTGCAGATTTTGACAAAATTTTGTAGGGCAATTTCTGCTTGAAAAAAAGACTAACGCGTTCGTCGCACTCATATACTCCTTTACAATTATGTCTTGGCGGTGAATAATGCTACAGTTGTAGTAATGTTTTTAATAAAAAACAGTTTTGAGGTAAATCAGTGCACTTAAATATGATTTTTTGCTACCCTCAAAGTCACGATGCATTTACGAACGCAAAAATATCAAAAAAAAAAAAAATGTCGAAGTTTTTTTTAGAATATACAAAACTTCCCTATATCTTACAAAAGAAGTTACAACAGCAATAAAACCTTTCGTAGTTTTTATTTTCATAACATATACGAAACTTTCGTTGTTATAACGAAAAATTTTGTAATTTTATGAAAGTAACCAAAAGTAAGTTTTTTTCGTAAATTGGACGAAAGTTTTGTTTAAATTACGAGACCAATTTGTATACCATAAATTTTGTAAATTTCGTATATTCTACGAAAAAATGTCATAAATAAAGAAAGATTTCGTAGAATGTACGAACGAATCTATTCATATGTTAAATTAATTTTTTTTAGTACAGGGTTAGTAAAATAATAAAAGGGGTATCACAAGTTGAACAATCATAGCTTTAATATATGCCATAATAACTTATGTAATTTCTTACACCTCTAACTCCTCCCTCCCATTAAAATAGATCTGACAAAAGTACCCGTATTGAGAACGTGTTTTTTACAGCCGTAGCGCTATGATATTTCTTGGCTTTTAAATTTTTACAAAAGTTTCCACTTAGCTTACAAATTTTCTTAAAAATTAACGCAGTAGAAGTCCTCATTTTAAATTATCAATTTTTATGGGCAAAACACCGCCCACTTTTTTTCAATTTTCGAGGTTTTCAATATACATACGTACGAAGTCTCATCAAAATCGAGCGGTTAAAATAATAAAAAAGTATAATTATTTTTTATGGGCGTGGCACCGCCTACTTGACTGATTTTAGCATATTGGCGTTAAAAGCCTTATACATGCGTATGAAGTTCAAAAAAATCGGTGCAGATTTCAATATGTGTAGAGAGTTTCCAAACAATCGGCGCAGTGAAGTACCAATATAAACAGTTTATTTCTGCGTGCGTGGAGCATTAAGGTGCCAATAAGGTCACCAATATGCACACAAACTTTCGTTAACATCGGTAAGGTAGCAGTACAGTGCCTGTACTATTAGAGAATATTTACAAAAGAGAAACAAACGGAAAGTCCAAAAGGGCAGGTAAGTGAAACTTAGACTGAAGTTGATTGTATTACTATTGTTGTTGCGCAAGCTGCTGAAGAGAAAACTGCATCAAACGACATGCATGAAATGCAGTGTGATAAGCCAATTCTATCACAAAATTTAATAAGAACGAAAAGATCAGCCCTAGTGAAGGAGAAAATTCAGGAACAGGTGGTGTTGAAAGAAACAATCTTGAAAATAGAAAGATATTAAAAACATACAAAATTTCATAGAAGTTGGTTCTTATTAAAACCTGAATTTAGATTATAGTTTTTGGTCAGCCTAGCACCGCTACCTTTTTAAGAAACTATGTATAGCTTTTCGCATTCTGCTCACTCGTGAAGGCTTGATAGCATGACAAACAATCAAATTGTTTAATAAACGCTTATAGAAAACCGTAATAGGATACTTTTTAGAAGCATTTCCGACATCTGCCTGTAAGACTTCTGATGTGAAGATGTTGACATGAACTTTGGTAGATATTTGTGGAAAAATTCGTAGCCGACTGGCTTCAATACTGTTTTGCTGTAAAATGTTTTAAAAGAATCATTTGTGTTCTTTTTGAAATACTTAAGTATCAAACAATGTATTAGTTGCATTCTAGACTAATTAATGTTATTTAAATCATTCTAGGCAGGGCAAATTAGTATCAGTGTCAAATAATTGCTTCAAATCAAATCTGTTATTACGTTTTATCCACCCATTTCTAATTACTATAACAATTTTGCTATAATTTTTTTTTGCTAAACTATTTTAATAATTTTTTAACTAAATTTATTTTTTTCTTTTACAATTTTTTTTTAATAACTAGTAATTAAATTATAAAAGAACATATTTCAACAAACTTGCAAAGTTAACGATTAGAGCAAAATATACATGTTTAGCTGCCTCTATTAAATAAACACATTAATTAAAACAATTAAATGTTAATTGAGTTTTAAATGAAAATAAGGGTATAGGATTGGTCAGTTGTCTATAAATTATTAAACTTTAAATACCTGATATGAACATCTGTTAAATAAAGTTGTTTTAATTTTTAATGTTAGAAACTGTTCTCGCGTTTCTAAAAAGATTAATTGATACGATTTGATATTAAATTAATCTGAAAACGACAACATTTTTGCACTATGTTTAACATTTAATGGCATCACAATTTGCTTAGTATTTGCTTTTGTGTTCTTTAGTTTTTAACATGTTTAATTAATTATAGTGTTTCAATAAAATATTTATTTAGTAAAAGCAAAAAGATTATATGCTAATTTCATTAACCCCATTTACCTCAAGATTTTTTTTACGGAATTTTTTTTTTGTAACACATGGCTTAACTAAGTTAATATTGACAGGTGTGTGATTTTAAACACTCTTTCAATTTTAATCTTTTAAAGAAATATTAATTATTTGTTTAAAATTCTACAGCAAAATAGTCATACTTACCTTAAAACTTATTCAAGAAAGTAAAGTTTTGTTTTTGATAACCCAACCAACCAAATTGGCCTAAAACGGCTGTATCACTTAAGTCTAAAAAAAAACGTATTTAATTCGTACGGTTTTTTTTGTAAAAGTGTAAAGCGCATGTAAGATTTCGGACAGATTTCGTGCGGATATATATTTCATTGTTGTTTTACTTCCACCTTTTTCGCAGTTATATATGAAACGGAAATTTTTGTCTTCGCCTTGTAAAGAGCAATGGCTATATTTATTAAGTTATAGAAGGCTAACTAAAGGCTTACTTGACAATTACTCCATAGACATCTGTTAATTACCCCTTAATTAATCTACTGTAATTATTATAAATATGGGCATAAGTAAGCAACCCAGAATTGTACAACAGAAAAATCTGAAATAAATGGGTACAAATATCTTAAAAATTTCTGTAGGACATGTCGAGGAGCTTGGATTTAAGGCGCGTCTTTAAGAGTTCTGATCGATTTTTGCGGACACGTTTATGCAATCTCTTGTAACTTGTTGTGGTTTTGGCTTGTGTGTTCGCTGTAAAATATACAACGGAGTTATTTTCTTTTTGCTTATTTTGCATTTGAGTAATTTTTTCTCACTGTTAACAAATGAGACAAATGCATTTACAGAAGACGTTAACTTATCCTATAATAAATAATACAATGATAAGAAAACAACTGTAATTAAAATAAATATGTATGTATATAAAACTTTTTATTAAAAATGCTTAAAAACAATTTTGAAAAAATAATTTGTAAACGTAAAAATGTTGCATCTTAAAAAACTTTTATTGGATTTTTCATGAGAGTTTCCTCAGATTTCTGTAATACATGTCAGCTACGAATTTCTCACAACATGCCTGACAGATTTCGTGTCAAATACTTCATTAATATCGCAGGTAGAAGTTAAATATTATACAGATATCGGCCAGTTGTGCGTGCTGGGAAAGTGCATCGGTGGTGTAGGTGATTGCGTAATAGACAAGCAAGTAAAAGGTCATCGGTTCAAACTTTGCTTACGCAATTTGTCTTAAAAATTAAAAAAAATATTTAATAATAAATAATAAATTTATTAAAAAAATAAAAATTGTTTAGATTTTTGTTTGATTTCTTATCACATTTTTGCCGGTCTTCTATTAGATTTCGGCAAAAAGCGTTGGTAACGAACTTTCCACGAATTTGTGTTAAGAGTTCGTGTCAACAATTTCATGTTTTGCTTTCTTAAATGTAATATATAATTCTTAAAAAAACTGGTTTAACTTGGGTAACAATTTTGTCAAATATCTCACAGATGTCACAGAATTTGGTTTGATGGGTAAGTATTATTTAATACCAGATTACTGCAAGTACATGTATGTGTGTTTGCTTGTTCTCGTTTTAAGGGGTGGGCTGTTGCTTGTTTATCTCCTTCTTAAGCTTTATATTGGTTCTAATTGCTACTAAGTAGCAAGAATTGTTTGCCATTAGTAATATTAGCATTTTAAACACCTTAAAATAAGCATTTAATACAAGTTTAATTTATATGAGATTTAGAATATGACTACTTACATTAAATTGGCACGTTTAGATGATTTATTTAGAACAGCACAGGTGTCCAGTCATGAAGTACACACAAATATGAGTTTTGCTGATAAAGCGATACACGACCACGTACAACCAATATGTTGTAAAGTATTTACACATGCAAATAAAAATGCTTTACAACTAATAGAGATTTTGTTTAAAAATTTTAAACTAATTTTAAGATTTGAATTTAAAACCACTTGTTATGTAATTATTTGTTTAACTTAATAATATTGATAAAATTTATATGTTAAGAAGCTCAATTTTTGAATAAAACTTAATTCAATTTAAAAATAATTACGATCAATTCATAAATCTATTTCTATTAAACAGAAAAAAATATTAAGAGGTCAATAACATTTTTAAAACACGAATTACTTAAAAGTTTAAAATGACAAATAAATAAAATATTCATTGTAATGTCTAGAAATAAAAATATTAAAATTTTTATTTTTATATTTTAATAGAACTCGATTTTAATAAACATTTAATTCTATTTTACTTTTTTACATTAAAAAATAGAACTTTATTTAATAGGAAACACTCAATCAATTCTTTATTGATTATTTTTTTTAGATTTCTAAATTTCTTTACAGATTAATATTATAATATTAACACCTGTTTTGTAGTTAATAAGAAACAATATTTTATAAAAAAATATTTATTTAGCTCTAAGTTTATTGCATTAAATAAATCTGGTTTTGTCTCTTTATCGAGACAGTTGAACAATATACTCACACTTATGCCTTGTTAACATTATTTCATATGTTAAATAGAATAGAATTTTAATTAGTTACAAATTATAATTGCTTTCATTAACTACATTTTTATTAAGTTTCAATATATTGACATTCAACACAAGTCAAGTTAGGGAGGGTTTAATAGAAACAGAGAAAAAGCTTGGCATGTTTTGGGTAAAAATCAAAGAAACAAAAACTTTAAAATTTTAAACGTTTCTTCTTCTTACCTTTGCAAAACAAATGTATGTATACTAAAATTAAAACGATACAGAGAAGGTAAACTTGGCCCCTGCGCAGGGATGAAACTCGAAATTATGAAGCGTTCAAAACTTTTAAAGCACCTTGGACCTTAAAGCGCTCGGAATGCGAATGTGGAAGAATTCTGCTTTTCTTCATCAGATTCCTAAAACTAACTTATATAAAAGGTATGTTTATTATCAACAGTTTAAGTTAAGATGTTCTTTAAACACTAGACGACTACGGCTACTAACTCAACAGTTTGATCTTGAATAGATTACAACAAAGTTTTGACCCATACGCCTAAGGTATTAATTTGGCATAAATCAAATATTTTAATATGCAATAATTAAATTAATTAATTTTTTATTGAAACAATATTTTTTTAATTTTTTATAATGTTCTTATTTCTTTCTTACATTTTTTTTTACAAAACAAGTTGTGGTCTAAAAATATAATTTGATTTACATAAAACGGTGCCAATAGACTTATCAAACTTATAAATCGATCAACTATTTTTTCTAGCTCTAAATAATTTTAACATAAACCTAAACTTGGTCGGTGAGTTTTGCATAAATCATGGTTAAAACAAAAGAACTTAAAGCTAAATATTAAATACGGAAAAAAGATTTTGTGTTTTTTTGTAAATGGGAAGAGGTTAAAATTTTGCTACCGAATAAATTGATATTTGATACAAATTTTTATAATATTTTTATAATTTTTTTAATAAATTATAAAACCACCTTCTAAACATTTTTTAAAAGAAAACGATATAAGACGTGTCGAAGTTTGCGTGTACCAAGCCAGCAAAATGGTCCAATAATGTCAATATCAGTCATATCTTACTAAAATTAATTATTACGAATATCTAACAGATTTCTGCTGGATATGACTGGGAATTTTGATGTACGTACCATCTATAAGGTTTTTCTTTCGGTTTCTTTATGTCTTTGCTATAAAATGTGTTTGAGTATTTCATCACCGCTGCCAAGATACATTGAATAAGGTAGGAGCAACTGATCAGCTGACTTTTATTTCCGATATATGGCTTCTAGTTATCTTGTATCTTGCATTAAGTACACAGCAAGTACAATCCCAAACAAAAAAAAAAACCAAATATATGATGATTTGGATAAGATGGCTACAACTAAATGCATTCTGCGTATGTCTAAAATTTGTTGTTGTAGGGACGAGGTCACCTTTTAAATACACCTTGCCCAATACAGAAGCTTCCGCTTCCAAAAGGCAAACAGAAAACATCGGTAAACATTTAGTTTAAAGCATTTCAAACGACATATTTTACAGATTTCGTGTCAACCACTTTTTATGTTTTACCGCCACAATTCTGACAGAATTTCTTATATGTACGTCTTTACACAACAAGTTCATGCAATGACAAACTTCAAGTTTTAAATAAAAATACCTGTTTTTTTTATTCACTGAGTTTGCCATTTGCCAAGACACGGATTTGCCTTCTCAATATCTTACTTCCAATTTTGCTGGCTGGGTAGTGACACGGTTCTAAGCATTAGGGGTAGTTTCAAAAAAATATGCGAATACAAATATGCAGTGGCAACAGGCACTCTAAGCGCCTGCAGTCCATGTATTGGGCGGCTTCAACAAGGGCAACAGCTATATCTTTACCTTAAATGACGACAAAAACAAATTAAGTTAATTTTCGGAAGCGTGACCTATATGGAACTTATGGTAAATTGTAAACTGACTGTCGCAAAATCGTGTACAATTAATTTCCTTGATATACAAACTTATAAAAAAAATTATTATTATTGACACGATTTCAGAGTAAAGGTACAATGGGAGGTAGGCTTAATAATGGAACGATTCTTAAACAATTTAGTAAGGGATCTTCGATCGGTATAATTAAAGGTGGGCCTCAGACTATTATGTTTCAGAATAACAACTATCTGCACAAGAGCATAATAAAACCCCCACTACTTACGTGCTGTGAATAGTTATAACAAAATACATCGTAAAAAGGTTTTATAATTCTGAAAAGAAAGAGAAAGCCAAAATATGAACGATTGTAAATCCCATGTTTTTTTACAAATCATATGTTAGCAGTTTTTGTTTTTATAAGTTTAAATTTCTAGTTTGGTATATTGTTCTTATAACTGTGGACTTTTGACAAAACCACTTATTTGAAAAAAGGGAATTTTACAGGAGAGCAAAAAATCTACTTTAACATCGCAAGTACATGCCAAAATTCAATATTGGAAAATAATTCAACTAACTTACTTTATAATTTTAGGTTTTTAAACTTTTTAGATAATAATCAACATGTTTCTTGCGATGTTTAAGTAGTTTCTTTGCTCTCCTGTAAAATTCACTTTTTTCAAATAAGTGGTTTTGTCAAAAGTCCACAGATATATAGCAATGCCGTGTTGTTCTTATATTTTTGCCACTACTGTAAGAAACACAAGCGCTTTTTCACAACGTTAAGCTTTAACATTAAAGCATGTTAAAAGCTTTTTCCGCAAAAAGCTTTTACATATAAACAATATTTGGCGGTTTTATTTTGTTGTTTTAAATTTTGTATTTAAAGCTCTAGAAAGTTTACAACAAGTAAATCAATTTTTTTTATTTTATTAAATTAAACAAACTACTCTGTACAAAATATGTCGTTAAACGAATGGCAAAATAGTTACAATTTATTAATAATAATTTAACTATACAGAAACTTATACAAAAATTTATTTTTATTTAATTAAAAGATATATTAAAAATTAAACTAAATAATTATTTAGAGATTTTCAGTCCTTGGGCAAATTACTATCACTTTTTCCCCGACTATAAGGTCGCGAACTGCCCAACATGCGTTCCAGCAGACTTTGTTTCGATTTACGTTTTAAGGCTAAAATTTCTTTGCATAAATCATTAAATACTTCAGCAACTTGTTCCACATGATCCGCAGCTGAAACCTCACTAAATTTACAATCAAAATCTTTGGATAAAATTTCACCCTCATCTCGACTGATTTGACGTAAGTGCAGCATATCACCCTTATTGGCTACCAGCTGTACAGGAGTATCGCTTTGGAGATCTGTTTTGGCTCGACGTATAAAATTAAAACTGTCGCGGTCTGTTATGGAATAAACCAATAAAATGCCATCAGCCCATTGAATTATTTCACCGGCATTGGATAGTTCATCGTCTGTCTGTTTGCAATGACATCATCCCAATCATCATCATTAGCATATTCATCGTGTTGGAGTTAGAGTAAATGGGAAGACAATACAAAAAGGAAGAGAAATAATTAGTAAATGGTTGTTGGCGCTTATAAAGTTGCGCTTATTCTAATTATTAGCATTTTTAGTTGTACATAATTGGTTTTGTGTTTCTTTTTCGTTTTTATAGAAAAAGCAGTAGTAGTTGACTGAAACTGAAAGCTTAAGCTAACAAGCTTTGATACCATGTTTTTCCTTTTTTATTTTATTTGTTAATATTGCAGGCGTGTGACTGTGAACTTTTTATATTTATTGATTTTAAGGACTTTCCCTTAGCTAAATTTGTTGTACTTGTTGCTGATTTTTATGACCCGGTTTTATCAAACAATAAAAATATTTTTAGATAATGATGTGCGTTTTAAGTAAAATAACGATTTGACATACTTTAAGACATGTATTAGTATGTACTGGAAAATGATCATACATATATACAAGTGTAAAGATTAGTTAAACGAGTGACAGGTTTAGCAAAACAAATGTAGAAAGTAATAATATAATAATCATAATGATAAAGAAAAAGGATATATGGGCATTTCAACGAAAGGATCCACCGGCCTCGAAAAATAAAATGTTTAAAAAATTTTTTTTCATGTTACTACTGAACGTTGTGGTTGTTTAAAGCCGCCCTTATTTTATGCTACAATTTAATTTCGTCAGTGTTAACAACTGCAAAAATTACATCCGAACTTAGACGACTTGAAAAATGAGGCTTATATGGACCCATAATAAGTTACGGGCCGGCCGATTTTAAAAAAACTAAAAAAAATATTTTATTTTCATAAAAATCTTATGTCTGCATGTGTAACCGTACATTAATAATATTATATATCTGCAGCTTATGCGATTTAATGTGTTTACGGGAGCAGGATTTATATGGTACCAATAGTTAATTATGAAACTACAGCGGGGAAATTTCGTGCGGTAATTTTAATTACATCAACATTATTAGATACGAATTTCGTTTCAATATCAACCTACATTAGGTGTTAGCTCTACAGGTCGTTCCCTAAAAGTCGTCAAAACCTGGGGCCAAATCGTCGCATTCGATTCGATTCGAAATTTAAAAATTCTTATTAGAATTCCTATACTCAAAGCATTGACAACTCGATCGATCGAATGAAATTTCGATTCGAATCGAATGCGACGATTTGGCCCCTGATGACATCTTACCGCTCATGTTGAAAATTGCCAAGAAACACAGCATTCGCTTGCTGCATAGGCAAACTACAGAAGGATCAAAGTTTTGTTTATCTCCAAGGTCAGCAAAATGGGTCATGAGAATTCGACCGATCAACATAATCTAGTCTTTTATCTTTTCAGCTTGAGACACTCATATATGGAAACGATAGGCAGATACTTTATACTTACTTCTCTACAAAAACAGCCCTTTGTGGAGTTGCTGAAATCATACGCTTAACTTTAAGCAGTGAACAATCGAAACCTTTGTGGACAAATATAGAGCCTTTAATAAAGTGGCTACACTAGCTATTTCGCATGCTCTTATCTATCTGAATGTTGAAGAGTATATGAGCAACTGTTTGGCGTCCATGCGGAAGTCAAGTGTAGTTACGGGAAAGCTTGATAACAGAACTATGTTAAAACTAGTTAATCGGGGGTCACCCCAGGGTATTGTTGTCTTACTACTACTTAGGCTTAGGATTGTCAACTCGATTTTTATGGAACTAGACATCAAGGATATAGATGTCATTGTTTATGTGGAAAATGTTATGATACCAGTATCAGGATGGTTTTCAGACTAGCGTGGCTAGGGAGCTAGGAAATCCCCCTTTTGGCCTTTCGAAATATAAAGGCATTGTCCTTGACTCGTAATCTAAATGTAAACTGTGCACCCAATATAAGGGGAAAACTGCACTTGTGGTAAGATGTTCGACGCACAATGGGGACTATGTGCTGTCATAGTCAAATGGACGTTTAAACTATAGTCAATTCTAATCCCGCATATGGGTGTCTAATATGGAAAACAATATTTTATTAACCAGTAAGGAAAAATTTAATGATCGGCTCGCATCAAAATTCTAGGCCTTTTAGGTACTAGTTGTTCGTAGGCACTGATCACCAAAAATTCCTATTAATTTTCATACAATGACCATATCTTTCGGTAGGGGAAAGGGGTTTAAGGCTTTAGGACGTTAAAGATCAAGGATTAACTAAAATTTATATATTAATATTATTTTATACCACTTTGGAAATGAACGGACAGACGAGCTGGCTAAACTGGCATCTATTCTACATATTCTGAAATGCAGAGTAAGTGGAAACTACGATAGGGACTATCAAAATTAAAATCTTCATGCACTTTCTTTAAATGGCTGTAAAAACAGGGTGTTATTTTGACGCATGTAGGGTTTCTAGGATTATGTGATTGTTTTTTTGATTACACACGTATAATTCAACTGAAAAGCCGCAATAGGCTCCCCTCTAACGGCTACTGTAGATGAAACGGCTTTTTGTCTTCTCCTTAAATGTCTTGCCTTATGTATGTATTAGAAGGCAAAGATTTTTGGCCATAACCATAGAACCCAATTAAGTTTTGGTTCTTATGGCAGCGGTTATGGTTATGGCATTATGTTATGGCACGTATAATTGAACCTTTATTTTTAAGCCAAGTTGGAAATTTTAACAACTCATCAGTTTATAACAAGGTTAATATAATCTACTTTCCATGAAATAAAAATAATAATTTACGTGTCAGATTATTGTCAAACTTAGCATGAAAATTATGGTTAAAAATGTTTGTCCCCCTTTTGCAGGAAATCCTATTTTTTAACTTAACCCATAATTATAATTGTTTTATATAAGCATTTAAGGAGTAAAACTTTCCTTAATAGACTTTATTTGTACAACCTTTATTGATTTGCAACCACCTGTTTCTAGCAATCAATCTATTATGTAGTTTAAATATAACTTTGAAATAAGTCATGACCTAAAACGTTTTGTCATACTAGCACAAGTACAACCTACTTTATTTTTATTTAGAAATAATGTTTATCAGTTTATATAAAATATTGCATAATATTAATAAAAAAAAATGGTTGCCAACGTTACCAAAAGTTGTATTTAAAACATTGCTAGGAATTCGTATGAATGTCTGAGTATAGGTTATTGCATGAGAGAGTTTGTGTTTTTATTTATTTCACTTACCTTGGGACATGTGTCTAGTATTTCAAGTAAAACTGGCTCCCCATCGACCAATGCTTCATGTTTATATCGAGCTTCTTGGATTGTTATTTAAATATTGTTGAATTGAAAAAAGGAAGAAAAATGTGAAAATATTATTTTCCTGCAGTGACACGCACATACTTAGACAAATGTTTTTTCATGAATGTACATGGGAAAAATAAACATTAAAGGATAATAAAATAAAGAAATCATGCAAACTAACAAAAAGCGTGAATGTAAAAGGAGTTTATTACCTCTTCGTCCTTTTTTGTTATTTAATATGTTTTTTTTTTATTAGGTCATAAAACTAAAAATGTGTTATTCTTAGAAAGAAAAAAAAACAAAACAAAAAGAACTAGTTAAGAATAGAAAAATAGTCAGCTTTGTCGAATTTTTAATATACTTTACCAAAATCCTAATTTAAACTTCTTTAACATACAAACACAAACTTAAATATATTGCCAGTTAAATAGTCAATTCTTTGCTTTTAAATCGATTTTTTGTTTGTTGAACAACAAATTATGCAAATAGAATGTGGTAAAGTTACAAAATTCATTATTGAAAATTTTTAAAATAAAAAAATTAATATTAGGGGGATTTCATGTCAAGTGACCCAACTTTTAAAACCGATGTCTTTCGATTGGAAAGAAATTTGAACCAAAGTAAGTTCTTGCAGAGAGTAGCATAGACACAATTTTTTAACACGATCGGTCAAGAACTCTCTGAGCTAGAGGGGTTCAAAATTTGACGTTTTCGGCAAATAGGTGTTTTTTCTCATACATGTAGCTTATTACCTTTTGCTTTTAACAAAATTCGTCCCAAATATTTTCGATAGCTTTTTCTTCAATCTTCCAGAAAAAAATATTTTTAAAATTAAAAAAAATTTTTTTTTTATTTTTTTTAAAAAAATAATTAGAAAAAATTTTTTTTTTTCCAAATGTGCCCATTTTTTTTTATTTTTTTTTTGCTCAAAAGAAAGCCGTCGGAAAGGTTAAATTATTTTGTTTCTTAGCATAAAATAATTTTTTTTTTAGCTTAAGAGAAAATTTTACATAAATAGCAAAAAAATCAAACAGAATATACGCGAAAATTGGAAAATCTCTACCTTGAGTTACAAAACATTAATTTTTATAGATATCCTACTCGCATCCCACTAAGCGACCTCCAAGTTCTTCAAGCAAAAGACCTAAGCTTTCTTTTGAGCAAAAAAAAAAAAATAAAAAAAAAAATGGGCACATTTGGAAAAAAAAAATTTTTTTCTAATTATTTTTTAAAAAAATATAAAAAAAAATTTTTTTTAATTTTAAAAATATTTTTTTCTGGAAGATTGAAGAAAAAGCTATCGAAAGTATTTGGGACGAATTTGTTAAAAGCAAAAGGTAACAAACTACATGTATGAGAAAAAACACCAATTTGCCGAAAACGTCAAATTTTGAACCCCTCTAGCTCAGAGAGTTCTGGACCGATCGTGTTAAAAAATTGTGTCTATGCTACTCTCTGCAAGAACTTACTTTGGTCCAAATTTCTTTTCAATCGAAAAAAAAAGTTGGGTCACTTGACATGAAATCCCCCATTATTATTCTAGGTAGAGCTTTGTAGTTTGTTTAAAAAAAAATTATTTTGTATTATTTTCTTCTCCTTTTTTTGTGTTTTGTAAATAATTTTTATTTTTATTACAGCCTTAATTAATAAAAAAAACTAAAAATAAAAAAAAATTCTCAGTTTCTGAAAAAACTTTTTTATACCAACAAATTAGTAAACTCGTCATAATTAGAAATTCCTTATTCACTGTAATCCATACTTTATAAAAGCTCACACATGCAAATTAATAAGGATATATTTTTGTATTTTATATATCATACCTCATAACTAAGTATAAATCAAATAAATTTACTAGGAAAACCATACGCGGAGCACGCATTTATATTAAAACATACAGATACATATGTACATATCGATGGCTTAATATAAAAAAGACATAAATTAAATTTTTTGTTACCTTACACTTTATAATTCAAATTTTTTTTAATTTTAGGTGCAATTTTTAATAACAAGAATCAACAAATTTTATTTAAAAAAAAATAAAATTATAACGAGTTTTACATTTCGCTTGCTCAATAATAACAAAGTTCTTTTTGCTTAAACATAAATGTTGAGATGATGAATCAATTAAGACAAATTTATTTTTAATTCAATAAAATTCAGTTATATGTTTATTAACATACACCTTTGATACTAAAAACTTTAACGAAAACAGTTGTAAGCAAATAGAAGGAAGAGGCTGTGCCAAATCTTTTATACCCTTCACAACGTGTTGGGGTTTTTACCCTAATTTTTTCAAGTTTTGTATTGCAACGCCCTTAGGGAGTGGAGATAAGGTGTAAGTATGCTCTAGGTAAATTTTTGTGAAGAAAAATGAGTTAGGGTCAGTCTTGCAGTTGACCTATCCACGGACACCCACCAAGCTGTAGAGGGGGACTTATTACAATTTCCCAAACTTTGTATGGGAGCCCCCTTAGGCGCTATAAGGTAAGTATGTTCTATTAATATGTTTGGGGATGGGAAACTAATGGGGGACGGTCCTACACTTTATTTCTGTAAGGCATTTTTGTAAATTTTGTATGACAACCCACTTTAACTTTATAATGTAACCCTGTTAGGAGACGAAGATAGCGTGTAAGTATGTTCCACAAACGTATATGTGAAAAAAAACTAGTCAAAGTCAGTCTTATATTTCATCAATGTACGGGCAAATCCAGGGCAATTGTAGAGGTTTTTATGTAAATATTTTAGAAAAATAAACAGAGGTAGCTTTAGTTTTTCTCTAATATTCCGGTCAGTTATCAAGCGATGTTTCTGGATTTCAATAGCGATTTGCTCTCAGATATTTCTAATAGTTTAAAACCTACGGGTCTATGCGGCATCGGGGGGCTTAAAAAGGTTGATTTCGACCATAACCCAGACAGACGGGCAGATGGACAGACGTTCAGACGGGCATTGATAAATCGACTTCCCCATCTATAAGGACCAAGAAAATAGATATTCTATGGGGTGATAGATAGACATTAAAAAATTACGAACGGAATGAAAAACTTATATACACATGTATACTCTTATCACTAATGTGAAGGGTATAATAAAGTTGTAACAATAGCAGAAACCAGCAGACCAGGTGTTTCCAGGAAGATTAAGTTAAAAAATTAGAAATTCAGCAAAAAAGTTTTGCATTTGATTGTGGAATATTTATCGTAATATAATATTTTGAACGCTTTCAACATCATTTTGAAAAGATTTATTTACAAAATTCTTGAATTTGTTTTAAAACTATGTATTTTTTAATTTGAATAACAAAGTCCAGTCAGCCAGATGGACGGTCGGCCCGACGGACTTAGTTTTGTCAACTAATAAGGTGATTCTCGTTTCGTCGGTATTTATCACTGTTAACACTGTTTTTTGCCTGGGTTAGGGGCACTCTACAGCCTCCGGGTCAACTCTAAACATTACACATTTTCAGAAACAACCCCGATATGTTATTACTCCAGATCTTAAAAAATGTTACATAAAACCCTGTAATATTAGTAACGAACAAGCGATTAGTTTGCCAGAATAAAAAAAAACGTATTTTTTGAAAAGAAAAAACACTATTTGCGCCCTTTTTATATTGAACCATCGATATTCATATCGCTCATTTGGCATAACAATGTCATAGTCCAAAAAAACCATTTAGAGAAAAACTCGTTTAAAATTTTTGAAAGCAAAAAGTTGAAACAATTAAAATATAAAATTTATAACATAACCAATAATTCTGCATTGTTAACTTCAAAAATAAATTTTTTGAGTTATGACGTTGTTCTGGCAAATGAGCGATATATGAAAATCTGTTCAGTGCTTGTGATTAGGCGTTTTGTAAAATAAAAAATTAATTATAAAATCAAATAATTTATTTATAAAAGAATAAAGTGATAACTTAGAAACAATATATCCCACTCACCTGTTTGGTGACCATATTCACCAATATAACGTTTGGTTAAAAAGCGTACAATAAGAGCTGAAAACAAGAAATTATAAAATGAAAAACATATTTGAATAAATTATTCATTTATTCTACTAGTAAGACATACATATACCATTTAGGTTAAAAGCATGTCCTCATTTTTTTATTAAATTTTTTAGAACAAAAATTTTTGCATGAAACTTTTGTTTAGTTGTACTTTGATTAAGAGATAAAAATATTTTATTCGGCAGCGAAGAATCTTTTGTGCCTTTTACAGGTATTTAATATTGTTTTTCAAAAAATGTTAATAACACGGGCAAATGGGCAGACGGACATCGCTAAATAAACTTCCCTATCTTTAAGGACCAAGAAAATATATCTGTTATGGGATTGCAGATGGATATTTAAAAAATTAAAAACGGAATGACAAACTTATATATAATCTTATCACTTATGTGAAGGACATAAAAACTATGTACAATTTATGTTGGAAGCTACAAACAGAATGACAAACTTTATACATTAATGGTAAGTTCCTGCCTATAAAAAATTGGGCTAAATTAAGCCCTTTTACACAAATTAGAGCAAACCAATACTTGATTTTAGAAGAAGTTTTTGTGAAAAAGAAAAAAGTCAAAATGTGGGATTTTAAGTGTAACAAGTAAATACGAATGTTTGTAAGAAAATATACATTGACAGTTCAAATACAAACTTTTACTTCTAATAATTTTTTTTTATAAATTTTTCTAAGATTTGCTTATAATTAAACAACACCAGCAAAGCATTTTATTTTTATTGCACCTTTTTTTCCTTATAACTCTTTTACCTTATTTTTATACCGAAAATAAAGCAGATCTAGGACACCAGGCACATAAAGTTATTTGAATATGAAAAAACTTTATATGTCAATTACGTTGTAAGGGGTTTTTAACCTTTTGCATTAAAGTTTTTTTTATATTGAAAATTGTTTTCCATTAACAACTAAGACATAAATTTTTCAGTTGGTCTTTTGCACCCGGCAATTACACCCACTCAAACCAAACTAATAAAAAGACTTAATTTACAATGTCCTGTAAAGCAATGACATGCACCTTTAAGTTGCGTGTTTATATTGAGAAAAAAAGAAAGGAATGTTGTTTTATTGCAATTTTGAAATAAAAATGGTCACAACTACATGTTAAGGGTTGCATAACAAAGTTAAATAAGGTCTAATGGTTTAGGAAAATCATGTTAGGGTTGCTATGTTTAGTAGTAATAAACTTTAAGAAATTTTTTTAAAACTTATATAAAGTTTCTTTAAAAAAAGGTACCTTTTTTAAATGATTTTGTAAAAATCCCAAAGGTTGTAATCCATACTTACAGCACTTAAAGGATGGTTCATTGTTAAGCAGGGAGTATAACATTCCCCAAATAAGTAAGGCCTTCGGTGCAAGGAAACTATGCGCATTTGCTGATGTCTGTGAAGCACAATTGCAAACATCTAACACAGATCATATATTAAACTGAAACAATCAAATTCATTTCCTGAGATGATTGAACACTTTCCGTCCAACCGTCTGACTGGCTGGGTACCCATGAAAATCTTATGATAAAAAAGGGCCACATTTTAATAATATTATATAGAAATCATTGTAAAGGGATTTTTTAAAAATTCCCTAAAACTTGTAATACCAAGTTCATAATTTTTTTAGCCCCTTAACAAAAAATCCCCTTGAAATACTTTTTTTTTCTCATATTTTTATTATTGAATCTTCGCTTAAGCGAACTAACAATAAGTATTCAAGTCTTAAAACTAAGTAATTAATACTAGTCCAGTCAGTACCAGACTAAAATTTAAGTTCTCACAATAAGGATAACTAATTTTAAAAGTTTTATCTAAGAGCAATAGTATCCCTTCTTTTTGGGCGAGTGTGCCCACTATGTTGCAGGATGCTTCGAGCGAGCGGATTTGGATGTGTTTCCTTTTTAACGATCAAAAACGTCTTTGGTATTAAAAATCCTGTCCGCTTACATTTTTTGCTAAAACATCAAATGTAATGCCATTAATTCCATCAGCAATTTTACCAGGATCCCTTGGTAGTTTATAATAGTCCTCATATTAAGAACTACTTCTCCTAAAATGAAATATGAGTCTTTATTAAACAGAAATGTTTTCAAGTTAATTTTTGAAGATGGGCCCATTATTGGCTTGACTGCTCATAATAAGCTTTCACTGTTCCTTAATACCGCCATCGAAAGTTTGGCTCCATTTTTCAAATTTTATGATTTACCACGGGTCCTATAGGAGATCAAGCAAGAAAGTTAAAGTCGGCCAGGCCTGGCCCTATTATACCCTAAACCATATTAAGTACCAAAATATGTAAAGAATTTTTTTCCGAGCTTGACCAATTGATGGGATCGTTATTTCTTTATATAAAAATTGATCCAAGAAGAGTTGACAAGTATTAAGTATTTTGGGATTAACATGATTTCGTGATAAAGGCCTAGTATGGAAGGTAAAATCAATAAAGGACCAATGTTACCAAAGTCCTTTGAGGTCATTTCCATTGAAATTTTTCGATGGCACTTTTTGTTGGCATCTTTTGCGGTAATATACGATTTAAAGATGTAAGACTTGTATGGGACCTATGCAAAATTTTTGTGGGGATAGAAAAATATATGAGGCAGCTATATCTTATCCCATAAGGTTTATTTCGGGAGAACATTTAAATGTGAAAATATTAGTCGTGTAGTGTGTTGGTTACATTTATCACAATTAATGGTCGGTCACATTTGTATTGCTTAAAATTCCCAATAATTAATATAAACAATAAGTTTCAATGACTCAACAATTAATGTCGGTCACTTTTGTATTGCTTAAAATTCGCAATAATATAAACAATAAATTTCAATGACCTAACGGCGCGAGGAATCAAATTTCAACATAAGTAAGAATTGACATAATAACCAAAAATGCTGAAGTAAGGGTAAATTACCACACACTACGCTTACGACGATAAGTAGGAAGTAAAATTAAGTCATAAGCATATTTAAGTTAAGATTTTTAGATTAAGAATTCGATATAAATAGCTGTAAGATTTAATTAAGAGGACAGAATAAATTGATTGACATAAACGGCTTGTTAGCTGTGAATAAAGGCAAATTTTATTATTCTCACTTTAACTGCGGCTTGTTAGCCATAGCTAAGCGGCGTGCTCGCCTGATAATAAGCAACCCAATTTTTTTTACTATACACGATATAAACCACCCCTTTTCTTTGTACATGGCGATCCTGCCTTTTCTTTGTACATGGCGATCCTGCAAATTTCGATCCTGCAACTCATTATCCTGCCCTCTCGATCCTAGTCGTTGAAAATACTTTTAATTAATCCTACCCATTCGGTACAAATGAATTCTCTCAGTGGAGACGAAGTCTCGAAGGAAGAAATTGATAACATTTTTGAGAAGTACGAGAATTTAGCAGTGGACGAATATATTCCGGAAGCCCAAACAACAGAAGACTATCCCAAATACACACCTACGCCAAAAACAGCAGGTCCCAGACCTATCACAATAGCGGAGTATAGACAACGTCAGAGTAGGCCGGTAGTTGCGTCACCGAAAGAAGAGAGAAAACAGCATAAACCAAGAGGCGGAAGAAAGGTGAAACTGAGGCAAAAGGCTGCAGAAATACACAGGGTACTGGCAATAACTACAGACAACACCCTAAGGAAAAGTTTGAAAAATATTTTGGCAGAAATAAAAGCAGAGCAAAGAACGAAACCACAAAAAATTATTAATGGGGAATCAGGACTCAAAAAACGAGGAGATAATAATCTCTAATAATAACGACAGCACCAACAAGATAAACGTCAGTCAGACAACAGTTCTATATATAATATTAGTCTTGCTCTTATTTATAGTACTAGCTAAAATTCACAAAATTTATAAAAAATTTTTGGACAATAAGTTGAAGAACAAAATATTACTAACTTCTAACATTAAAGTCTAGTAAAACTCTATTTATATTTTTTTTTAACTTTGAAACAATATCAAAAATGCAAAACGAAAACAAAAAAAAAAAAAAAAAAAAAAAATAAATAAATAAAAAGAAAAAGAAAAAGAAAATTTATATGTTTATAAAATACATTTTTAGTATGACCAATGGAAGAAACATACGAACTGATAGATTCTATTATAATCAATGCAAAAAAGTCACTATCAAGAGGGTACACTAATGATACCATTCAAAGTAAAAGATTGGAAATAGAAGAATTAGAAAAGAGAGTAATAAAATTATTAGAAGACAAAGTAGTAGGAGAACAACAAAGACAATTACATATCCTGAGATTTGGAGACAAAAAAGAAAGGGCATTAGAGATATTACGGAGCCACGAAGATAAAGTGAAAATTCAGCTATTAGAAGGACAATTAGAAAATTTCACCATGACAGACGAAAATTTGAACACGACAGAACTAGCATCTATTTCGAAATTGCTAACGGTTTTCAATGGTACAAGGGATGAATTAAATTCATTTGTAGCGAACATCGAAATAATTAAAGACACATTAACTCCAACAAAACACAATTCATTTTTTAATTTTGTATATAAAACCAAAATTTCAAATAAAGTGCAAACCAAGTTAAGACAAGTTTTAGTTCCTACTAACATAGACTCCTTAGTTTCCACTTTGAAAGAGACTTACAAAACAAAAAAAAGTCACCAAATGTTATTCTAAACGAACTGACAAAGATTACTCAGTTAGATACTATCCGGAAATTTGCTGATAAGATAGAATCATTGACTACGGAATTAAATGAAATCCAAATAAGTTCCCTTGGGGAAGACAATAGAGAAGCAATCAGTAAAACCAATGCCGTAATTGCATTTAATTCTTTTAAGAACGGACTAAAAGACCAAGATATTGTTAGGACGATTAATGCTAGTAGAGTAAAGACTCTGAATGAAGCCATTGACATAGCCATGGAAACATCAACAGACAAGAGACAAAATCAAATAATGTTCCAAACAACAGCAAATACAGAAACTACATAAATAGCAACTATTCTACAAATAGGTACAATAATAATAACAACAACAACAATTATCAAGGATAGAAATCAATTCTACTATACTAAAAAGTATGATACCAACGGAAAATGACGAGAAGGTAAAGAAAACACTAGTTATTACAAGAGGTATGATTAAAAAGTCATCGGAAGAAAATATTGTAAAGAATAAAAATGATATGAGTGAATCTCAAAAGGAGACTGATCAACTCCATATGTGGGATTGCACGTCAATAAATGATATAAAGCGCGCAACGAAGTTAAAATTTGTATTAGAAAAAAGGCCAGAGAATGATGTTAAAGAGTTATATAAACATATAGTAGAATATTATAGAATGCATAATGAAACACGTGTTAGATGTAGCGATAATCCAAAGTATTTAGGTACTCTTTTGGAGAAACTATCATCATATTTAAAAAATACAGGAAATAAGAAATTTGCAATCGAGAGAAATGATGCAATATTTGATATAATACCCGCGGATGAATTTAAGGCCAAATATAATGAAGCAAACAAAAATAATAAAGATGACATAATTATATTACTATATAGAAAACCTCAGAACATCACAAATGAAGATAGAAGACAGGAATTGATAAAATTATACCACGACACACCTCAAGGAGGACATTTCGGAGTGAAGAAAACTTTACTGAAATTAAAACAGAAATACATTTGGAAGAATATGAACAGAAATGTAAAAGAATATGTGACTAAATGTGATTTATGTCAACGTAATAAACAGACTAGACATACGAAGGAACAATTAAGGGTTACAGATACTCCAATAGATAGTTTTAAAACTGTAGTAATTGACACTGTAGGTCCTTTACGTCCAGTAAGCAATTTTAGATATATTTTAACAATGCAATGCGAATTGACAAAATACGTAATTGCATGTCCTATGGAAACAAAAGAGGCAAAGACAATAGCCAGAGCACTAGTAGAGAATTTAATCCTTAAATATGGTTTATTTAGCACACTAAAATCAGATAACGGCACAGAATTTAAAAATGAATTGTTGAAAGAAGTATGTGAATTATTGAAGATTGAGCAAGTTTTTTCTACACCATATCATCATGAAACGTTGGGTACGGTAGAAAGGAATCATAGGGTTCTAAATGAATACTTTTTATCATTTGTACAAAATGACAATTGGGAAAAATGGATACCTTATTATACTTTTGCGTACAATGTAACTCCTCATGTAGATACTGAATATTCACCTTTTGAACTCATTTTTGGAAAATTACCAAGTCTACCTGGAGATGAAGTCATGAACCATCCAAAGGTTTACAATTTTGAAAATTATGCTAATGAACTCAAGACTAGACTAAAACATTCTTTAGAGAATACTAAAAACTTGATAGAAACTATAAAAAATAAAAGAAGTATAGACTCATTAAATAACACAAATAATATAGAACTAAAAGTAGGCGACTTAGTTTTGGTCAAAGCTGAAAATAGAAAAAAACATGAACCACCTTATGACGGACCATATGAAGTAGTAGATATAGATGATTTAAATGTATTAATTAAAGTAAAAACAAACATAAAATCAATTCATAAAAACAGACTAAAAAAATATAAAGTATAAAAGAAATTTGAGAACACTTATATAAATATAAATTTAACAATATATATTAACATTAAATTTAATACTTATAATAAGTAATAAAAAAAAAAAAAAAAAAAAAAAAAAAAAAAAAAAAAAAAAAAATCCTCCAATTTGAATTGTATGGATTTTTCTTAAGAGCGGAGGTGTAGTGTGTTGGTTACATTTATCACAATTAATGGTCGGTCACATTTGTATTGCTTAAAATTCCCAATAATTAATATAAACAATAAGTTTCAATGACTCAACAATTAATGTCGGTCACTTTTGTATTGCTTAAAATTCGCAATAATATAAACAATAAATTTCAATGACCTAACGGCGCGAGGAATCAAATTTCAACATAAGTAAGAATTGACATAATAACCAAAAATGCTGAAGTAAGGGTAAATTACCACACACTACGCTTACGACGATAAGTAGGAAGTAAAATTAAGTCATAAGCATATTTAAGTTAAGATTTTTAGATTAAGAATTCGATATAAATAGCTGTAAGATTTAATTAAGAGGACAGAATAAATTGATTGACATAAACGGCTTGTTAGCTGTGAATAAAGGCAAATTTTATTATTCTCACTTTAACTGCGGCTTGTTAGCCATAGCTAAGCGGCGTGCTCGCCTGATAATAAGCAACCCAATTTTTTTTACTATACACGATATAAACCACCCCTTTTCTTTGTACAGTCGATTTGTACCGAATAGGCTGGTTTCATACGCAAGAAAACTTACGTGCGAAAAATTTTATCAAAATGTCTTAAAAAATGCCACCTGTACCTAATCATAAGGACACACGGATAACCAGCCAGACGGACAGATAAGAGGAGGGACGGGCTTAAGAAGAGATATACAGTCGATCGTTAGAAGTGAAGGACCTTAAGATCCTAGACTATTGTTTTCGGACGTTACAAAAATTCACACAAATCTAAAGACCCATTATAAGTATGAGAGCTTGGTGTAAGGTGTCTTATAATTAGGATTAACCGCTTGTCTTTTTCTTTCTCCTATTTTTCTTAAATAGTTTTTAATTGTATAAAAAACTGCAACAATTTGTATCATTCATGTTCCTTTTTGCCGTTACTATGAATTTATTCTACATTTCTATTTAAAAACACTTAACATGACATTGTTTCCTTTTGATAATTTTAATATTAACTTGTTGTCGCTCCAGTTTAAAAATAAATTTATGTTTTACTTTATGTGGTTTTCAAACTTTAATTCATTCCATGCTGTATTCAATACAGAGACCCATTTTATGAATTTTCCCCAACAAACTTCTCTACACGTTTCAAATAGAGATCAATTTTAAATTGTGCCCTTTTTGCAGTGGGTAAGCGATATACATATGTCTGTATATTTTGAAAATCTGTGTCAGTATTCACCAACTGACCCACCAAATGGATGCAAACAAAAACATTTCGTAAGTAAAGCCGCAACGCGGACATAAATTTTTAGGTATTTTTGTCTTTTTAAAACAAATAGAAATTGAATTACATGTTAAGTTAAACAAAAAATATTTTTTTTTTTAATTTTTTTTCTTTCTTGTAAACATTTAACTAAAATATACACTAAATTATAAAAAGTAAACAACAATACTTTTAAGTACAACAGCAGTCCATCTGTTATTTTATGACGTTATTGGATGATGATGACTGAAATATCTGACACAATCATAATCTCCATTAGCAAATTCATTATCATTGCGATCGCCAAACGTTAAGGTCGAAAAATATTTATATTTTATACATATTTATGTGTAAATTTTTTCCCCTCTAATTTTTGTAGAAAATGTTTTATTGTATAAAAAATAATAATTAAATTGATTTAAGCATTAAGAAAGAAAAAAAAATTGTTTTTAACAAAATAAAACAGCTTGGTGACTGCCAAGGTATTAAAGTATTAGGGATATTCAAGATAAACTAGTAGCAAAAGATTAAGTTTTTTAATATATTTTATAGCAAAAAGTTCATTTCTTGTATTCTATATACATAAAGGGATAACGTTAATGACTGATTCATTCATCTGACTAACTCATTCACTCATCGTCGCACAGCGCAAACGATGTATAGATTAGACATCTGCATGACTATATTCATTTAATTGCCTATACACAACAAAAACAATATTCATTCAAACATTTTTCATTCTATGGGAGATAAATAAAGTTAAGCCAGTAACAACACAAGAAAGAATATATTGTGTGTTACACTCACTGATACAAGAAGAACACATTCATTTTACAGTTTTTGTTTTGAATGTGTATAAAACACACTTGAAAATACAAAAACAAAGCAAAAACAAAGTCTCATTACAGTTAGAGTTTTTATAAAAACATTCAGGTGTTTTTTCGAGTTAATGAATGTTTAACAACAACAATAACGAAAAATTTGCAAACACAAATGAATAATAATTTTTTACACCAATCATACAGCAATATTCACACATTCTATTCAGTATTTATTTATATGAATGTATGGGTAATATTTTGTTTTCGGTTGAAGTTGTTTTTTATTTGCTTTCGCTTGTGGGTTCATTCATTTGGTTTGTTTAACATTGAATGAAAAACACTATGTTGTTGAAAAACAAACGAATGTATTTAAACGGCATTTGGGTGTAGTCAAGCAGATCTCTAGTATAGATCCATTAAGAAGAAATTTCGGAAAACTCGAACCCGGAGAGGCTTAAAATGGGCCAAACAGGAAAAACCCCAAAATACTGATATCTCCTTAATTATACACGATAAAAACAAAATTTTAAAAATATATTTTACACAAAAAAAATAAACGGACTTTTTTAAAACTTTAGACCCTAAAAGGTAAAAGAAGGGTAAAAACTTAATTTTAATGGTGCCTAGGTCCACTTTGTAACTTCTAAAGGAATAAAGCTAGAAACGTAATTCAAATTTGATGAATGTGTTTTTACGCTTCTATGAAATTTTAACCCATAAAAAAAGGTACAAAAAGGTTCAACCAACAAAGAGTAAACATTCTATATCGGTACTTTTTGTAACTTTCAAACGAATTAGGGTTGAAACATACAAAAATATATCAATATGTCTAAGACACTTTTTTGAAAACCTGCACCCTCAAGGATAGAAAGGTACTTTTTAGGTACTTTCGTAACTTTCAAACCAATTAAGATAAAAATAAAATGCAAATTGCGTTCGGCAGGCCACAAAAATATATTATTATATTTAAGGTACTTTTTTGAAATCATGGGCCCCTAGGGGTGGAAAAAAGGGTAAAAATTAAGTATTGGTACTTTTGAGGCACGTTTTGTAACTTTCCAACTAAATAAGGGGGAAACATAACAAGTCTCAAAAATATATAAATAATTTTTAATGTACTTTTTTGAAATTTTCCTAAAAAGTAACAAAAATGGTAAAAATTATGTATTGGTACGATTAACCCGCTGCTTCGTATGCGCAGCTTTCAATTTAACTTTAAAGCGAAAGTGTACTAAGTGAAAAAAAGGGAAAATTTTCTTATTCTTTTTACCATCTTAATTTATAATTTTCTATATTAAACATATGCAAAGATAAAGCAAAAATATAAATAAAGTCCTTTTTAACTTTAACTTCATATTTTTATATTAAAAATCTAAAAACAATGCAAAAGAACTACCAAAAAAGTACTATTTAAACACTTGATTGCATTCTAGCGTCAATCGGGGTCAGCAGATTTTTTTTTATATTTTTCTAGAATCAAAATTTTAAAAACACGAAAAAAGTACAAAAAATGTGAAAAAATAATTTATGTTTACTTTGCAAATTTTCGACCTCAGTCCGGGTTAAAAGCTTTCATAGTCCGTCAAGCCCGACCATATTCACTACACCTAAAACTAATTTTATACATTTAGAACCAGCATTTGTAAAATATGTATGCAAGATGAGGAGATCTCTAAGCATGGGACCCTCCCTAAATTATGGACCGATAATTATAAAACTTTACGGACGAACATGCGGTATAAAAGTGAAGGATATAAAAATTTAAATGTCTCTATTAAACTAAAGATTATACAAAAGAAAATAGTTAAAGCATTTTTATTTAATTCCTGCCTTTCGTGAACACCCTTGTAATTGAAATTTCTCCTTAGGTGGGTGTCTTTTTTTCATAAATTGATGAAAGAAGATTTGTCAAAAAGAGAAAAATCTTAAACATTATGAATATTATTAAAATATTTTTGTAGTGATTTTCTTCGATAAAATAAACATTAGGAACAAAACAAATAAATAAGGAAAACAACACTGTCATAGTGCAAGTAAATTAGCAAAAATTAAAAAAAAAACAATTTATGAGATCATTAAAAACACATGCTTCTCAACGCTTTTCATCACCGTTTTTTTCCTCTAAATCCAAATGCCATAAATATTGGTTTTGCAGGGTGGGAGGATGCATAAATATTTCCGAAAATACCTACCGCTTTTGCCAACACTTGATGCTCCAACTACCGCAATTTTTAATTCCGTTAAAGTAGATTTTCTACGTCGAATAGTGCGGGTAGACATAATGAGTGCAGAGATACTTCTATAGAAATGTTTTTGTTTTTGTTTTTATTTAATTTTTTTTAGTTTTTCTTTCTTGTTATTCCTATGGTTGTTTGGAATGAAAAAAAAACTATGCAAAATATTCTGTTAAAAATATTTTCTTTTTGTTGTTTTTTTGTTTTGTTTTTGTTTTGTTTTTGTTTTGCTTATTTCGGCTAATAGACTGGCCAAAACAACACGCACAAATATTTAAGTAGTGAAAATTAGACACTCATTTCAGTAATTAGGCAAAAATATTTTTTTCATTATCTTCTTTAACAAAACAGACTGTTTTAAACATTTTGCTAATTGTTTAAAATTATTTTATGTTTCTCTAATTTCACTTTTATAAATAGATTTTTGTGTATTTTTTAAAGATAGTTTTATGTGCAATTGTCTAAAAGGGTAAAAAATAACTTGAACTTAAAAATGGATTCAGTGACGTATCTTGTTTATTTAGGAAAAGGAAATAATTATTTTGTTTGGATGACTAATTGCTTCTATTTTGGATAATTTAATTATTTTTTCTAAGAAAAAGTAGTTTTAAGGTTTAAAGTAATTATGGTATAATGGAATAGAATAGGAAGTGTTAAATATTTAGTTTGAAATGGTTTTGAATTCAGGTTTAGAACATGTGTTAATAATTCTAAGGTCTAATTTAATTTGTCTGTTTGTTGTTTTAAGCATAACAAGGGGCGTTTAGGGTGTCTAAAATAAATAACAGGTCTAAATAAAATAGAAAACTTTTTTTAAAAGCTGGGAGAGCATATTGTTAGAAATAAAATATTTATTAGAAAATATGTGAAACAAAATTACAAAAACCTGTATAAAAATAATAATGACCCCAGTCAAAGATTGTTCAGTTACAGATCAAAAATATATATAGTACAATAATGAAATGGGTACGAAAATCTTAAACTCTTTGTTGATGTCTTTGTGACTCTGGTCCCCCGTGTTTTCTCTTGGTATTGATTTTTTTATTTTATTTTTTTTTTTTATTTTATTTTATTTTATTTTATTTTATTTTATTTTATTTTATTTTATTTTATTTTATTTTATTTTATTTTATTTTATTTTCTTTTATTTCATTTTATTTTATTTTATTTTATTTTATTTTATTTTATTTTATTTTATTTTATTTTATTTTATTTTATTTTATTTTATTTTATTTTATTTTATTTTATTTTATTTTATTTTATTTTATTTAATTTTATTTTATTTTATTTTATTTTATTTTATTTAATTTTATTTTATTTTGTTTTATTTTATTTTATTTTATTTTATTTTATTTTATTTTATTTTATTTAATTTTATTTTATTCTGTTTAATTTTATTTTATTTTATTTAATTTAATTTAATTTAATTTAATTTAATTTAATTTAATTTTATTTTATTTTATTTCATTTTATTTTATTTTATTTTATTTTATTTTATTTTATTTTATTTTATTTTATTTTATTTTATTTTATTTTATTTTATTTTATTTTATTTTATTTTATTTTATTTTATTTTATTTTATTTTATTTTATTTTATTTTATTTTATTTTATTTTATTTTATTTTATTTTATTTTATTTTATTTTATTTTATTTTATTTTATTTTATTTTATTTTATTTTATTTTATTTTATTTTATTTTATTTTATTTTATTTTATTTTATTTTATTTTATTTTATTTTATTTTATTTTATTTTATTTTATGTGGGATCGGGCTCACAGAGAGTACTGAGGTCGAGAACAAAACTAACTTAATTGACAACACTGACTCAACAAAAGGAACGGACAACGAAAAGAACAAACGGACAACAAGAGAGAGACGAAGTGTACGGCAAGCAGTTAAGTTGTGTTAGCGGACGGAATAAATAAAGACAAAATCAAGTGAAATTAACCACTAAGTTAAACCTGTAATTTGGGAAAAATGAAATAATTTAAATAAACTTATATTGTGAATTAAATAAATTAAGTAAAGCGTTTCACTAAAAACTATTCGGGATACATTCCGCAACAACGGAATCCCACATATGGGGGCTCGTCCGGGATAAACCAATGAACAAATTCCTCAATTATATTGGTAAAAGTAAAATCTGCAAGTTTTACAATAAGAGTGAAAGAATAGAAACAAGAATAAATTTTAATACCAGTGAATAAAACTAAGTACAAAAAGTAAGATTAAAAAATAAAAATCTAAAACATTTCGGTAAAATAAAATTTTAAAACATTCCGTTGTCCGCAAAACTAACTGTTGTTCAAAAAAAAAATCCAACAAAACCCAAATAAATTAACAATTAACAACAACAAAAGTGATCACAGAGGTACATACAAGAATGTTCTACTTCACATGTTAAAGAAAAAAGATCTCAGCAGCAGAGGTAATTACATGCCTACATCATTAAATGTACGTATAAACAGCAAGAATGCCCATGATGATGATGATAATTAAGTACTAAACTGATGCAGAGAGTGTGCTCAGGAGAAAATAAGTATAAGCTGACGACAACGGATTACAACAACAACAGTGTGAATACCAGAGGCAGAAAAGCAGCATGTACATATACTTCAATTAACGTATTGTATGTATTTATATGTTTCACTTTGCAAAATTTGTATTTAATTGTTTAAAAGTAAGAGAAGAAGCTAAGAGTTTTAGATGAAATGAACTTTTAAGATGTTAATGAAGATGTATAGAAGACGATAACTATCATAAAGATGATAATTAATTTAAAGAGAATAACTTAAATTAAAAGTTATGTACAGAGCTAATCAAGTGTGTCAGTGTGTAGAGCTTTGACCAATATTATTATAAGAGGAAGAAATCTTAAAGTAAACGATTTCTGTGTTTCAGGAAAAATATAACAAAAGAGAGGATTTTAAGAGTAAATCAGTTGTAAATCAGTTACACTTCAAATTACGAAGATAAAACAGAGTGGAAAAAATAAATAAAATAAAGAGTACAGGTTTTGAGTTTCATATAAAAGAGTATTAGGGAGGGCCTAATTTATAGAATTATTTAAATTAATAACAGACACTTGATTAAAATTTGAATTAATAAAATACTACCTATTTATATAATCAAATTCTTTTGATAATAACGTCGAATTAAAGAATATTGGAGTAATAATAAACAATAAAATTGATTTTATAGAATTTTCCATATGATAATTTATTCAAGCAAAATTTTAATTCCATCCGATTATAATAAGACTAAACTACTATTGAATATATTATTTATACTTATAAATATTAACTATACATTTAATTCAAAACAATTTACTATTTCTAATTATATCCAGTTTGTAAGTAAAATTTGGTTTCATTTGATTTTGTTAATTTTCTTTAAAAATTTGTAACGACTTTTGACACGACATGGAACTATTAGAGATTTTATCACTAACAGTTGAAGAGTTGAAGAACAAATGTATCGAACTGGGACTGGACGATGAAGGCGGAAAGACGGTTTTGCAGGAAAGGTTAATTAGACATTACGAATTTGGAAACAAGACTGATAGTGTTGACTCAGATTATGATGAGGGGGCATCAAGTATTCAGCGACCGCAGGCTGCCGAATATAGGGGACCCTCCACCTTCACCCTGAAGGATATTGAAGATACACTGTCAAAATTTTCGGGTGAAACAACGCCTGAAATAAATGCATGGATCGCTGATTTTGAGGATTGTGCTGTTACCGTAGGGTGGAATGATTTGCAGAAATACATTTATGGGCGGCAACTTCTGTCGGGCGCAGCCAAGATTTTTTGTCGAAGTCAACCGAGCATCCGAGACTGGTCTTCACTTAAAGGGGCATTACAAAAGGAATTTGGCATCCGCCGTTCAGCCATAGAGGTTCATCAACTGTTAAGAAAAAGGAAGAAGACTCAAAATGAAAGTTTACGGGAGTACCTGTATTGCCTTCAAGAAATTGCTTTGCCGGTCGGGTTAGATGAACAAAGCATCATCGAATACTTTATTATGGGTATACCGGATAGCAAAATTAATAAATCAATCCTTTACCAGGCAGTGGATCTAGCGGATTTAAAGTCAAAGATGCAAGTATACGAGAAGGTAGCCAAAACAGTTCAACCAACAACTTTAAATGGATTGCGTCCTAAGGAAGAACTTTCAACCGGCGCTAAGAAGAAAGACGAGAACCAAGTGTCGTGTTATAACTGCGGCAAACGAGGCCATATGAGCAAGGATTGTAAAGTGAAGCAGCCCAAATGTTTCAAATGTAATGAGATGGGACACAAATCTTTTGATTGTAAAGCAGACGGACGAGTAAAAATTGAACCAAAGGAGCGAAAACCACCTGCCAATATGCAGATGTTATCGTCGCCTTTTCATTCTGGAATATCGGAAGAGTTAGTTTCTAAACCCAACAGAATTTTTAAGGACGTAGTTATACTCGAAGCAGAAGTATCCGCGCTGGTGGATACGGGCAGTGACATTAGCTGTGTACGCTACGATGCTCTTATGAGAATGCCAAACGCAGAGGTAACGGCTGAAAGGAAAAAAATGATTGGTATAGGTGGGAAACAAATCGAGACGATAGGTGCTTTTGAGGCCATTGTTTCATTAGATGAGGTACAGGTACCAGTGAAATTTCACGTGGCCAGAGAACGAGATATTTTGTATTCAGCAATACTGGGCAATGATGTCCTAAAATTCGTAAATATTTTTATCAATGACGAAGGAGCGATTTTCTTACCCAGGCCGCTGACTCCTAAAACTGAAGTAGCAGAAGTAGGTGAGATTATCATGGCGCAGAGCGAATATGATGATGCTATCCGGCAATTCGGGGAAATCGACGTTGCAGTGAGTGATCCCAGCATAGAGGTGTGTCATTTACCGGACGAATTTCGAAAGAAAATACTAGAAATGGTTGACAACTATAATCCCATAAAGCCGATTACGTTCCCAGTGGAGATGAAAATCGTACTGAAAGACGACATCCCAGTTTTCCATCGTCCACGTAGAATGTCCTTCGCTGACCAGCAAGTTGTGGACGAACAAGTCGCAGAATGGCTCCGGGAAGGTATCGTTAAGTATAGTCACTCAAACTACTCGTCACCAGTAGTCTTGGTTTCCAAAAAGGACGGCACAAAACGATTGTGCTGCGACTACCGCCGGTTAAATGAAAAGGTTATACGGGACAACTTCCCAATGGTCGTCATGGATGACGTACTGCAGCGCCTGCAAGATGCCAAGGTATATACCACACTGGATTTAAAAAATGGATTTTTCCACGTTCCAATTGAACCATCAAGTCAAAAGTATACGTCTTTTGTTACCCATCGCGGCCAGTTTGAGTTTTTGTACGTGCCTTTCGGATTATCAAATTCGCCAGCCGTATTTTGCCGTTACATTACAGCAGTTTTCCGGGAACTGATAGCAGATGGGACAGTTGTGCTGTATATGGACGACATGGTCATTCCATCCCAGACAGAGAAAGAAGGTATTCAGAAACTTAAACGAGTGTTGGAGGTCGCGTCAATAAACGGACTGAAAATAAAGTGGGAGAAGTGTCAGTTTCTGAAGAGACAAATAACATTTTTAGGATACTTACTGGAAGAATCAACGATACGGCCTTCTAAGGAGAAAACCG
Source organism: Melanophora roralis (assembly GCA_963583895.1). NCBI lineage: Eukaryota > Metazoa > Arthropoda > Insecta > Diptera > Rhinophoridae > Melanophora > Melanophora roralis. The sequence continues at coordinate 7,338,005 of OY757189.1, forward strand.
CCGCAATCGAGCAGTTCCCTATCCCAAATAATCAAAAATCAGTTCAACGATTTTTGGGGCTAACCTCCTATTTTCGCCGCTTTATTAAGGGATACGCTTTAATTGCTAAACCACTATCGGACCTACTAAAGAAGAACACATCCTTTAAAATGGGTGATACTGAAGTTTTGGCAGTTCAACAATTAAAAGCCGCGTTAGTTAGCGCCAGCGTGTTGAAGTTATTTAACCCTAAGGCTGAGACAGAAATACACACAGATGCAAGCAAAGACGGGTACGGGGCTGTACTATTACAAAGGGACTCAGAAGATGGCCAATTACACCCTATCCAGTATATGAGTCGGAAAACTACCCCAAGCGAAGAAAAATATCACTCGTATGAACTGGAGGTACTAGCCATAATCGAGGCCTTAAAGAAATGGCGTGTATTTGTCATGGGGTTGAAGGTGAAAATCGTCACGGACTGTAACGCTTTCACTATGACGATGAAAAAACAGGACGTGCCATTAAGGGTATCAAGGTGGGCTCTATTCCTCCAAGATTTTGAGTACACCATTGAACATCGATCGGGATCACGAATGAAGCATGTGGATGCATTAAGCAGAGCCTCCTGCCTGATGATGGAAGACTCCTTACGACACAAGATTCAACAAGCACAATTAGAAGACGAATGGATCAAAGCGGTAACAAAAATATTAGAAAACCAACCTTATGAGGATTTCTTCCTTAAGTACGGTGTACTACACAAGGATCCAAACAAGGAGCTTGTTGTTATTCCAGCAAGTATGGAAAGGGAAATTGTAGAAATGGCTCATAAACAGGGTCACTTTGCGGCCAAGAAGACGGCAGATATCGTAGAAAAGAACTTTTATGTGCGAAAACTGGAGTCAAAGGCGAACACGGTGGTAAAGAGCTGCATCGAATGTATAGTGTCAGAAGCCAAGGCGGGTAAAAAAGAGGGTCTGCTAGATCCGATAGATAAGTCAGATAAACCATTAATGACATATCACTTGGACCATATAGGGCCAATGGAGACGACCAAAAAACAGTACAACCACATTCTAGTCATAACAGACGCCTTCTCAAAATTCGTATGGCTCTATCCTACGAAGAGCACAGGTGTGGGGGAAGTTATAGACCGTTTGCAGAAACAGTCGGCAACGTTCGGCAACCCGGCAAGAATCATCACCGATAGGGGCAGTGCCTTTACCTCCAAAGAGTTTAGCGGGTATTGTACAACCGAAGGAATTCAGCATTTACTGATTGCAACAGGTGTACCACGAGGAAACGGCCAAGTAGAAAGGGTACATCGGATTATCGTTCCCATGTTGACCAAGCTGTGTCAAGAGAAACAACAAAATTGGTATCGATACGTCGATAAGGTTCAAAGAACTATTAATAATACACCCCCAAGAAGCACTGGTAGCACACCTTTTGAAATAATGACGGGCCTTAAAATGCGAACAAAAGAGGAACTCGAAATTAGAAAAATTTTTGAAGAAATCGCAATAAATGACCTCCATCAAGAGCGGAACAGCATACGTGAAAAAGCAAGAGAGCAAATTCTAAGAATCCAACAAGAAAATAAAAAGTCATTTGATAAAAACCGTGTGCCAGCTAACGAATACAAAATAAATGATCTCGTTGCAATTAAGCGTACGCAATTTGGAACAGGTCTTAAGTTAAAACCAAAATTCCTCGGGCCCTACAAAATTGTAAGACGAGCAAGCCACGATAGATACGAAGTCGAAAAGGTTGGGGAGGGGGAAGGTTCCAAGAAATGCACTACGGTCGCTGAGTTCATGAAGCCGTGGAACCCAACATTCGGGGCGAATGTGACGTCAGGAGGGCCGAATGTGGGATCGGGCTCACAGAGAGTACTGAGGTCGAGAACAAAACTAACTTAATTGACAACACTGACTCAACAAAAGGAACGGACAACGAAAAGAACAAACGGACAACAAGAGAGAGACGAAGTGTACGGCAAGCAGTTAAGTTGTGTTAGCGGACGGAATAAATAAAGACAAAATCAAGTGAAATTAACCACTAAGTTAAACCTGTAATTTGGGAAAAATGAAATAATTTAAATAAACTTATATTGTGAATTAAATAAATTAAGTAAAGCGTTTCACTAAAAACTATTCGGGATACATTCCGCAACAACGGAATCCCACATTTATTTTATTTTATTTTATTTTATTTTATTTTATTTTATTTTATTTTATTTTATTTTATTTTATTTTATTTTATTTTATTTTATTTTATTTTATTTTATTTTATTTTATTTTATTTTATTTTATTTTATTTTATTTTATTTTATTTTATTTTATTTTATTTTATTTTATTTTATTTTATTTTATTTTATTTTATTTTATTTTATTTTATTTTATTTTATTTTATTTTATTTTATTTTATTTTATTTTATTTTATTTTATTTTATTTTATTTTATTTTATTTTATTTTATTTTATTTTATTTTATTTTATTTAATTTTATTTTATTTTATTTTATTTTATTTTATTTTATTTTATTTTATTTTATTTTATTTTATTTTAATTTATTTTATATTATATTATTTTATTTTATTTTATTTTATTTTATTTTATTTTATTTTATTTTATTTTATTTTATTTTATTTAATTTTATTTTATTTTATTTTATTTTATTTAATTTTATTTTATTCTGTTTAATTTTATTTTATTTATTTTTGTTATTTTTTTATTAAACACTTCTGGACAACTGTTTTTTTTAATGACTTCCCCGGAAATTTTTTATAAAGAAAGTCTTTTGTATAAGAACAGTGACCAGGAGAAAACTGCAAGGGGGGGGGGGGGGGGAGTTTACTTATCTCTATTGTGTCTCTTAACAATAAACGGTATCTAAAGGATTTTTATACTAAAGTAAGAAATATAGCTGCATAGACACAATAGCTGTGAGACCCATTTTAACCCACGACACAATGCATTGTGGGAGACGATAGGGCTGTTAAAGAAAGCAAGGAGAAGTACACCTCGAGCGACACAAAACGTTTAGGCTCTTAAAAGGGCGTCAAATACTTGGTAGGTCTGGAAGGGTTAGATTAAGGAACGTTTCTTAATATCAATCGCACTAGAATATTATAAGAATCGGCCCTGAGGATCTAACTAGGCCAGGGACTGAAGACGGACAATATGGCCACAGAGATAAATTTTGAAAAAACACCACCGAAAACCACCACTTTTTGCTGATAAAGGCATCGGAGCCGAAGTCTACATGTGAAATAACATCAGATTGTCCTCAGAATTATTTAATGAATGTAGTGTGTTCAAGATAGGTATACTGCTTTTAAATCAATGGTTGTCAAAAATTCATTTTTAGTGCACAATTGTGCTACAAAAACAATAAAAACAAACTCACACCGACGCTTGTTCTCTTTTATTTCAGTTTGATTTCAGTCGTTAATTGAGTGTTAACGAGTGCACATGGGCGGATGCTTACTGTTTTTTTTTCAGCTTTGTTGTTTTTTCAGCTTTGATTTAATTTCAAAATAAACCAGCAAACAAAATAGTATAATGGAAGATAAAAATTTTTGTTTTGTCATTAAAAATGCTTTTGGTAACATGCAATACATTTTATGTTACCAAACATTTAAAACAAAGAAAACAAGAAAAACTTAATTTATAATACCTAAATACACTTAATTTTTTAAGTTTTAACTGTAAATTAAACTCGCCCAATGGAATATGTGTGAAAAAAAAATTGTCTTATTCTGTAATAACTGAGGCATATTTTGTATTTAATTTTAATAACTTTTTTTAAGTTCATTTCCATTTTGCTTTAAAAAGTAAAATTCATCACATTGGCAATGCTTAGTTTTTTTTTTGCTGGGCAATTTTCTCTTATCCAATACAGACGCATTTCATTAAATGAGAATTTTGACAATCCCTGTTTTAAATAGTAAGAGATTTTACAGTGAAACATGTTAAAGGCCCATCACACATTGGAGGAAGATTTAAGCGAACAATTTTTGTTCTCTTCGTAACACACTGGACTAATTGTTCTGGCATAAAATGTATACGTGTATAAAGCTTGTGTGTGGGTATTAGTGTTTTTTATTCATTTGACGTTTGTTGTTGTTTTTCAAATGTGTATGTATTGGTTTTGTGCTGCTTGTGCGGGGTTGAGGCTGGTTGAAAAATTACGCCAACTAATAACCATACTCTTCATCTCTTTTGCCCTCACTTTGTCATTTTGTTCTGGCGGAATTACTCTAATGTGTGAATGACCAAAGAGATGATGGGGTAATATTTATGTTGATAGTTAGGCATACTTTTGAGCCTTAAAATCTTACTGCACCAAGCGTTTGTTGTGATTAATTGATTGTAGAAAAGCCGACAGGTTTGTTATTGACTACAAGCAGAAGTCTCAGGTGAAGAAATTACCACGGCTGAATAAAATAGGTCAGGGAGGGGAGAAACACCTGAAGAAGTCAAAGACACTGCGCTTATTGACAATTGCAGAGGCAAAAAAACTTATTTGCCCGTTTTTTCGTTCTGATGAAAAACGGGCATTGTTTGGGAATCCCCTTATTTTTTTGTAATTGCACGAAATCTTTTTATTAATGTGCAAATCTAGTGAAACAAATACCCCCATCTCGACGATATATTGTCATGGCAACCATCTTCATACTAAATACGCACGGATTTCTGGGATTTGTCACATTTTAGACTCTGTATGTCTTTAATGTTAGACAATTTGGGTCCCGAAACACTGCGACATAGTTTACAGTAGAAATGCGGACAAAGTCGCTCGTGGGGCTCGGCGAAATATTGGATAATAATAAAGATAAAAAGGTCAAAAATAATACAAACAAACCAAGTTTATTAAATAAAAAAAATATAAAACTCAGCCAAAAAAAGTTATTTTAAAATTGTAAAAATATTTATTTTACTTTGAGTTTCACTTCACTGTTTTAATAAAATAATTTCAAATAAATTTTTTTTTATTATTTACATATGTTAAATTTTACTCCTAATTTCTTTTAATAAATTTTATTTTTTTGTAATGCAGCTGTAACAAAATTCGTTTAATTTTATTCTTAATTTGTTTATTATTTTTTTTTGGTCTAAAAAATATTACAAAAATATTTTGCTTAATTTTATTTTCAATTTAAAAACACCAACGTTTCGAATACTTTAACGCTAAATTTTGTACTAAATGTAATCGTTTTTAGATTTTGATTTTTCGGTTTTGCGAATTTCAAAAAAAAAACTTTAATCTTTTACTACAAGATACAAGAAAAAAACACACACAAAACAACAACAAAAAACATTTCTTTCGGTAAATTCTTTGCTTGTTGTTGTTGTTTTTCCTGTTGATTTTTGTTTGTTTTGTTTAAATAAATAAATAATTTTAAAAATAGATTTTCAGTTTAAGAGAATTTCAGAATTTTCAGTGTTCAAACTAGAGAATAAGTACTTTTTTTTGTATTTTTTTTAATTAAAAAATGTTTTTAGAATTAAGAAAATTCATAAATAATTAATTAAATAATGTGTTTAACAAAAAAATTTTTAAATTTAATTAAGATTAATAGATCTTTCTTTTAATACATTTTATTTAAAAAAGTTTAGTCAAATATTTTTTTTTGACTTCTGTGTGTTCCAACAGTAATGCCAGATTTTTAAAAGCCGTTCTGAAGCAGAATTTTCTTAGGTAAAAAATATAATTAGTGTTTGTGTTTTTTTAAGAATTTTTAACCAAAAATATCTTTTTTTCACTTTTAGTTTCTGTTTTAAAATTACTTCATAGCAAAAAGCCGGGTGTAACTTAAAACTAGGGTTAGTTTTGTATTTTAGCAAGGCAAACTTTTAGTTAAGGCTGGGGTCTTAAGTGGAACTACGATTTGTTTACAAAAACCCATGTCTGGCAACACTGATGATCCTGAAAAAACGAATCAATAAGTCATGCTGTTCGATTAAAGTCTTTGGTACGTTAAATTTAAAATTCTTTTACAACTTCGTACTCTCCAATTGATAACAAATTGTTGCTGCATATATGTATGTGTCCGATTTCTTAAAGAGTTTTTGGTTATGAAATTTGTAATGGCTTAAATTATACTGATGGAATCAGATATATCCAGCACCTAGAGGTTCGCCCCTTGATATGAAACGTATTTTCCTGGTATCAAGAAATGGGGCAAAGTAAGACTAAGGAATTATTTTTTTTTTGTTAACGCGTCGGGCGACTTACTGGCCAGTTGACTACAAACAAAACGAGCAAAAGGCTTCTTTCTGCATTTAAAATGTCATCTGTTTCGGTTTTATTAATCATACGATTTGAGATGTGTAGCTGATAAGGCTATCTAATCCTGAAACTTAGTTTTTATAGCGATAAACTTGAAAGAAAATAGTTTCAAACTTACAACAGCACCTAACTTGGTGTACAGATGCCATAATATATATCTCCTCCACTGTTGGTCCATTCAACATCCATTCACTTTTGCGGTTGTCAAATGTTTATTTAAAAGTTGGCACTTTTTCCCTTCGTCAGAGTTTACCATAAGTATTGTGGAGTTTTCTAAAAACATGGCGCCTGCCCAAGGCTGTCATCTCCACACCCAAACTCAATTCGCCCTGTTTGCCTGAGATAGCTTATTTCACATATTTGTAGCCTACCCAGAAGGCTATATTCTACCGACATACACTATATTTATACCGTTAACAAGTACAGAAGATGAAGTATAGCAAGCTATGCGTTTATGTGACAGCAGGCAACACTGGTTCCCACGGGCATTAAAACCGACCCTATTGATACGGCCCAATCGAAGTTTACCATTAGTTTGAGGTTATATTCCGCTTCTTAAACCCAATTTTGGCAGGTCCGAATTTTGTAGTCAAATAAATGTGAACGGTGATGGGGCTGGGTCGATTTAACGATGTCGTTTCATTCGTCTAGTTGACTGTCCTTATAAATTTTGTGATTAAAATACAAGATGCAGAGGGGGTCAGAGCTGCAGTGCTCTGTTGAGAATTGGGATCATAGAGCAATTGGGATTATGGCAATCTCTGTAAAACTCACCTGCTCCTCAAATGTTTAAGCGTGCACGGAATCCATTTGTAAACTGTGTGCCGTAAGACAAGTGCGCATTTACTGGGTGCAAGGACACAAGGGTGTTAAATGGAATAAGATCCCGGACGAACTGGCCACAGAAAGGGGTAATTTACTTATGAAAATAGCAATCGACGTCGGTGCTTCACTAAAGGTCTATCAAATGGTAAGGGTCAGAGCTGAAGAGCTGGTTATCATTAAAGCACGTAAATCGGAATCGAAACAAAATTGTTACGAAAAGTTTTTATATAAATTAACTTTATCTTGTTATCTCTCTGACTTGTTTTATTATCTCAGCAACTACTTTCTTTATTTTTAAACTCTTTTAGTTGTCGAATTATTTTCTCAGGCATAAAGCTGGAGGTCCATACCATACGTTATATGCGTGGCTCCGTTCTATGCGTATCATATTTCTGTACGTTTTATACGTTTGTTTTTGCCAAGTTACATGCAATACGTTTTGTGCGAAAAGGGAAGAGAAGAGAAATCAGATTTTCTTCATTACACTTACATAAATAAAAACACAACAGAGATGACACTTAAAATATAAAAGTAGCCGATAAAAACAATATTAACTTTGGCTACAAAATATTTGTGTTGAAAACTTATTTTTAAGGAAATTTATTCTTAAAATTATTTGCAAAATTTATAATAAAAGCATTTTCTTTCATAACATACTGTTTTTAACACAAAATATACCAAAAATATAATCTACCACACACACATGTTTTTTGATAGCATTTAAAATTTGTCATCACTGGATAACAAAACCATCTGTCATTTTCTCATTTCGCATGCGACGTATGAAAAAGTAGAAAGTAAACCTACTTTATCCGTTACTTGCGCTGATGCGTTCTATGCAATTTGTTATGTTTCTTGCCACATACAACTACACTGATTTTACTTTTGTGAGAGTCGGAGAGAACGCACAGCGCATAGAACGTATGGTATGGACCTCCAGCTTAAAAAATCCTTAAACACTTACGGTAGGCTTTGCATTGCAATGTCAATAAATATGAGTTCAACTAAAAAACTAATGACGCTTGTCTCTTGGTACAATTACTGTTCACCTTTGATCTGGAATTTGTTATTTGTTTAAACAAAAATTATTAAATTGTTTATATTTAACTTCCAAATACAATAAATCAGATAAATGAAACAAATAAAATTATTTTTAAAATCAATTTTTCTTCAATAAAGCCAATATCAAGGCCAAAAAGTAATTTATTTTATGAATGTTTAAAAAAAAAATTAAACAAAAAAAACCAGACGGTTCATCAGCCATGCAATTTAAATAAAAAAAAATATTTTTAAACAACCCAGAATAATTACACCCCAGCCCTGATGATTTTATTGAAAATTTGTACTTTTGGTTGAGTAAGAATTTTTTCTTTACGATGTTTAATTAAACAGAAATATTTATTGTAAAAACACTGTAAACACTTTAACTTAAACAATGGAAAATTTTTATCAATGAAATTTTCAAGTCAATATAAAAATGTTTTTTTTTAATATTTATTAATATAAAAATATACTTTTATGTTAGACTTTTGTCGATTTTTAATATCTTCATAAACATTGAGATTATTAATTATTATTAGAATATTAATTATTAATTATAGTTTGTGAAAATAAAAAAAAAAAAATAACAAAAACAAATATTCAAAAAAATGAGTGGCCAACCTAACAAAAGCTTATTTTGAAAATTTAAGCAAAACACTTGGTTTGAATAGAAATATTTTTTGTTCACCACTATTGGAGGTTAAAATAGTTTGTAAGTCTTTGCTGCACCAATAACTTTTTCTTCTTAGTCAACAAAGTAAAATAATACGTTTATACTACAGGCTTAATTACTTTATTCACTCCTAAAATAGCCAACACCATATTGCCCGTTTATATAACACATTCTTAATTGGGTTTGGCAGTTGCTTCTTTTTGTTTATTTTGTGTAAAAAATACATACACAAATACTAGAGTATCTATTTAATCGGGTCTTGATTATGTTCGAGCAAACAATTAATCGTTTTTAGATTTTCTACTTTGATCGATTAATCGATAAAGGTTTTTTAATGACTCTATTAATTCGAATAACTTGAACAAACTAAATTAATCGCCCGACTCCTTAAATTTTTTAAATTTATTTGGTGTCCAGATTGTATTGCGATATGTGACCGATTGCTGTTGTAATACAGTATTACGATTTTATATTAATCCGCCAGTTCTGGGCGTTTTTCAGAAAATGGTAGCTTTAAACATATTTATAAGCTGAATTTAGTACAAATTCTCCCCCATAGTCTTGTCAGATTAAGGTAGCTCATAATAAATTGGACCCTTATAGTTTCACACAATACAGATCATTACCTTAGTGCCATGGATATGTGGCTTTGCAGTTGATTCGGCTGGTAAGCCGAACTAAACATACGAACGCTTACGCTTAATTGCATGTACAGGTCCATGTCCATGTGTATCGTTTAAGCAAAATTTGAGCATAAACCAACTTTTAAGGTCTCTCTGCTTCTCCTCACATTATACCCAATTTCCTACGTAGAAAGAAAAAGGTCGTTTTAAATCAAGAATTTTGTACTTGAGTTTATCCAAAATCGTACTTGAAATTTTTTAGTATCTGCCGTATTTAGGTTTCCTAAATAAAGTCTAGTCGGGATCACTTAAAAAAATCAAACAGAAAAATACTTGTCGGTAGCGCAATGCCAGTTCAGAGAGTCCCAGGTTTAAGACTCAGCGACGGCAAGTACAGGAAAAAAGTTTTAAAATAATAAATATAAGAAATGCATTAAAAAATATAAAATATAAAACGCTTTCTCTTTAATGAAGCTCCGTAAGTCAAAAAATTACTTTTTATTTAAGGATTAATCCCTTTTACGCTTAAATCAATCTTTTTAAACTTCAACGATTTTTATTTTTGCTTAAATGTGGCCAAAAATAAAAATTTCGTACTTAGCTTAATAAAATCCCAACTTGATTTAAGAAAATCCCCACTTGATTTAAGAAAAACCCTTAAGGTCCATTTATACGTGACTTACCCATACCACAGTTAACAGCTGTTCGAACCAAACTTATGGGCAACACTGTATTTGATTATAGGTAACATACCATTACGCCATAACCATAACCATAACCATAACCATAGAAACCAATTGAGTTTTGGTTTTTATGGACACGGTTATGATTATGGCGTTATGGTAAGTCACATATAATTGAACCTTTACTCACCGTACTTTTGACACTGCTGCGGCTTGATTTAAGAGAAGGTTACTCTTGTTGTGTTAGAAATTTTCTTAAAAATATTTCTGATTGATGGTAACGTTTGAATAATAAATGGATCCGTAGAATGTTATTGGTCTTTGAAAAGTTGATTTCATGAAGCAGACCTACTAACATGGCTAATTCGACTCTCCTATCAATAAATATTCGAAATATTTCATATAAGTTCTTTGTCAGATCTCCAATGACCAATATACGAGTACATACTTTCGTTTATGTTCTTTTATACGTTTCCAAGTGTTTTAAAGACTTGGGGTCACAAAACACTCGTTTTGGTTATTATTATAAACAAAAGGCAGTAAGAGGTGGAACAACTAGGAGGAACAAGGAGAACGTACACTAAATTTAAATTTGTTCAAAGTATCCGAATTCCGTAATTATTATAACTCGAACAAGTAATCGCCTGAAAATTGTTCGGGTGGACTTTTCGCGGGAAAGTTTTAATGGGGGCTACCAAAGTTATAAATAAAGTTCGCTAGGAATATTTTTATCCTGAAATATCCTTTTTGAAACCAATTGTTTTATTTTATGGAAAAAAAGTAACACTAACCCATAAAGGAATTTATTCTACAGAAATCATCTACTCGATATGGCCTCTTAGAATTAAGGAGTCTCTATTATGTTCCAAAAATGCTGCTTTAAAAAAAAATTATTTAAAAGCAATTATATTATATTTGTCGTCTACAACACAAATGCCCATTAAGTCCTGTTAGTTAACAACAAATGGTAATTAAAATTTGTTGATTTATTAAACGTAACCATAACTTTATTACTGGTATCTGATGTTTGCAGCTGTTAAATCTGTCTGCCACATAATTTACATGTGTTTGAGTGTCAAAACAAAAAACAGTCAGACAGATAGACAAAGGCGGGCAAAACAATGCAACACAGACATTGTTGTTGTCAAAATAAAAGGATATAACCAACGGTGAGTATAAATTAAGAATTGAAAAACATACCATTTACACCTACTGTCTTACAATCAAAATGTTTTACATGCGTTTGGATATTAACCATTGCATACATTGAGGCGTCTTTACATGGATTTTTTTTATAGAGTGGACAATTCAAGACAACAGTGCTGCCATAAATTAATACTTTAAAGAAATTAAATGTAGCTTAAAAGAAGTCTTAATTAGAAACAAATATGTACATCTATGTATTAAAAAATTATTCAAACAAATTTATAAAAAATTTATATCGGTTTGGTGTAATGTTTTGATAACGTTCGTTTTCAAGCTTTTTTGTTATATTTTAAAAAGAAACATCGATAGAGATATGTATATGTTTGGGATTAAAGGTTAAGTTCTTATCCATTTCTTAGCAATGAATTGAAAGTTGTAAAGATTTAACCATGGAAAGGTATTTGTGCCACATTTAATCCTTTTAAACACTAATATATTTTTCATATTTTGAAATACGGCAAAAAGGCGTGCAACCTTCAGTAAACTGAGGATATTCAAAAAGTTTGAAGCTTGATATCTTGCAATAATCGAGATACAATTATTTTAAGAAAATACCCAAATTTACAATTCTGATGATACTTGGTTCAAAAATTAAGTTTAAAACGACTTAACTGGCATATCTTTAATTTATTTCTTTCAATAATAAATAAACTTAGTAATGTGCTGTAGAAACTCATCAGTTTGAATTGTTTTTGCTTATAGATTTTTTAAATAGTGATAAGTTAAAGATATGGTAATATAATCAATCAAAGGAATAATGTCAACTAATAAAGGTATATTAAATAAATAGCATCACTGGCTTCATTTAATGCACATGAATAGGAAAGAAAATGTCAAATTTGTATTATGATATTTGAAAAGGTTTCAACTAAAAATTTAAACGAAAAATAACTTTAATTTTAGAACTAAAACGATTTAAGCTTAAATTTCTTATTTTCTAACTACCTTTGTAAAATAAATGTTATTTCTGTCTCTGCCTTAAAATTTATAAAGTTTTTATTTTTTTTTTAATTTTCAATTTTCCCCACTCACTGTGCTTCGCTAATGAACATAACAGACTTTTGTATAAATTTTGCTGCATAGAAAACTTCACATAGACTAATTTCTTCTTCTTTTCATTCTATGTAAAATTGTCCAACTTCCGCTTTAATGCTCTTTTACAAATACATTTATTCAAATGCATACAATTAAAACAAGGAAACAGTGAAAGTTTGAGTAGAAGTCTATAAAAAATTTTCATTGATGTAATGGGGCAAGAGGGTTTAAAGCATGACTGTGCACATTAAAATCTAGTTCAACCCTCTTTAATGGACACATTAAAGATCAGGTGCAAGCCGAGTATGTAAACATTAACTCCTTTCCGTTTCCCATTGTAAAAGGACGTACATAAAATGTTAATATATTCAAATTGTACGTAATAGGGGTGGAAATTATGCGTGTGTTTTAAAATTACCACAATTTAAATTAAACTTTTTTCCTTTCAACATGAATTGCAATTACGTAGACATTATATTTTTTAAATGTTTTTCTTCTTAATAAATTGTAGTTTTTTTTTGTATATGAACACAGAAACAGGGTATGATTTTTTTCATGAAGCTAAAACTAATGTTGTAACTATATTGTAATTGTTGTAACTATCTGGGTGTAGTTATTTATGCTTGTTATGTTTTACTATTACTGTAAAGTTGAAATCAAATAAAATAAAACTAGCTGTCTTAAGTCAGAATTTTTTTATATAACTCCTTTAATTCCGGTCTTACACAAATATAAAAGCCCATTTAAAATAAGTTAAATAAAAAAGATATTAAACCCAATTTTTTTTAAATCAATTTCTTTTTGTGAGATTTTTTTGTTCTGCATTGTTACGGTGCCTAATTAAATAACTTATTTTTAATTAAGTCAAACTGTACAGGAAACGTATTTGCCCCCTTAATGCTGCAACATATTCAATATAATTGGCTTTTTTACGGCTCTTTAGTACAAACAAATTCACCAAATGTTTACTTTAGCACTCAGGGCTGCCAGAGCTAATTGGTTGTTATAATCACAAATAAAATATATATTTGGCTAAAATTTTGGGCGCAGGTTTTCTAAGAGATGAGGTAAAAACTATAAATAACTTCAAATGGTATATTAAATAATTTACTTTTAACTTTTTATGTAAAATATATATTTTAAAGGCCATTACGAAATGGGAAAATTCCTTAATTGTAATAATGCTGCCAAATTAAATTTAATTAAAATACCCATACGGAGCTGGAAAATAACCAAAGTCAAATATATTTAAAAAATCCAGATAGGAATAAGTTTCATTTATTTATAAAAATTAAAAGTACGAAAACACCATAATACATCATGAAAGATAAGTACAATTTAACAGATACTGAGTTAGGTTAGGTAGCACAGGCAGCCGTTTAAGGAAAGGATACAGCTCTCTAGGGTCCGCTTGATTCGGCCCCATTGTGTTACATGGAGAGGCAGATAAAAAGAGTGCAAATAGCAGAAAAAATCAATTTAGAGAGAGTTAAGAAAGAAAAAAATAAAGAATGAAGCCGACTTACGAAGATGTCTGATGGGAATCAAGTCCACAACCCTCAGACTAGAAGACTCGTGTCCCTACACTGCTCAACCAGGGCACCCGGTATATTATTTTATGAACTACATTGAAACCCGCTGTCATCCTTTAGAAATAAAATTGAAAGTTGCAACAGTACATATAAAAAATTGTGCCGACATTTTGTCAGATTTGTGATGATATACCGTTAAACGTAACAACTTCTAGCGCAATTAAGAAATCTTCTTGAATTAAAGCTCTTACCTGCACACTATGCCGTATGCGTCATGTTTTGGGAAATTCAATCAATGGCAGATGCTTAAGTTTTTAAATCTTGAAAAAATTTATCTAATTATAAGTAAGCTTATCGTCGGTGATTGCATTAATATGTATACATGTTCCGGTTCCTTATCTATCTGGGTCAAATCGATTTTTCGAAGACGAGTTAAGTCCTACAGAGTTGTTACTTATCTATTATAGACGTTCCTAAAAAAATCTGCTGCTAAAATTTAGTAATTAGTATATGCACTAATGAGATATAAGATCTTTTCGATAGCCTCTCATTTTTAAGCAATTTTCTTAAATACTTGTATGCATATCTTAGATACTCAAGTAGATGGGAAAAGAAATGATGTAACTTAATTTTCTTAATTTTGTTGTATACAGCAACGGCACAATTAACTAATTTAGTTGTGCCCGTATTTAAAAGGTCATTACCATTTTTAAAAAAACGTTTCCAATTGGGCCCATAAACAGACTGAGAGCACCAAAATTTTTTTAACTGGCTTATGTACAGAAACTGTTCATTTTGAGATTTGTTATGTATACTTCAATAGATTTTATAAGCTCAGGCTTAAATCCGTGTGGTATTGTTTTATTATAATACGTAATGCATTAAAATAATTTTAAAAATGTTTGCTTAAATATTAATCTATAAAATCCACACATATATAACATTTTTTCTGTATGGCAGCACTTCTAATATTTTTCTGTAGGCCGAAATTTGGCGCCTTTTTTTGGAAGAGTGTGAGTGGTGAGTCTTTGTGTACTAAACTATTTAAACAATAGATGACGCCACTAAATTAAAACATAAGTCAAGTTACACACACACTACCAACAAGCACACCTATTCAACCAAACTAATATAAAAACATAAGCACGGTGAGTTTGATTTCTTTCCTACAGAAATAAATTCAGTTGAATTTCGAATGTTGCGTATTACGGTCGTATGGGTTACAGCTTAGAGTTCAAAATAAAAACGGTTTTATTAAAAAAATTAACAAAACGTGTGTTGATTTTGGCATAATTATTGTCTTAATGAAAAAGGTGATTTTTTTTTTTTAATATTTAAGAAAATTATTTAAAAAGAAAAGTAATAATTTTATCTGTCTAAAATTTGTTCAGTTTTAAAAAAATAATTTATTTATTACCAATAAATAAATATAAAACAATATATAAGTTTTGTTTAAAAAAGCATCGAATTCTTTTTTATTTAAAATTAACTAAAAAAAATTAAAATAAAATAATTTTGCAATTGTTCTAGTTTTGTCAAATTGAATAAAAATAAAACGCAAAATACACAGACAAACATGTCGGCATTCGTTTGTCTTTTTATTGTGGCTTCTGAATTGAAAGTGAAAAAAAAGAA
Source organism: Melanophora roralis (assembly GCA_963583895.1). NCBI lineage: Eukaryota > Metazoa > Arthropoda > Insecta > Diptera > Rhinophoridae > Melanophora > Melanophora roralis. The sequence goes on from OY757189.1 coordinate 7,353,536, forward strand.
ATTAATGGTGGTGGCCTTCAAATGTTTTTTTGAGTTAAAAAAAATTAAGATTTCAAAACATCCACCAGGAACGAAAAAATAAATACAAACTTAAATTACAAATTTCCCAGGAAAAAAGGAATTAAGAAAACAAAAACGTCATTTAACAGGAAGAAGAATATGAAATATGATACACATACATACATACATATGTATGTGCATATGTATGTATGAAAGTGTACATAAAGATATAAAGGCAACACATGTTGCATACAAAAAGAAGGATATTTAGATGAAAACAAAAAATTAAGAAAGAAACAATGCAAATATATTATTTGTTTAAAATGTTCTGTTGGAAAAAAGGGTTAAATGAATATACCTAATTAAGCAATAAAAGAACTCTGGGAATAAACTATAGAGAAGTATTCAAAACTACAAGTTATTTAAAAAATATTTCTTTTTGCATATTTATTTAATTTTTTGGTAACCAACAAAAATCAGGTCAACTATGACTCATTGACATTTTAAAAACCAAAAAAAAAAAAAACAATTTTCTTTAAATGCGTGAATTTGTGTCTGCATTTTGCAATTATATTTACAGCAGCAGCATCATGTTGTCACCAACATCTTAAATTTAAAAATAAAAAATTTTCCCCCTTCTTTATACGTAAATGAAATGCAATTATTTTTTGTATAGTATTGCTTGATTGGCTTGAACGAAAAAGAATCCTTTACATGCAGAACTCAATGAAGTCATGCATTTTATTTGCACATCATTTTGGTTTTTATTTCTTTGACTTAAATAATGTGTTGTTTTTTTTATTATTTCATAATTTTTCAAAAACAAAATGCACTTTTTATTCTTTTGACAGCTACAAAAACAACTTCCTTTTAACTGAAATAAATATTTTTTTAGTTCAATTTTTTTTTTGGTTTTCACTTGCAAAAAAGTTTTTAATGGGTGAGATCATAAAAAAACCCGATGAAATCATAACTGGGTTAAACTTAACAGAACATTAAATTAATACAAATAAGAGACATAAAGCTCAATATGTAATAAAATTGATTTAATTTAAGTACAGCAAAGTTATAAAAATATTAAATAGAACTCGTTAATTCTTGTTTCCATGAAATAAAAATGAAATAATTTTAATATTGAAATTGATTCAAGGATGTTTGTTTACAAATAAGGAATATTGACAACACTTTAATAAAAAAGATTTGAAGAGATCTTGCTATTAGAAAATGTCTTCTTAACAATAGGTTTCTAAAGAAGAGAACTTTTAAACAGCGGTGATAATGAAAAAACGTAGACCCTTATCCAACAAAATCAGCAGACGCTGTCCCCATCATACAAGACTGACAAGATTTGGTTTGTATGAATTTCGTACAGATATCTGTCAGAAAAACTTTCAGAATTTATTTTTACTTTATATGATTTGCGGCCAGAAACCTGACAAAACTCGTACAGAATTTGATCAATTTTTCCGACGTTTTGTCGGATATCTGACAAATTTCCGAAAATATTGGTCGCAAAAAAATGTATTTCACTCGGCAAGTGTACGTAAAACTTTAGATTTTAAATCACTAAATAAGAAAGCCCAAAAGTATCATTTGAAAACAACATTTGGTTTCTCCACTTCAGTTCTTAAAAAGGAGTAGAGACTGCAGTAAGAATCACGGTCACGAAGATAAGAGTGAATACTATCTCGTGTAGAGTATCAAAGATTATGTGGGGATCCTACTACTCGAAAGTAGTGATGTTTCTCTTAGTTTTGCAAAGAAGTGAATATAGACTCATACTGAGGATGGTAACAGGTCATGTCTAGAAACCTATCTATGCCAAGAGTGACCTGCCCTCTTGGTCAGTAATAACCGTATGTTTAACGGTGTTCCGGGAAATTTAAGAGGTAAATATATATTCTATTGATTTACTTCTTCCACGACGTAAAGGAACTATCTGGATTTAGTAAGAGGATACTTATACTGAAAGAGTGTAGGGCACATTTATGTTAATTCGTCAAACTCTCCTACCGGGTTATCGCTTCTTTGGGTCTAGCGCAGTGTTTTAAACTCTTAACATCTTGGGGTAGTCCTTCATAGCAAACTATCATGGAAGGGAAATACACAGCAAATGGTCAAGGGAGGCCTGAGAGTTTTAAGTACTTGCCACGTAGGCACAGGGGCAGGCATTTATATAATGGGAGGGGAGATCAGATGGTTCTATGGGCACAGATAATAAAACACGCTTGAAGTAATAATAAGGTCACTATTAATGGCGACAGTGGCAGCCCTAAAAGTCATGAAGGTGCATTGTATCAGGTCATAGTTGAAAGGGGATGGTAGGAATACCCTTCGGGGGAATTATGGACTTTAACACCGTCAGTCTGGGTTGGGTTCCGTTTGTAGCGATTTGACCCTTGATTTGACAATTATGAAGGAAATCTTCAGTAGAGAAATAATAGTGGCTTTAAGGCAACTATATGAACTAGGAATGTTAGATCTAAAAACCACAATTAGAATCATTACTGGAAACTGCCCGGGTAGGTCTCGGAAGAGAAAATGGTTTTGCGTCACTTGATTACTATGAGGATGAGCTAGAGACGTTTAAGCGTTTTGTCTATAACTGTCGAGATTAAAGGGTCCTATAGTTAAATCCTTACCGGCCCACATCCCATACTAATTTTCTCGGTCAGCTTACACTCAAGAGAGTCTTACATTGCGTGTCGCCATAACTCCACTGAGAAAACGTTAACAGTCGTTAGCATGTCTGGAATTCACGTAATGCCCCTCTCGAGCCTTGTTGCCGGCCTTACTGTCGATGTAGGTTATCATGCCTTCTTTCTTTTTGGCAATTTTCTCTATCTGGCCCGCAGACCTTATCACCGCGGTAAGCTTTGCCTGAAAAAGGCTTCATTCGTTCGGAAGTCTGTATAACACCCTTACCTAGTACTTGATGCATAAACACCAGTGCCTGTTCCTATATGCATCTCTGCTCCATCAGTAAAACTGTCGATCCCTAAAATAGTTTTTTGGATCCGGTGTGATCTAAAAGTCAAGTTGACCGACTCTTTAGTCAGTAAACGCCAACTGCCGAAGGAAGTCGCCTCTTCCCGATCTTCTCTAGTATCCAACTAACCCTGCCCTAAGTATACCCGATTAATTGCTCCCATTTAAGCCACGAAACCCTCAATATAAACTAAAAACCCTCACTAAATTCAATATGGAAACCAAGTGACAAAGGGATAGGAAATGGAAATTTTTAAATAATTTTTAAACCAAAATTAAAAAAAAAATACAAAAATGTTTCTAAAGAAATTCGATTTTTTTTTATTAAATCAATTTTGTTAACTATCTAGTTAAATCTAAGGAAAAACCATTTGATAGATAAATGGCTGTAATTTTGCAAAAAAAAAGTTTAAATAATTTAAACGTCTTTTTATGTTTTTTTTTTATTTTATCACTGATTAGGTCATGCGGGTGTGTTTTATTGTTAGTATTTAATTTAACGATTGACATTTATTTTTATTTATTTATTTTTAAATGGACATCATTAAACACAGAGTTGCAAGAATGAAATCATTGTTTGCAGAAAATACTAACAAAATAATTAAGTTTACTCGTTGCATTTGTTGATTCTTTGCAGTTTTATGCAAGTGCAACCAACACTTCAAAGCAGACACACGCACATTATGAATAATTAAACAAAAAAAAAATTCAATTGAAAAATTTATGCACGTAAATCAGTGACAGTTTAATGGGGTGTTAAACACTTTAAGGCTAGGTGGCTTAAAAGGTAACTGCCTGCCTGCATCTGTTTACACCAGCAGAAGTGAATTTAAATTTTGTAGAAATGCAGCGCAAATTCATGTTAATATGTTAATACCTCATAAGTAATCTAAAGACAGACAGTTTTAAAATACCCCCATTGCGCCATTTATTTTCATTCTTTAAATAAAACGCCTTAGAAACACCAATTTTATTTTAAAAATAGTCCCCCTCTTAAAAATAAAAAAAAATATATATTTTTTAAATGGGTTAAATATTTGACCAGATATATGTACATAAATCGTTCAACAAAATTTAAAGAAAAACTTCAATTTCCTTTTAGTCAAACCATTAAAATTAGAAACTAACCAAAAAACAATTTACAGGAAATTAAATTTAAAATAAAGAAATAAATATTAAAAATCTATGCATTTGAACTCATCAAACAATTTATCTTAAAATATGATTTTGTAATAGTAAAAGTGTGTGGTTTATTTATTTTTAAAACAAAAACAATAACAAATAAACAACCACTCCTCCTCTTAAAACAAATACAGACACACACAATGCACAAGCCCATCATGCACAAACAGTCATTAGGAAAACGTGTGCAGGCAGCATAAAAACAAAAACATAATTTCCCCCTCTTAGGCAAACTTTTTTTTTTTTCAAAATAAAAAATAAAATTGAAAACCAAAATTAAAATAAAAATTAAAAATAACTAGAAAACCTAAATATTCTAATTTGATTTTTGAAATAGATACAAAGTTTTACCAAATGTTGTTCTTTTTTTTTTGTTTTGTTTAACTCACACCCACGTGCATCCATGCTTGAAACAGTGGGTGCGTGTGTGTTTGTATGCAATTGTAAGAAGCTTGAATGCGGAATTTGAAATGCAATTTGATAAATTGTTATAGAAATAGATGGTTAAAAAAGCAAAATGTTTCAAATTCTTTCTTTTAAAACTTAGGAATAAAGATTTTTTAAAATGAAATTTAATAATTGAGATATTTGCGAATATGCAAAATTTTTTTTTAACAAAAATCGAAATTTTTAATACTTAAGATTTATAATTACTTAATAGATTCACAATACCTATTTATTATGAATATAGGTGTTACCATTTACTATTTCAAAAGGAATACTTTTTTAAAAAAATTTTATTAAATAAAAAAAAATTAAAAAAAGGTAACTAATTTAATATTTTTTTTTTGTAAGATTTTTGATAAAATTTTTAACTTTTAAAAATTCTGAATTAATAAAAGTTTTCGTTATTTAAAGTTTGGAGATCTTAATTAGCAATTAACCCGCTACTTCGTAAGTGCGACTTTAATTAATAACTGAAATATTTGATGCTAATAGGTACTTTCAGCAAAAAAGTAAAACTTGCATGAATACATTTACTCTCTTACTCTTATATTTATGTTTAAAATTTGCAAAATGTGCTGACCTCTGACCTCAATCAAAGTTTAAAAAAATGCAAAATAGCAGGTAATTTCATTGCGGCGGGTGAGATCGCTTTACCTACATATTTAATAATAGCTCAAAAATTCCAAAATTTTTATTGATTAAAAGGCTATGATTTCCAAGAATGGTACTTTTTAATTCTTTAAAAGTAAATAGAACTTAAAAAAATATGATTTATGGTGTGACCAGGGTGCACGTATGTATGTATATCAGGTGGCCTCATTTAATCAGCTGAGTAACAGTTTATATTATATTTATATTATTATATAAATGTCAAATTTTGTTTATGTCGATGTATTCTTTTTGTACAAACAAAAACTGTAGTATTTTAAGAAGTTCAAAAAGAAGAAGGAAGAATTTGTGAGTTTTTGTTTTTTTGTCTTTGACATTCTTATAACGGTTAAGCTATTTTTTTAGAACCGCTCCCACCTGATGCATGTGCCTTGGGTGTGACATTATATATTTTTATTATGAAAAAATTTTAACTTTAAAAGTAAACAGTTGAAAAAATATTGTTCTTTTAAGAAAAGCCTTTCAAAAAATGTGACGGGTGTGGCATTTTCATCAGAACGTAAAAGAAATGATTTGATTATTCAGTATTTGATAATTTAAAACTGTTGGTAAACTAATAAAAATAAAATATGAACCAATTTTTTATATTAAGAGAATTTCTTTCTCTGTCAGACGTAAATTATTGTTTAAAAAAAAAAGAATTTCCACGTAAAACTGCCCAAAATTGGGGAAAAAAACTTTTTTTTTGTTAAAAAAATCGATAAATTTACCCTTTTAATAGAATAAAAATTGTTAAAATTTACATAAATAAATACATGCCATATTTTTTCATTTATTTATTTTGCGAAAGTTCAAAATAATCTTCTTCTTTTTTACGTTTTGACGAAAATGTCACACCTGTCACATTTTCTAAAAAGTATTTCCTTAAGCAAAAATAGTTTTTTTTTTAAATAATAATTCAAATATTATTAAAAAATAATTTAAACTAGGTTGAAAAGTAAAAAAATAAGCCCGTTCTTACAACTCAATTTTAAAGTCAAAATTCTCTAAAATGGACTTAAAAGACACAAAAATATAATTTAGCCCATTTGCCTCTAAAGGTTTATTATATAAAAAAATCTACCTAAAGCATATTTATATATTTTAGAGATCTGTCAAATGTAATTTGAGTTAAGTTTTTATTTTAATAAGCTTAAAAGTTACAAAATGTACCTAAAAAGGACTAAAGTATATTTTGTACCCATTTTTTTACCTCTTAGTGTCCAATATTTTTTTGTGAAATATCAAATGAAATTTGGGTTATGTCTCTATTTTTTTAAATTTTTGCAAGTTGCAAAAATGACCTGAATATATAAATTTATAGCTTTTACCCTTCATTTACGCCTTAGAGAAAAAAATTTCTGAAAAGTTCCAGATACGAATACGATGCTTTTAAAATTTATTTTTGCCGTGAACAGTCAAGCAGGTAGCAACTTACCGCATTTTTAAATTTTAAATACATCATATTCGATAAAAGTTTTTTATATTTTAAAAAGTTTAAGAAATCGATTTTCCCCAAAAATGTATTTTTCATGCCATTAAAATTCTTTAACAATCAACTACTTTAAGGGAATTTTTATTTATGGCATTTAAAAGCATTCCTGAGGTAAATAAATAATGCTGCTAAGTAAACATACCGGAAGTTAACCGGGTGTTTTTGTTCTTATGCGCCTTAAAAGCAACCAACAACCACCAATTACTAATGAAAAAAACAACCAAAAACAACCCTAAGAAAAATGAACTTTCAAACAAACTTTAGTAGTTCAATAATAAAAAGGCGCGCCAAAGCCACCCCAAAATAGATAAAAACAACTCAAAGCTAGAAATGCCATTATTTTGGAAATAGTTAAAGATTGTTGAAAATAAAACTTTAAAACATTTCGGTAAATTTTATTAAAGCCGGGGGTTTTGGCAAAACAAAATTCCATTATATAGTTTTTTTAAATTTTATTTTTTAATTTTAAAATAATAAGTTATAAACTAAGAAATATTCTTATTAAAAAAAGACAAACTAAAATAATAAAAAATAAAAGATCAAAGTAATACAAAATTAAAAAAAATAATTAACGAACCATAATTACGAGAGAGTGTATATCAGAGCAAAACTATATGCTTGGATGGCCGGCTGTTGGATGGCTAAATTTTATGGTGGCATAGTATGACATCATCCGCGTCATCAACCATATACATATATTCTACATACCAAACACTGGCACCTCCAACATACTACATTAGATATTACGACAAAAACACTAACCAACCAACAATAACAAATTTATTATAAAAAAAAACACGAAACAAACAACTAAAGTTTAACTATTAGACATTAATAATAAAAATTATATACAAATGTATATATCGATAATTTAATATGGAAATGCCCTAACTCGTATTTTTAAAAGCACATATTTTCGTTTATTTCGATAAATCGTCTGCTATCAGTATAACGAAATTAGCCAAAAAAAATTCTTGACTTAAAAAATGCGACTTAGGGCCTTTTTACCTTAAGGTAACGATACATACATATGAATGTGTATATGTATTTACATTTACAAAGCAAAAAAAAACTAAAACCTACAACAGAAACAATCATATACAACACATTTAAATTATATGCGAACATAAAGTAAAAATAAATTAAAAATTTTTAAATATTAAAAACGAAACGTTAAAACAAAATAAAAAAAATCTTTTAAAAAAACCGTCACTGTGTCTTTATGCCAGTAGTATACTCGCTGCCAACGCACTCATGTTAACAAAATCGTTTTTAAACCAAAAAAAACACTAAAACTATTTTTAACCAAAAAAATGATATTCAGGCAGAACTGAAAAAAATTAAATTAGAAGACGAGACAAGAATGTAGCAAAAAACATATTCAAAATGAAGCACAGATTATCGTAAAGAAGATATGTATTAGAGAATGTTTAACAGCACATTTATTAACCAACTTAAGCCAGGGTTTGCAAGGTCTAGGTCAAAAAAACTATTAAGTTGAAGTAACATTTAAATTAACTATAACAAATTGAAAATAAGAATTTGATTAACGCAGGTTTTTCAAATGTTTTTTTTTTTATTTTCTGCGATTAATTTAAACGGTTAACGATTAAGGGTTTTGAAATATCCCAGCAAAAAATTAAACATTCCTTTTTAATTTTCTTTTCTGCATTATCAGTTGCATTACAGTTATTATTAAAATAAATAACCAGTTATAAACTTAAAAAAACGTAATGTTAGATTACTTTAGTATCAAGCCCTGTAAATCGAATTGGCTCAATTGATTTTTAAAAAATTTTTAATTCTCTAATCGATTACATTTTTAAAATTTTTTGCTGGAATTGGACTAAGTTCAGTTAGCTTTGACTCTCACAAGAACAAGTAACGGATCCGTTAGTAGTATTCAGCTAAAATAAACTACAAAAACATATTGCCTAAATATGTACAATAAATCCAATAAAAGTTACCGTAGGGTGTTCCATATATAATAAATTTTTGGCGCCGTAGTGTTGTATAAAACAGCAAAAATAGTAAACAGGTTTTAAATAAAAACCGCTTTTAATTGAATTTAATTTTTACATTTTATTAAAAGGGTTATAAACAAAATTTTTTGATTGACAACCCGGGTTTTTTTCTTGTAATAACCGGTTTTTTTTTCTTTAAATAACCGGGTTTTTCTTTTAATAACCGTTTTTTTCAATTTAAACCGGGTTTTAACCAGCCCCTTCTTTAAATTTTATATAACTTTAATATATCTATTGAACCACGAAAATTTTAAATTGGCAATAAAACCGGTTTTTGCTATTAACAACCGATTAAATTTTAAAAAAAAATTTAAATTTTTTTAAGTTTTTTTATCATTAAAGTTAATTTTGTTTTTTGCTTTATATATTGTTTCGTTAATTTTTAAAGTGGCAAAAGCAACCAACAACTTTGAATTAAAGCAAGCTGAACAAAAAATATATCCTTTTCTTAAGTAGATGCTGCCTGTCAAAATCTTTACAAAAGGCTAGTTGCAGTACATTTTTAAACATTTTTCGATAAGTTGTTTATATGCCAGGATCAATTTTTTTAAAAAACTTCTAAATAATAAAGAAAATTTGTGAATTAAAAATCAGGTTAGTTGTTTTTAATTTTTACTAATGCTCAATTGCACGTAAAACGGTCCAAAATAGGGAAAAATAATTTTTTTTTTTGGTTAAAAAAAAATCGATGAATTTATGTCTTTAAGAAAACTAAAACAATTAAAATCTAAATTAATTTTTTATTTTTATTTATTTCTCAAAGGATTTAGATGATTACGAACTGAATCGAATTTATTTTTTACGTTTTAATGAAAATGTCCCACCCGTCGCATTTTTAAAAAGGTTTTCCCTTAAGCAAAAAATAGTTTTTTTTTTTGTAAAAATAAAATGTCAAATACTATAAAGTACTTTCAACTACCTTGTTAATTAGAAAAAATAAACCCTTTCTCAATAATATTTTACACGACATGATCTTAAAATCAAAATTCTTCAAAATTCAATTATGTAAGGTTATAATACCCGCCACAGTCTTGAGTGGTCATTGTGAACAGAAATCATGTTCTTTTAGAACTAAAAGCATTGCCATTTTAGGATATCAAATCCTTGTTTTAAATAAAATTTTTGAAGTTATAAGCAAAAATGTGAGTCACAATTGAGCTTTCCGAATATAAAAATTATCCTTCAACTAGTTATTTTCTCACTATAATATTCTTTATTAAAATCTTTCAATTGAAATCCGCGTCATTTTGTCTAAGTTTTCTTACATTTTCATCCCCATTGAATTTGTTTTTGTGAGTCAGTAAAGTACAAATTCTCTACTCGCAATATTATAATTCTGATACATATAAAAACATTTCTACATATGTAGTGGTACATAAAAACGAAATTTAGATGCTACTGAAAAAGTGGGACAAATGGGTTTATACATACATGTTTTGTAGGAACAAAAAAAAAAGGAAGAAAAAATAAAAAAAAAAGTATTTTTATACTCTCACTTGCGAGTAAACTCTAACCACCAACAAGGAATTGTTGTTGTTGTATTTTTCTAAAACGTAATAAACAAAAGTTTTAGTAATGTCGTTTATAGGTCAATGGGAGGAAGGAACTACATAATAAGGATATAATAAATTTTACTTATAATTAAAACATAAAGGTAGTATATTCATGTATTTAAAATTAATTAGAAATACAGTCAAATCCCGATAATTCGTAATCGCAAGGGACCGGCCATTTCTTACGAATTATAGGGGTTTTTGATTAAGCGGGGTTTCGATTTAACTGGGTTACAGTAAAATATATACGAATTAACGGGGTTTTTCAATTGATTTACTAAAACGATAAAAAGAAACGTAAAAAACAATTGTTAAAAATAAAATACAAAATAAATACATAAAATAAAATAGCAAATTTATTTATTTAGCGTAAAATACGTATAATGTGGTAAACAAAAAATCATTCTTTCCATGTTTCTGTTGTTTTCATTACGAATTATAAGTGGTAGTTAGCAGACAATTACGATTTATAAGAGGTAAAGAAGATTTTATTTGATAAAATAATTACGAATTAGCGAGGGGACCAAAATGTATGGAAATTTTACGAAATAACGAGATTTTTTCAAGGGACCGACAGTTTGTTACGAATTATCGGGAATTACGATTTATCGGGGTATGAATTATCGGGATTCGACTGTAATAAAAAAGGTTTTTTTGTTCGTCAAGTTATCGATTTTAAATTTCGTTTCTTCAAGAGCAAATCTGAAATTCTTTAAAAAAACAAAAATCATTCATTTTCATTTTTTATTTAATCTTTCATTTTCATATGCCTAAGCTGCTAATTTTCAATTAAAAAGTTCAGGACTTCAAAATTGTCTTTTGAAAACAAATTCTTGACCTTATCTTACATTGCAACAAGCCAATCATTTGATAGGTTTCCATGTGTTGTCCGAATAAAATAAATTAATTCCTACCAAATTAATTATTAATTTTAACTTATTTTAATATTAGGAGGGGATTCTGAAAAGAGGCCTAGTCTAGCTGATAACGAGGGCAACCAAAAATATGCAAAATGACATATTTTTCTGTGCATCGCATTAACTTATAATGTCGTTATTCATCCGTTTTAGAACTTTCGCAAAATTTTGGTACTTGCTTTTAGGGTATATTTTAGCATATTTTGCATATAACAGCACATTTTGGTATATCTTTCTTTAAAAATCATATTTTTTGTAAAACTCGGTCCTAAAACCTTTTTACTTAATTTGAAAAAAAAAACAAACATTTTTTTTAGTGTTCATTGCTGCCTTTTGTTTTTTATTTTATTTAATTATTAATTTTAAAGCGACACCTATTACCATTAGCACCCATTTCAGGACTTATGCAAAATTTATTTATTACATAGTTTGTTAGGTCATATTTTTGCATATTTTGCATATAACTGCATATTTTGCATATTTTTTCTTCGGAAGCATATATTTTTGTATAACCAGTTTTCAAAGAACTTTTTGAATTTTTTTAAACTAAATAAAAAAACATTTTTCAAGTGTCCATTTGTCAGCTTTTGTTACTTTCATTTTTTTATTAAATTTTTAATTTTAAAGCGAACCCCATTCTGGTTTGTTTTCATGTGGCCTCTTTTGTACCTTTTATTTTGTACCGGCATTTTTTGGCAATACTAATAATTTTTTATTTCGTTAACGAAACTTAATTTAAAATACTGTCTTTTCGGATTCTTTAGTCTAAGTTCCTATCATTCAAAGTTTTGAAGTACATACATACATACATATATGTATGTTTTTATGCGCATAAACCCATATTTAAGAGCATGTTTTTGATTGCCCTGCTGATAACAAAGATATGCTAATCACTAAAGAAATTGTGGTTTCTAGTTGAGGTGGATTCCTACGATTAATTATTTTTAACTTTATTGTTTTTTAATACATACAATTCAGTAAAACTTCCTGTCCTTCTCAGCCGCAATTAATTAAACCAAATCTGGATCTATTTTAACTTCCACTTGTAATTCTATGTATGTACATATGTACATGTAAGAAAAAAACCTACAAAAAAGCCATATAAAGGCTTTTTCAACATAATACAATATTGTGTTTGTTTCATGCTTTTATACTCTGTTTTCAAGTTTAAGTTCAAAGTTACTAAAGAACAATACAATTAAAAGAGGGGCAAAAACGAAAAACAAACTAAAAAAACATTTCAAAAAATTAAAAAAACTTTATATTTCTGGTCTCATAGTTGTTTAAAGAAATAAAACAAAATAAGTAGATAGACAGACAGACAGACATACAGACAGCCAGACAGACAGACAGATGGTTAGGCAGACAATCAAATCCATGTTTGTCGAATGGAATATGTGAAGCAAATAAGAGCTTTCAATTCCGCTTATTCTGGCAAATAATAACAGTCAAAAGACAACAAAACAGCATCAAACTAAACAAACAACAACATTTACAGAAAAAACTGGTTAGATCCATATTAGACATTAAAGGAAACATTTATCTTATATTCAATCACTCAGAATATGAGTAAGAAGCGAAAATTGCAAATCAACAAATGGTTATAAGGAAAAGATTATTTTTTTTATTAATATTTAACTAAGAAATACATATGTATATGCCGTAACCAATTACCTAAAGATCTCTTATCTTCACAGAAAAAAATCCTCAAAAGTAATAAGTTTTAGCAAATGAAATTTTGAAATAGAACAAGATCGAAAAGTCGATACTAAGAAGAAAAAAAAATAATTAAGAAATCGAAAAAATTTGTATTGAAAATGGAAGGAATGGTTGTAATGTGATGAAATGTGTAAGTGAACCCACAAGTTGCAACGGAAATTAGGAGCTTAGCTGGCAGCCAGCATTCATACATTTGTACATAGAACGGAGAACCAAGCCGATAGGATCAAGCTGACCGGCCAGCCGCCTCCAGTCAGTTTTAGCTGAGTCGCTTTGCCAGTAGGTGTATTCACATGACAGTTTGTTTCTAAAAACGACCTAATTATTCAGTTCACAAGTAGTCTGTAGGGTATTATATTTTTAGCTTGTTGTTGGCAATTTGCATTAAAAAGCTTTCCTTTTTAAAAATGTTCATTATTCTTTCTACGGAATTACATTCAAGCCAACATTTGAGCCGCCGCCGACTCTTTTAGGTCTACGCCGCCGCCGTCAATTATTTTTCATCGGCTAGGATCTCTTGCACAACTAAATTACGACAAACTTACTATCATATTAATAACCATATTCATCAATACAGTTATTTTTGATTGGAAATGCACTTCATTCGATTCTGTATATAGAAAATTTTTTTGGCTGGAAAACACGGTTAGACAGTCCGTCATGAAAAGTTTTTGAAAAGATAAAAACATAAAAGTTGATGAAAAAATGCCCCATTTATTTTTTGCTCATGTAATGAGTTATGAAGTAGGACAGGGATCAATAAATTATCAAAATCGTGGAAGTCCGAATGCCTCACCAAAACGGGAAAAGAAAATGCTGGGTCATGACCTTAAAGACTTAGAATATAGAAGAAACTCAACAGCTCAACCTAAGCCCAGAGTAAAGCTATAAAGGCATTGCGACTGCAAAAGTGGGGAAATTTTGAATATCTTAAAATGAAGCACTTGTTAAAAAAGACAAAAAAAAATTTCCTGAACTATCTTTTTTCCCCCTTTTGTGTCAGCAAAAAAGAAAAGTAGATTAGATCGATTTACGAAGGGTAATAAAGGACAGCATATACTCTCCTTCATATGCACTCGAAAACCTAATGGGTATGCTGTGAGTAAAATTTAAGTATGAAATATCAAATTTCAACTTTTTATAAAAAAAATACATTCTTGGAGTTCTGTAAAAATCCATTTTTGAGTTGTGGAAATTTTGCAGTCAATTAGCTATATGACAAACTAAAAGGTACCAGTTTTGTTTTTCCCATTTTGCCATGTTTGCAATTTTGCGAAGAGCAAAGAACATATTGGCTTACATATGCTTATGCTATTAATTTCATTACCATTACAATGTAAACAATGAGAACAAATGTTAATATTTAGGTTTTTATACCTCCCAGCAAGCAAAATTGGCCAAAATTGACATTTGCAGGATCTTTGAAAAATGTTGGTGAGTTGTAACCATTTTTTGTGCGGATTCTAAAAGAATTCTGACCGCAAAGCCCAAGTTGTTGACACGAATTCCGTCAGACATGCCGTGGGAAATTCGAAGACGACATTTTTGACAAAACTCTAGTAGAAATGTGCTAATATGCGCTACTATTAGATTACCCAATTCTAGATCACAAGTTAAGACTGATATTCCTTTTGTTTGTAGAAAGAACCAAATACTTAAACACAAAATGAACAGAGATAGAGTACATTAATACTGGTAGTCTTGACAACCCAACTGAGTAATAATTCGTCTTAATATTTTCTTTAGGTTAATGTTAGATTTATTTTGTTTGAACTATTTTTTTTACAAAAAAATTAATATACAAGCAAATAAAATCACATGCCTGTAAGAAGTTTTAAATGTCCATATGTCTGATAGAAATCTGTAAGAAATCCGTACGAATCAAGTCAGAATTTTTTTTTTTGATAACGACATTTTCGGCCAAGTTTGCTGACTGGGATGTGTAATTGTAAAAGATGCTAAAAAAAACTTTGTTAAGTAAAGCATAAATAAACCCAATTGCAAAAAAAAATATCATTTTGTTATTTGTACAACACACTGGACAATGTGATATGGACTATGACAGCATGATGTTTTTGATTTATTAAAAAGGAGTTTGTCATCTTAATTGTGTATCTATTAGGAATAAAGAAAACCCATTTATATGTTTAAATCTTATTTCAATTATTTGCTATTTCTCTAAAACTAGTTTTAGATTTGCAGTAAGTTAATAAAAAAGATACAAAATTGTATGCTTTAAACAAAAAAATTTTAAAAGAAAACCTTTAATTATCCATAAGATCTACCAATATAGTTTTTCAAATAAGTGAGGGATTATATTTCAAAGAAAAAATTGTGCACATTTGTATGTTAAAAAAAACAATAGTGTTTTGAATTCAAAGTGAACAGATATATTGTTCTTATGCAAGGACTATTATTACCTTTTTTTTTACCTCGCTATTGCTTTTTCCTTTAAGAAGGAAATTTTTTTTAAAAAGGAAGCATTTATTCAATAAAATTTTTTCAAATGCCAAAGATTAAAGAGAGTTCTTTGGTTTTTTAATATTTTTGTGCCATAAGATGCTTAAGCGACACTATGATATTGCAAAATATAAAATCATATACATATATATTTTTAGAGATTAGTCAATAAGTAAATTATAAAACATTGCTTTTATTATTTTTACATTAAAATTACTAGCATGTGTGCTTTTAAGTAATTTTTTCTCAGAGGCCTGATATTTTTGAAAAAACATAAAATTTTCTAAATAATTTATTTTCTTAAGATAAATTTTTATTAATTTTTTTTTAATGTATAGAAAACTAATATATTGCTTTAGAATAAATTTAAAATTAATTGAAGGTATAAACTTTATTTCAAACATTTTCCTTTTTTAAAAATTAAAATTTTTTATTTATGAACATTTTCCCTTATATTTGTTTATAATAAACTAAATTGATTGATTTTTGTAAAATATTGAAGGTCATTTACATTTACTTAATGTGATTTTTTGTAGCCGTTCTAGGCTTACTATCGAAATAACTTAATTTAATTTGTAAATAAAAACTTAATTTGAATTTTAGACATTTGCCGCTAAAAGCAAGTTTATATGTATTTTTCAAATTAAATTAATGCAAAATAAAGTCTTTACATTAAGTTCGTTTATTAAATTCTAAAAATCAAGGTCAATGGCTTACCCTATACTGTATTAGTGTATTAAGTTTGTAAATTTATTTTATATCTTATCTTTCTTAATTTTTTTTTTTCAAATATATTGGCGAAAATGACTAGATAATTAATTATTAAATCTGGGAAATATAGTCTCCTTTTGCTTAAAGCTAACATTTGCTTAATTTTAAAAGCTCAATGCCAGGCCCATACCTGAGCTTAAGTAGTGAATATTAAAAATTAAGTCAATTAACTTAATGCTTTACCGGGGTAGAGTTTAACAATAATTGGCAATAATTTTTATCAAATATCTAGCAAATGTTGCTTTTTTTTTTTGCTGCTGTAGCAGTTGCAATTGCACTTGTCATTTACTTATTAATATTGCAAATTTATTGTTGTCGTGCTTTTACAAACAACTGTTGCTTGTTTGTTTACATTAACATAAATTGTTTATGAAAAATTAATAAGGCAGGTTAGTTATTTGTTACAGCTAATATTATTTAATAGTGAATATGTATTTTCAAAACAAATATTTATTTTTAGCCGGCTTTTGTTAATGACATCATATCTGTAGATATTACTTAACTAAAAATAATAAACGTTTTTTTCCTATCTTTTATGTATTTATAATTAAATAATTTCTCTTGTTCACATTTATTACTAATTTTTGTACATTTTTGTTAAATTAAGTAATAAACTGGTTTGTCTTCTAACTTAGCGGTATTTAAATAATAAAAGCTAAAATAAAAAACGATCTTGTCAAAACTTGTTAAAAAGATTAAAAATTGTGTCATAATTTTGCAAGAGAGAATTTTTTAAAAAAGATTTAAGGCAGACATAAGCACTCAATACACTGACATTTGCAGTGGTATATGTGCTGTTCAGGTTCTTTTTGTATCTTACCATTGTTATTAGTGTACTACAAATAACATGCGATTACACAACTAACGTTTTTAAAGTTTTTTGCATTTTGGTCCTCTAACGTTGTCAAGTATGATTTTCCGGAGTAGAACTTTTATTGAAGCTATGTTAAATTATAGAGCGATCATAATAAAATTTAGAACAATAATTGGTTGCGCACGGTCTAAGACAAATCAAAGATTTCTTAAAGATATGGTAATATTTAAGGTAGTGGTGGGGCCTATGGGAAAAAAAAGGGCCTTCAAAACCAATTTCAATAGGCTTGGTCCCAACATCAACAAAATTATTTGTGTCAAATTAAAAAAAAATATTTTTAATAAGTAAGAAAGTTATAGGCGGTCAAGCCCGACTATATTATACCCTACACTACATATGCTTGGGGGCTATATGAAAAAATAGACCGAAAATATTTGTATTTAGTGCATATAATAGTTGGTGGCATTAAAATAAACATTTGTGCAAAATTTTAACAAGGTAGTATTCTAGTTCAAAATGCCCAAAATGCTTACATTTTTATTCAGTATACTAGTTAGTAGCATAAAATTTTGCCAAAATCGAGGAATATTGGAGTGAATCATAACCCAAGTTGTTATTCCGGGCGAACATTTATGACCCCCCTCGCGACTAAGAAAGTGTTTTTGAGTCGATCGGTATACTTGAAGGTGGGCCTCATGCCGCTATTTTTGGGTGTTACAAACATCTGCACAAACGCATAATACCCTTAGTACGTATGTGGTGAAGGTATAAAAGTATGAGTTGTATTCTGATCAAAAGAATATATTAATGCTTGGACGGGCGAAATGATGCTATCAAACCTATTTATTTGTCCTTAGTGGACAAACATGGTAATTTATCATTGAGGTAAAAGGTGAACTTTCAGCGGAAATAAATCTAATTATAAGAAAAATTTATATATCTGACTATAAAGTTATATTAAGTAGTCATTACAAGTTATGTCATTCACTAATGAACGATTATTACCAACTTATTGCTGCAATATAACATTATAAAAAGTCTTGTCTTATGTGTTCCGTTCTTATGCCCTTCACATTAGTGATAAGGGTGTATATAAGTTTGTCTTTGGTAATTTCTTTAATATCCATTTAAAGTATATATTTTCTTGATCCTTATAGATAGGAAAGGTGATTTAGCGATGTCCGCCTGTCGGCCAATCTGTTGAAATTAAATTTCTAAGATCCCTTGATATTTTCGGACCTGTTTTTGGTATCAAACCATCAGGTATTCTTGTTAAAATTTTGCTATTGAAATTTAGCAAAATCATCCAAAACTGACAGAGATATAAGCCAGCAATCACGGATACCTCTGTTTATTTTTCTAAAATTTGTACATAAAACTCTTTCGTACGTGCCCCTACACGGGTACAGTGCAGAACCGACTTTTACTAATTTTTTTCCGAAAACATTTTTGTGGAACATACATCATATCTTCACCTTCTAACAGGATTGCTTTACAAATAATTTTTTTTTTAATTTTTTTTAAATCGCTCCCACAGCTGCAAGGGTGCTCCCATAAAGGTCAAATGTAATATAGACCCCATTTAACTTTTCTTCCTAAACTTTTTTGTGGAAGATACTTACCCTCCATCTTCAGTCCCTAACAGGGTTGTCTTACAAAATTTCAAAAATTTGGGTAAGCACCCTATAACTTCCCCGGAGTCGCTCTTAAAAGGAATAAAATGTATCATAGACCCCCATTTTCCCTTCCAAACATATTCCTGGAAAATACTTACCCCTTATCACTATCACCAAGGGGGTTACCATACAAAATTAAAAAAAATTATGTAAAAATATTTTTTGCTTCCCCAGAATCGGCCTTAGAGAAATAAAGCGTACGACCGACCCCCATTAGTCTCCCCTCACAAACATTTTCCTAGAACATAGTAACCCTCTATCTCCACCCTCTAAGGGGGTTGCCATACAAAACTTAAAAAAAAATTTGGTAAAAACCCCTATACGTTGTGAATGGTATATAAGATTCGACACAGCCGAATATGGCGCTCTTACTTGTTTCTTATATTTTCGTTAACATGCCACTTGTTATACACAAGACCATATCTAAGGGCTATAAATCATTTTACGTTATTGACTTTACCTTATTTGTAACCAAATTTATATTCTCAAATATGCTTGAAATTTTAACTAATTTTTGTTTTTGAAAATCAAAAGTTTTACGCCGCCCTAAATTATTATTTTCAATGTTTTGAAAACTTTTTTTCACTACGTGACCCACAGCGTAAAAAAGTTCAATTAAATTACACTTTCAACAATAATATAATAATAAATGTTTATTTAATTAATTTATATTCACAATCACAAAAAAACGTAAAAAATAAAATAAAAATAAAAATTTCAACAAATATTTTAACACATTCCTCTAGCACTCCGAAAAGCAACAACAACAGTTTAACAACTCATTTAATAGTTTAACCATTTTTAGAAACTGTAAGACACAATCTGTTGTAGTATGATTGTGAAAAACAAATTGGAAAACACATCAACTAAATGCTTAGAGAATTAACAAATTATTGTTAATTGCAATTTAATTAATTGATCAATTTCTGTCCATTCGCTTAGAAGTTGCTAAAATGTGTTTGAGAAAAACAAAAAAAAAATATTAAACAAATTTCACACAGACGTTTGTGTGATATTTAAGTGTTACAAAATTTCAAAAAACTTTAATTGTTTTGATTATTGAAATGCTTTTCCAATTAGATAAAATGTTTGTGGAGATATTCATAATGATCTTCATCACGACATTCTATTTGATATTACTTAATTAATATCTTATCTATCTATATATTGTTTTAATAGAATGTTCTTAAATGGTTAAAAATTTTTGAAATTAACTTTAAATAAATTTTAGAAAAAACTTAATTGTTATCAAATTAAAAACATTTAAAAATGCATTAAAATATCTTAATTAGCACTTTATTCAAAAAAAATATAAGGAAGAATTATTTCCCCTTTATTGGCCAATATTTTTTTTTATTTATTTTTATACCTCGAATTTGAAGTTTAGCAACAACCTCCCTTTAATAACAACGATCGGATCAATATCCTACTTCAATTAACTGATGTTTGTAATTGAAAAATTATGTTTCAAAACTCTTATGCCTTTCGATGTAGTAACTTAATTTTGCTTAAATAATATTTTATTTTAAAATATATCTTCTGGGGCCAAATCGTCACATTCGATTCGAATCGAAATTTAAAAATCTTATTAGAATTCCTATACTAAAAGCATTGACAACTCGATCAATCGAGTGAATTTTCGATTCGAATTGAATGTAACGATTTGACCCCTGGTCTAGAGTATTATAAGGTAAGGGCTTGGCCGGCCGGCTTTAGCTTTTTTATTTGTTTTATTTCAATATTAATTTTCTCTTTTTATAAAATGGCCAAAATTTACATACATACATACATATGTACATATGTTTGTTTGTACATTTTTTTTAAATCACTCTTGTTAGTTTCTATTTAAAACGTCAAATGAATAATTATGTTATTAAGGCTCGTTTGTGAAAAAAACACAAAAAAAATTTTTTTTTTGGCCAAGATTTTTTGAAATTTTATAAAAAGCGATGACGACTTCTGGTGACCCACATGTGAAATCGCTACGGCTAAAACAAAATTTTAAAGTGATAAAATTTTATTATTAATGTTTTTGGAACATTTCGAAACAAATTTTTAGCTGAGTTGAAAAATTATTTTAAAATTGTATTTAATTTTCGGAAGAACTGTTTTTATGTTTTGGGGCAGAACTAGAAAATAGTTTTAGGAAAATGCGTAGCAAAAACAATATGTATATATGTATGTGTGTATATAGAAAATTTAAATAATTTTAAGTTTAAGATTTCATATTTTAATCATGCTATAATTTATAGTTTTATTTTTTCCTAGAAACACTTTCAAAAATTAGGACTAAATTTTTAACATGACAAACAAGTGAGTGCTTTTAGGAAAATAATAAAAATATTTTAAATATTTTTTTATGTTGAAAATGACAAAAAAAAAAGACTTTTAGACCATATTCTAAATACTAATGTATTTAAGACATCATTTTTAATAGTAACGGTGCTATTATGACTGATTTATTAGCTTAAAAAAACTAGATTTAAAATAATTCTTTAAGACTTGACTTACAATAGGTAATTTTAATTGAAGCTGCCAACTTTTCCGTGGGGTCCCGCAGACCCAACACGAGTATCAACAAAAATCTAAACGAAAATATGACAATTGTTGACATGAATTCTCGATCGTGCGCAAAATATTGATTTTTCAAACTTCTTTATTCAAAAAAACTTTGATATTTTTATTTAACATTTATAGTTATTAATTTAGATTTCAATTTCTCTTTTTAATCCTTTGATTTTAATTTAAATTTTTTAACATGACGTAATAGTTTTATATTATGACCTTTTAATTTAATTATTTCAAGCTTTTTACTTTAAAAATGTTTTGTATAGGCAAAGAAAAAGCATCATTTATACTAATTAAGTCATACATATATACTTTTTATTGCAGTTATTGTGTCAAATCCATGACGCCGTTAAAACAAAATATACATGTTTAATTAATCGTAAAAAAATCTGTAATAATATATTATTAATATTAATATAAACAATTGTTAAATAACCAAAAAAATTAACAAAAGATCACGTACAATTCAGCAGTTTGTAATTACTAGTCATCAATGAATGCACAACAAACAGCCATTAAAACAAAAGCGGAATTGTAAGATATTTCATTCAAAAAATAATTATGCTTATGTAAAAGAATGAAGTCTTCAGTAGAGATTTGCTTAAGTATTTAAACTTATGATTTTGTGCCTTTTTGTAAAATTCAGCAAACAAATTTCGTTTTAAAGCACGCTACTACTTTATAATTTTCACTAATTCTATGATATAATTCTTGTTTAACTTTTTGTTTGTAGAAAAAGAACACAAGAATTATATTTTAATTTATTTTTCAACTTTTTTAAAAATTAAATATCAATTTACTCTTTTAAGTTACTGCCAACAAATGAGGCAGCCACTGCAAATTGTTTTAATTTATAAACAATGCAAGAATAATATTTCTAAAATTATTTTTCACGTACGCGTTTTAAATCTAGTAAAACAAATGTTTTAATTTGTTTAACATTTTTAAACATTATATGTCAAGATATTAATGAAAACTATAAAATTATTTGTTTGTGGAATAAGAAAAAAAATTAAATAAAAATATTTTTGATGCGCTTTTACTTTAAATAAGGTTTTTGCAAAAAAATTAATATTTGTTTAATGTATTTAAAAGCAAAATATAGATTTTTTGAAGAAGATCGTTTTAGCAGCAACCAAAGATATGACACAGTTTAAGGGCACTTAATATTGAACTTGTTATTTAACTTATAAAAATCCCTAACCAGTAGAAATAGTGTTATTAAAAATTTTATTTAAATTTCCTAATAAAATAATTGTTATATATTGCATGTTGATGAAAATGGTTCCCCTTTATAACAATTGTTAGTTAAATATTTAGTTGATACTCCTGAGTAACTATGTACATATGTGTTCAGGCGACAAATTAAAAATTTCTTTCAGCTTTGTTATAATTTTATTATTTTTTTTTAAGAAATAAGTATACATTTAAAAAACAGTTCAAACTTTTTTTTCTTATTTTGAATATTTCAGTGTCATTTTTTTAATCCAACAATAACCAACAAAATCTAACAACACCTACTTTAGTACGAATGTCTGGTTGTATGTGGGGGATTTGAATATAATTAATGTCTAGTTTATTAATTCAATTTTTTATATTTGAAAAGTAGAACAACATCTAAAACAATATGCAATTAAAGGCGCTTATACGGTGAAATGATTTGTCTTTTTTAAAACAATAACAACAATTTAAAATTTATAAATAAACACACAATGTCATTTCCAGGTAGAGTTGCCATATTTTTCTTTGGAAAAAATATTTTGAATTTCTATTAAATAATTAATATTTTCCGACTTTTATAACAATCAAAAGAATAATAATTCTTTCTGCCAAAAAAAATCAAAAACTAAATCGCACTTAGGTAAGGTTAGATAAGGTTAAGCAGACAGCCGTTAAAGGAAAGGATACAGATCACTTGGGAGGGCTTAATTCGATCCATTTACGTTACCTGGAGAGGATGATAGAAAAGAATAAGATAAAGGGAAAAAATAATTTAGAGAAGGAAAAGAAAGAAAGAAAGAAGAATGCAGCAGGCTCCGAACCCAAAACCCCCAGACTGGCAGACTCGTGCATTTACCACCGCATTTATCTACCGGGCCACCCAAAATCGCACTTAATTTCCAAAAATTTAGTTTTATGTCATCGTGGTGGTGTGCTTTATTTGACTCTCGGTTGTTTTTGCCTGATTTTTTCTTTAAATTTTTTTTAGTCTCTAATATTTTAAACTTGTATACTTAGTTAGGCCTTTGTAAGATTTTGAGGGGATTGAGTTATGTCTGTGAGGGGAAAGCTTTTTTAAATTTGAAACACTAAGGCAAATTAAATGAACTTCACTTAGAAGTAATAAAAATTTTTAAAGGCAGTTTGGTTTAGAATTTAGCTAATTCGTCTAAGCACAAACAAATATGGAAACACTATTAGATATGTTAGGTCTAAATAATTTCTAATTTTCAGCTCATGTTTGTTACTCTCCTTTTAAACTTTCCATTAGAAATTTTTAATATTTTTGCGATATTAACTTTAAACATAAATGTTTTAATGTGGACCTAATTTCCCCCATAAGTGCAACGTTTTCTTCACTCTGGCAATACTGTTTTAATCTTTTTAATATTTGCAATTTAAAAAGATTTAAACTTATTTAACAAACCTTAGTTTTGATATTTTTTGATGTCATTGTTTTATACTAATGTGATTTAAATATGTATAGCGATAATAAATTATTTTTTTTTTATTTTATGTGTCATTAACAAAAAAAAAAAACACATTTAATTGCAAAAATGTGTGCCTTTTTAAAGAGCATGAATTAGCATACATATGTTAGAAGTTTTGCTTTTTAGTTTAACCCACTTTAGATTTTTGTTGCGTTTTCGCATTATCTAAAATATTCTCGGCTCAATTGCAAATGTTAGCAGTAAGAAACAAATGTTCTTTGCACTTTACAAATTCACAAAATATTAATTTTATACTAAATAAAGTTGCAGCTTTTGTTTTATTCAGCTGAATTATTCTAAGGAATTTTCTTGCTGGTAAGAACTGGGTTAATGAATGCCTTACAAAACGCACGAAAAGTAATATCTTTTCTGTGACCACAGGGGCAGTTTTCTTTAAGACCACACAGCGAATGTGCACCACAAAGTAAATTCTTTAAACACTTTATATTGTAAATCATTTGACACACATTAGAAAGGGTTAAAAAATGTGAAATAAATACAGTTGTTGTACAACAATTTGCACGAATTGGTAAGATTAATAAGTGTGTGTGGGTGAGCAGGATTTGTTTGCAAAAAGTCCCTAAACATGTATTCCTTAAAAATTCTTACAATTTATGTAGTACAATTTACATAAATATAGAAACATTTTGCAAATTTAGGTATAAAAAAATTTTTATCTTAAAACATTAAAGAAGTTATCAAAAGTATTTTATTTTTAAAATATTATAATTTACCCCAAAAACTGTCTCTTGTTAGGAGTCACTCACTACTTTTTGTAAATGTTTATGGTAAATTTTCATGTTTAAAACTAATTTTGTTCAGAGTCTCTACATGTGTTAATTAAATGACACGCACTCACAAGAAAACACATAAAAACAAACTTTTCCCCACATCAAAACAGAGACTGCAATCCCATACTTCTCACCCTTTGATGTAAAGCGTTACAAAAGAAAACAATAACACACATTGATGCAATAAGTAGAACTAAATTAATTAAAAACGAAAAAAAAAAAATAAAACTTAAAAGGGGTAGCAAGTTACAAGTACAATGTGACAACATTATCACAAACTACTGCAATTGATGATCCAATGAACTTTGTTAATTAATCGGTGCAAAGAAATCGGGTCAATGTTGTTCATTGGATGTTAAAACATTATTCATTTACACTTAATGCAAGTTTGTTTGTTAATTGCCAATGTAATAATAAAACACCAACAAAAGTTTTAATGTTGTGGAAAATCAAAGGCAATTAAATGGGGGAAGTTTTTAGTGACATCTTTGTTTTGTCTAAGGAATATATTACAGAGTATGTTTGTTGGTTAGGATGACTAAAGGTTCAATTATATGTGACTTACCATAACGCCATAACCATAATAAACACTTGCAAAAATATATCTTTTAGCACCAGTTTGTGTGTTTTTCAGCTTTTAGTGCGTATTGATAAGTAGCTTTGTGTTTTTGTTATAAGTTGGTATTGGTGTGTTCTCTAACTAAATATGGTGTGGTTTGGTAAAATGAAAGCAAGAGCAACAAATTTGTTTTTCTATGTTTCGTTGAAACAGTTACATACATATAATGATGTTTAACCATAAATACTTTTGGTGTGTTTTCTTATTCTGGCTACATGAGCCAGTTTTTCTATTTTTTAAATTTTCTTTAAATAAATTAAACAAATTTAGCTAAAAAAAATTAAAACTGCATCGTAACTATATACATTTAAGTCAAATTTAAAATTAAGATTTAAATTATTAAAAAATACAAAATAAATTTATATTATTTTATCTTAATTTTTGAGCTTGAGATAAAAAAATGCTTTTTTAAATTTATTTTATTCATTTTTAAACACTATAGCTACAATAAACTTTAAAAATCAAATTTTTGTTTCATTCACAACCTTTTATATAAACGATCTTGTGTATTTGTTGTATCAACAGTAATAAGAAAATATTTATTATACCATTGTTATTCAGCACAAAAAAAAACAAATACATTCCACACTCAATGCAAAACCATAAACAACAATATTTGTTTATAAAGGTAGAGTAAGTGCGCAAAAGCAAAACCATACCATATCATTTACACTTATTCACACACTTACACCAAAAAGAACTGGTATGTACATGGATGTACAAAGTATATCTGCTTTTGAAATACGTTTTGTTATATTTTTGCAGGTCTTTAAACCATAACCGTTGCCATAAAAACCAAAACTTAATTGGTTTCTATGGTTATGGTTATGGTGTAATGGTAAGTCACCTTTAATCAAATACAGTGTTGCCCATAAGTTTGGTTCGAACAGCTGTTTTCTGTGGCTATGATTAAGTCACGTATAAATGAACCTTAAATGATTATGCCCACACAGCACATAAGTGATAGGGGTACTATGTGTCTGAAGGGGGTTTTGTAATCCTCATAAATAATAGCCTAAAATTTACCTTTGATTATACTGAACAACTCACGAGTCATTTCCTGAGCAGACTAGACAATGCATGTCTATCCGTCTGTCTGGGCTGCTGGGTTTCCCCATATTAGCTCTTATCCCAGAAATAATAATAAATATTGTATTTTGGTATTAGGGTATTTAGGAATTTAAACTTAAAGTTAATAAAATAATCTGTTTAAATTTTCGTATGCTTTATATTGATGTTCTCAAAAAATTTATTTTTTACAAAAAATTATTCTTCAAAGAATGATATTTTTATAAAAAAAATTATTTTCATAAAGTTCTTTGCTTAAGAAAAAAGTTCATTACTTTTTTAATATTTAAACAATTTGTAGAATATTTAAACCAAATACTCTATCAAGACGCATGTATATCAGGTGGGATTAGTTTTACAAAAACAACTAAATCGTCATACGCATGTCAAAAACAGATAAGAAAAACTCACAAATTCTTTCTTTCTTTTTTTTAACTTTTCTTAGAATACTAAAGTTGTTGTTTGTAAAAAGAGAAAACTTCATAAACAAAATTTGACATTTAAATAACGAAATACCGTTACTCAGCTGATTAACCGAGGTCACCTGATGTACATGCGCCTTGCACTCTATGTTAAGAAATCTCTGGGAAATTTATCTCTTATTTATATTTCTCCAATTCATAATAACGTTTTTAAAATTTCGAATTTGTCGTGTTAAAAAAACTATTTGTGTATAAATTAAAGAAATACATGTGATATACAAAAGCTCTTTGCATTAAAATTTTTATCCAAAATTTTTTAAAAACCTTTTAAATTACAAATTAAAAAATACGTACTTATTTATATACATATGTATGTATATGAAAACAGCTTCAACAAATATTAACTTAAGCTCTATGAGGCAAAAACATTCTAAGTACAATCAATAACAACTTAATTAACGTAACAAACAATTACACATATACAAACATACATATCAAAGGTTTTAAATGAACTTGATTAAAATACAATAAAAATGAAAAAAAGTTGAGAAAATGTACTACAGAAGCATAAACAAATTAACCGGTTTCATTTAAAATACATTTGTATCTTCAATAAGAGAAGATCAATATGACATCACTAATGATGTCATTTGTTGAAAAAACAACAACAATTTCAATATTTTTATATCAATTACAAAAACAACAAAGGGTGGTCATGTTTATTATGGCATTCTGTATGTAATACATTAAAATATTTGTTAAAGGCATCCTAAGACTATATCTGCCTGTCTGGGTTAAAGCACGTTTAAGCTGAAGGGGGAGGAGAATAAAATTTAGTTAAAGTCCTTTTACCTAGTAAATGGGTTAAAACAATTTTTATAGAAGAAATTGGAAATTATGCTTGTTATGCAATCTTATCTTAAGCTATGAAGTGCTTTATTGATTAAATGGCGGTATAACACTAAAATAATTCCTATGTTTTCAATTACACACTTTTTAAAAAGTTTTTGTTTTTAATTAAAACTATAAAAGTATAAACATTTTATTTATATTAATTTTTATTTATTTATTTAATTTTGGATCGTAATAAATAAATATTCTTTTAATTAAAAACATAGGTATTTTTTTAACAAATCAAGAAAATTTAAATAAAGGGTTTTTAATAAATTTATATAAAATTATTTAAATTTATTTTGAAATAAATAAATATAAATTAAATAAATATAATTATGTTATATATATACCAATTCGTTAAATGATGAAAAATCAATTAAATGTTATATCAATACCACAAACTTTTTAATTGAAAATTATTTTTATTTTTCTTCTGTGTAACGAGCATAACATTGGGCATGGGTATACAAAATTCGGCATAGCCCTATTAAGCCCTCATATTAAGTTTAACAACTAAACTAAGTAAATCCAATATTATATTATAAAAAGTACATAAAAAAACGACGTATTTTTTGTTGATGATAAAAGGAAACAGAGCAGATCATATGTAATAAAAAAACGAGTACAACCCAATATAAAAGCAATTACGCATAAAAAACGTTTTGTTAAAAAAATAATATTAATGAAAAAAAAAACAGATTTCAAATTTGAAAAAAACGCCCATTTAACAAAACCAACAACAAACTATTTTAATTTACTAAAGATCTAAAAAATTTGTTTTATAATTTTATACTCTGAGGAGAAATACATAAATACGCATAATAGATAATTAGATACAGAAGTTTTAACATAAATAAATATGAAAAACATATTGTCGTTGTTTTCTAAAGATTGAAAAAAGATATTTTCTTATACAGTTTAAAAGCATAAATAAATTTAATTTTCAAGTTCAAACTTGAAAGTTTATAAAAACAAATAGGTATATTTCAATAAATTAAAAATACAACATTATTCAAAAACTTTTACGTACACATGTACTCACATACATACGTGCATAAAAATTACTTATGTATAATCATTTTAAAACGAGTGTTTGTATTTACAAATTAAATGGCAAAATAGAAATTAATAGCACTTCTCTTTCATTGTATGAAGTTCGTTAAAATTTTAAATTTGATCAAGTCATTCAATGTCTGTGGCATAAGATTTGTTCCCGAACGCTACTTTAAGTATGTGGGTGATATAACTTAAGATGTGAATCAGAATGTTAAAACTTTTATAGCTAAGTCTAGTGGCAAATTTTTATTGTTATATACGATTGTTCTTCCAAAAAGTAATTAACGGTGTAAAGGGAGGGGGGAGGGGCCGTTGGAATTATCGATCCTGCGGTTTTGTCAGTCGCGATGTCGGAGTGGTCGACTGAGCGTTCGCTGTGGAGACATTTTAAAAGTAAAGATTTTACTAAACTGTTTGTTGGCAATTTTGTTCAAAGCTCAGTATTCGGAGAATACGTGATGGACCGCGCAACTGCTAAGGCTATTAATGGCTCACGGCCGGGACCCAGTCGATTTTCAAATACCCCCGAAAACATTGAACTGGTTAAAAGCAGTTTACTTGAAAATTTGCGAATTTCAATACGGAAAAGAGAAGTCTCACTGGGACTTCCAAGAGCGATTATTTGAAAATTTAAAAAAAGTTCCATCCTTTTAAAATTCAATTCGTTAAAGAACTGAAAGTGACTTTGATTTACGCAAAAATTGTTTGTGAAATGATGTTGGAGCGTTTTCGCACTGTAAATCCCATTTTTGAAGCGACAAGGCTTATGTTCACTTCAACGCACACGTCAACAAGCAAAACTGCCGTTATTGGTCTAAAAAAACCCGCAATCCTCGATTGAAATATCAAAAACTATTGCATAGCCCCAGGGTAACTGTTTGGTGTGCCGTATTCCACGCGTGAGATAATTGGAAAATTTTTTTTCCTAAAATTCTCGAGACCAGGCGACAAATGTCAACGGTAAAAATTGTCGAAGCATGATTACGGAATTCTCTTTGCCAAACAAGTGACCTCATCCTTCTTACTATTCACACTCGTGGTTTCAACAGGATTGGGCGACTGCACATTTCCCCCAAAAACTGATCAGTCGCTTTGGGGGCATTCCATGGCTACCGAGGTCAACCGATCAAACTCTAATGGATATTTTTTATGGGGCTACTTCAAAGAGAGGGCTTATTATGACAATTCCCAATCTCTTATAGCTTTAAAGGAAAATATTCGTCGAGAAATCAGCTCAATTCAGCCAAGTTTTACTGCAGTGTGTGGTGCAAAACACAAGGTTCATTTTGGAAGACTGTGTTCAACTCGACGAAAGACATCTGAATGACATACTCTGTTAAAAATAAAATCCGCATTTCCATTCTATCGTTCAATGCTCTTAATAAAACTTTGCGTCAATTATAACGTTTTTTGTTTAAGTTTAAAAATATAAATCCGCCACCAGACACCCTGTATCACATACGTACAAAATATTATTTTCCATATCCCTGTTTACATTCCTGATATATATCGTCATCTAAAATCCAAGAGGACGTAACTTACATAATCTAAAAGTGCGAAAATGGCACACATGTTATATGTTTATATATTAATATTTAATTCACAGTTGTATATGTAATAAGTCATCTTAATCTACAACATTTAATTAGTGCTTTGTATTATAGAAATAGTTTTTACAACTCGAACCACAATTTTTCCTATATTTTTTAAAGGCTGAAGTTTGTTAGTTGCAATTTTAATTTATTTTTTTCTTTTTAAAAGCTTGACACAAGAAATTAACAACTGTTGTAGTTTCTACATATTACAACAAGTTGTGAATTGTACTTGTTTTTAGATACTGCGTAGAGTATTTTAGTTTCGATTTAACTTTAACTTGAACTTATTTATCTGTGATTTTTTTATTTAATTTTTAAGGGTTTCATGTTCAATTTGCAATTTTATTTAAACTACAATAAAGTGAAGCGTGGGTTGCAATTTATTGCAGCAATAATAGTTGCTATAATTGCATAAAGTACTTTGTAATTTTTTTTTTCTCTTTTATAGAATTGTTGATGCTTACTTTTCTTTGGAAAAGCAGAGAGTAATTGTTAATTTTGTTGTCTGGCTTTTTAAGTGATGATTAAATTGTCAACAAGTGATGCAATGATTGTCTCCTAGAAATAAGATTTAAGTTTAAAAACAAATCGTAAACGATTAAAACCTATTTTTTTGTTAAAACATGATGGCCAGGTTTTTAATGGGTCCTTTAAAAATATAAAGTTTTTATTAAAACTTATTTCTAAATGTCTGTTCAAATTTGTTAAGAAAAAAAATCTTTGACACATGTCATTTATATGCAAAAATTTATGAACGCACCTAATATACCTATAATGTAGTAATAATAATATTAATACGCTAATTTTGTCTTTTAAAAAACCATTAGAAAATAAACGCACATTTAGTCTGTTAATAAAATTAAGTTTCAAACAACAACAATAATTCTATTAAATCCGATATAAATTAAAATGTTAAAAAAATTAAAAAAAAATTTAAATACGCGCAACATTTGTATTCAAGGTGCGCAAGATTTATTTAAAAAAACCCACAGAGTCAGACTTTTTATAAAGTCGACCTAAAGACAAGCTTCAAACATGGTGATATAACGTTTCTAATGTTAAATTAATATTTTGTTGTTGTTTTTTATTTATTTATTTTGTATTTGTGAATGAATGATGACTTCGTTTTTACGTGTAGATTTTGCATTTGGAAAAAGTTTTGTTTTGACTTTTTAACCAAAGGGAAAACGAAAAAACATAAATAAAATGGTTTACCGGCCGCATCTTAAATATATTTCTGTAGGTGATAGTTTTTTTTATTTTTAAAATATTAAGCATGCGTAACAAACATAAAAATGTACAATGTTTGAAATGTTTAAGGTTTTAATGAATATTTTTCTTGAATTTTTTTTATTATAACAAGTCACACTGTCTGCGATTTTGTTGTGTGTTGTTCTTGTTGTTATATTTGATGAATACAAAAGTGTTAACTTGTACCGCACTTTGACAAACATGTGCCTGTTTTGAGATACTACACTCAAAAAATTATTTATGTATAATGGTGTGGAAATGCTTCTTTTAAAAATTATCAAATCAGTTAAAAAATTAATATTATTATTGGTAATTTTTTTTTCGTTTAAAAATAACTAGGAAATACTTCTTAAACAACAGTTACTGTAATAATTTCCAAATATAGAATTTGTTAGTTTTGTTTAGTAAAAATCATTTAGTGGAACTGTGATAAAACAAACTTCTTAATTGAATGACATTTTTAGAAACCCATTTTTTAATATGGTTGAACTAAAACTTTTTTAATTTTTTAAAGTTTTTATTTATAAAAAGAATTAGGTGATTCACGCTATAGTTAGGGGACTTACAAGGTGTCCTATTGTCATATTGTTATAAAATTTTACAATGGTTTTTTTGTCTTTCATACATAGTTCTTTAAAAGTACTACGTCATTTAATATACTTATTAAATTGTCACAACAACTGCACTTACACCTGCGCCGAGTGTCCAATAGTTGATAAGGGCTGTAAAACCATTGTCAATATTTATGACAATAGGACAAATAGAACACCTTGTGAATCCCCTAAATGTCAAACTGTCATATACATATTGTAAAATAGTATTTTGGCAAAATGTTAAATGCATTTAAAAACATGTATATTTAATGGGTTATTTCACTTTATATTTAGGCCTTTAACTTATTTTTATCAGTTCTAAAATATGATATCAAACAGAGTTGATACCGCCACTGTTTATTACAATTTTAGTTCTTTTAGGCCAGTACCTCGTTTCTGTATTTTATGTGAGAAGTTCTTTAGTCTAGAAAAATGAAAATGAAATGAATCAAAGAAATATATTTTTTTTATAATTTCAACTAACATTATTTTAAATTTATATAAATCACACTGTGAATGACTAGAATACTTTTATAATAGGTGTGTTCATTTACAGAAAATTATCACTAATTTTCGATAATTATTACTAGTAAGTGTTCAAGTACACAAAAAATTAGCAGCTAGAGAGCCAAAAATGAGCGTAATATGTTTAGAAACAAAAATGTTTCTGATAATTTCTACTAGTAAAAAATTTACTATCAGAAATTATTCAAACAGTTTTTCTGTCATTATGCTTTGAAAAAAAATTTAAGTTTTTAATTTTTATAAGTTTACAATAACAAAATACATTTGCTTGCAAGTTTTGACTCGTTAAATTTGTAAAAAAAGAAATATTTTTTAAGTCTGTCTGGTGTACAAATCATTTTAAAATGAAAAAATAATACTTTTTATAAGATCAGAGTTGTATTTTCAAAGCAGCTTTTTTTGTGTACTGGTATGGTACCAACAACACAATAAGCTGTGATTTTTAATTGGGGGAAAAATTATACGATATTTTATCAGATAGTTAGTCCTAGCTGTAATACAGCATTTTCATTTGTTCCAGTCAGAACTTTGGTCGATCAGTTATCGCGCATTCTCCTTAAAGTCTTTTAGAAGTTGTGGCTTTTTGACAGAAAATCAAAACTTAAAAAAACCTCAAAGAACCTAGCTAAGTCAAAAATTTTAGTGATTATGGATCAATATCGTTTTTTGGTTACAGTTAAAGTGTTTATCTGGGCGATAACGGATAGAATGGCTCCTTGTAATTGATCCGAAGGTTCATAGTGTTTCAGAAGCGTTATAATTTCTATACGTACATATCTTTTAAAATAAAAAAAGCGACGACGTTCACTTTAAATTTTGCATAAAATCAATTTGTTTTGTTCGCTTAAAAGACAATGTGTAACATTCAGATGCATAGAACGTCATCCGGTGTGACAGTTTGCTGTTATTAGTAACCAGTGCACAGGCTTCTAAGCACTTCTTTTATCTGCATTTTTAAACATAAAAAAATCCATAAATATAAAATAAATATTGTAGATATTACAAACTTAGAAAAATGGCATTTAAAACAGTTAACTCTTCTATTATTTTTATCACAACTGTTGTTGCTTTCAAATGTTTAAGACCCTTCAACAAACTTAATTACACTTTAATTCACAACAATATCTAAAAAAGAGTAAAACATTAAAAAAGTGACCTAAAATAAAAAAATATGACTCGAATTCTTTTTGTACAATAAAAGGTCAAGAAAAGTCGTTTGTAATGTTCAAACAAGAGTTGTAATTAAAAGCTCAAACACGCACAAACAAATAGACATTTTTACGATTTAACCCTGAAACAATTCTTTTACCGAAAAATTGGTTACGAACTACAGAAAAAAAAACAACAAAAAAACAATGTTTGTTCAAACAATTTCTTTCTTTTTTGTTTTTTTTTTAATAAAAATCTTCTTTGAAAACTCCAGCATGACATCATGTTAAAAAGATAAAATAAAAGCTTTTTAACTCCAAAAAAAAAAAAATATTGTAAAATTAAAACAACAATAATGTTAACATTGTTTTTAATTAATATTTTCTCTTTTTTTTTAAATTTTAGATTACAACCAACACCTAAAGTTTTTATTACATACGAAAACCAACAAGATCATCTTATCATTTCGATTGTGAAATATCCCACCCGCAGAGTTTGAAAAAGCTTCTCAAAACAAATTATTTCAAAGAAACTCAATCCACCTATTTTAAGTTAAACATTTAAATTAGTTATTTAAGGAGAATTTTATAAACCAAAATACTAATTTAACTGGCTTAAACATGGGAGCCTTTTCCAGAAAGCCCAGAGTCAATAAGACTCTGATATCGCTAAAAGTGGTAGCCTTCTTTGTATTGAGCGGTAAGTATTTCTGATTTTTTTTAAATGTTATATTGCGATTAGTTATTACCAATTCCATCTTAAACTTGAAATAATTCAAATGGGTCTTATGCAAATTATTAAGAAGTTACTAAAAAAATATTTATTTGCATGTTTTAAAATCAAAAATAGAAAAAAGGCCTTTCTTCTCTTAAAAAGAGAGCAGTAGAATTTGAATGAATGTTAATTTGAACAGAAAAATTTTTGAATTCATACAAATTGTTTTTTGTATGTACATACATATGTTGTACATTTTCGAAAATTTATTATCAAACTTTTGGAATAAGCTCTTATTTTTTCCTAATGAAAATTGACATTGAATTTAATACTACCGCACAAATTTAAAAGTGCTGCCAAGCTTTTTACATGTTCAAATTTTGCATCACTTGATATTTTTCTAAAAAATTTTTAATACAATTTTGTGGATTATTGGAACGCGTTAGATAATGCGCACTGCTTTTCGAAAGCCAAATATGAATACGAATTATATAATAACGGTTTGGTGCGACAAAAATTTAAAGACTTGTAGGTGCAGTCTGGTTGGTAAGCTGTGTGAGCTTAAGCTTAGCCCAATCTTTCTTATTGCAGTTAAAAATCTTTAATTGTCGAATGCTTATTATAACAAAAAAGAAAAATTTAAAGCAATATTAGTAGCGAAAGTAAAAATAAAAAAGCTATCTTTGCTGTGAGTTTTGTACTCTGATATCCAATTTCGATTAAGGTATTATACCCCTGAGCTGTTAAAAAATACCTGGAATTTTTAATTAACTTTCTAATGAGCAATCGCCCTCTACCAAATTCCTCCAGGATATTCTTTTGTAAGCTAAGTCATAGCCTTATTCCTCTTAAGCATCATTTTCCCTTGTTATCAATTCCGATTGCTTTCATGAGTTATTTGGCAGACCTCATTTAGGGCATGACAGCATATTTTATAAGAATTTTTTCAATGCAGCAGCTTAACACCAGCCCTCCAACCCAGTATAAAATAGAAATTGTCATTGAAAAACAGTGAAGCACCAGACTTTTACCTCATTTTCTCCTAAAATTGTTTAATGCTGCTAAGATTTTTTCCGCTTTTCGAGGAAGCCTGTCGCATGGAGAAATAAATGAATGACTGTAAACAAGGTATCCCTATGAAAATCTTAAGAAATATGAGCTTTTCTCAATGGTGAAATTGTCGAGGAATATCGCTTTTCTTGATTCCATATTTGCAAGAATCCTTTTAAACCACATAGATATTGCGAATTAAAGTTGAAAAGACGGATTATACCGTCTTTGAAGTTATTTTCTGGATCAAACTATGGAATCTGTTAAGCTTCAGGTATTCCATCTAAGCTCATTACCGTTGTAAAAAGTGAAGATGTTGGCTTCTAATGCAGAATTTTACAAAGCAAACGGCCCTTAGAACTGTTCTTCCCGGAATTGGGTGCAAGACAAGGTTACCTATTTTTCCTATTACTTTATTTGCTCCTTCAGACAATATTTTGACAATACGGTTGTTTATAGTAAACGTGGTATATAATGAACTTTCTCCAGTCATCTTGACTAAGCTGACGATATTCCCTTTCTGTTTACAAAATATTCGAAAATGCAATCGAAGCTTGATAACGTAGTTGGCCACTCAGCAAAAGTTATTCTTGGAAGCATGGTTTCATCAGAGAATGACACAAAATCGGGAGCTGTGGAAGAAAAATATAGGTTTTTTAGTTACGGACTATTCTAAAGTCAACCGTTATTTTAAGGAAGACCAAAATATATAAGTCGAAGGTGCTATCAGTGATGCTTTCAAGCTGACAAACAATAACAAATAACACAGGAAAAGCCGCATCGATTTCATTTCAATCATAATTACATCAAAGAAATGGTGAAACGAAGAATCCAAAAGAAATAAGTGGTCAGGACTTAGGTTGGCATCCATAAGGTAGTAGAAGATGAGTTTGGCTAAACATTACTTGTAAAAGAAGCTTGCTCAAAGATAAAAAAAGCTAGCTGTTAGAAAGTAACAGAACATCTTGGAGACATTTTGTAGGGACCCTAAGCACTACAGGGAGTTAAATGGATGTCCATTTTTACTTTTTCTTTAGGTAGTTATAGGGATTGGATTAATGTTTTTTTTAATAATTATTATTTTGCACGAAGCACCATAAGCTCAATTTATATTTAAAGCAAAATACGGTGTTGCTGAGATCGGTATCTCTTCTTTACGAGATTCCTTAAATAACGAAAAACATTGCCTTGTTATATTTAAAAATTTTTGTTATAAAGTTTTTTTTGCAAAATCATAAGACATACGTATTTAAAAAAAAAGTTTTTAAATCAAATTTAAAAACCATTTTACTTCTCCTTTAGGTATCTCAGCTTTGCATATACTCAACAATCGCATGCCCACAGTGCTGGGCTTAAATTTCAATGAATATCGCAACATAACTATTATTGCCACATTTGTATCGATTTTGGGTCCACTTATAGCAGGTCCTTTGGCAGATCGTTTTGCTGCCAAAAATCCCAATAACTTTGGCAAAACTCTTAGAATTCTGACAGCTATATTTTTGCTTATAACAGCCATTATATATGCCTGTCTGTTTGCGTTGCCCGAGGTTAAGCGTGGAGAAGCTCATCAGCCACTGGTTAGTTTTGGCTGTGATGCCAATGGTGCTGTAATATTTCAACAACGTTGCACAGAAGACAATCAATGTCATCACTGGAAGTCTAAAGAGGGTAGTATTAATTTAACCAGATGTACATATACCTGTCAAGATCCCACACAATATGAGAACATGTATACACCCTGGCTGGAGAGTATACCCACACCTTCACCCTCTACCGAACACAGTTCAGAATTTGATTACGAAGATGAATCGGCAGCAGCAGTAACAGAGAGTTTAAGATCACGCAGAAGTGTTAAACGTATGCAACAATCATCTGAATCGGGAGCTGCAGAAGTTATAAGTTCTGAAATACGTGCCAGACACAAGAGAGCTTTTAAATCGGCTCCAAATAAGGTATATGTCGAGCCACCACATTTGTGTCTGACCCAGAAAAATGCAAAAGGTGAAAATGTGGTTAAACATTGTCATGTTTATACTGATGATACAACCAGCATATTGGTGCATACGGTGATGAAGGCAGCCACTAATGTGGAGAATGATACACATTCAGCGGAATGGTGTAATTATCCTTTGGGTAAGTTTTTTGGTATCCTTAAGTCTAGAGTTTTTTTTTTAAGAGTCAGTAAGAAAGATTTCTTTTTTAACTTTTGTAGATGGTTTTCAATGTCAAATACCCTTGCAGCAGGCTAACTATATGATCCAATTGAAAAACAATAGCGATTGCAAGCCCATGATCGAATGCCAGGTTATTGATCCTTATGAGAGTAAAGGCAGTGTTTTGGCTGACAGTGAATGCATTAAGATCGAAGGAAATTTAAGCTGCACTTTAGGTGGTTACACGGCCATACGCATCTTGGGTGATATCTTTGCTTTAGCCTGTTTGACTTTGTTAAATACAGCCATTGTAATTGCGGTCCGTGAAACTTCAGAGGGTAGAGGAGAAGTTTGCCGCCAGTATGCCTGGGGTGCTGTGGGCTATGTCATTTTATTCTGCTCATTGGATTTGTTTTTCTTTAAAGAAGATGAAGGTGTAATTGTGGCTTTGATTTTAGTGGTCATCTGTTTTGTGTTGGGAGCTATTGTTCTGCTACTGGCCACCCAAATGCCCTTGAGTCCACCCGAATGGTGGTGGCATACCAAGACTGGGCAGTTGGTCTATCCCATGTCGGCAATTCGAAAATATAGCCCCGAAATTATTGTATTAACCTTGGTGGCCATTTTGTTTGGCACCTTCTGGGGCAGCATTCACAGCTATTTGTATTGGAGCTATTTGGGTGAATATGCTGGCTATTTCTCCGGTTTGATTTTGATATTGGTTTTGTTCTTAAACGTCGACAAGTTCATAGAATATTGTGGTCATTCCAATATATTCATTGCCGGTTTTGCATTATTCGTTATACGTTTTACGGCCTTGGCTAGCACCGATACGGAATGGTTGACCAATATTATGGAAGTAGTTGAACCCGTTATTTTGGGCATTGTCTGGATAACCATCATTTTGTACATGCGTCACGCCATGCCACGTAAATTTACTGCCACTGGCCAGGCTTTGGCAGTTATTGCCTTTTTTGTTTTGGGCAAAGGTTTTGGCGCTCTAATTGGTCTAGTGCACGACAATAAGAAGGGCATACACACTCAAGATGATCTCATAAAGTTTGAGTGGTTATCGGTGACCGCCTGTATTATTGCTTTGGTCTACTTCGTTATCTACAATCTAATATTGGCACCACGCTGTACTGCTAAACCAGTACATTTGGATGATTTAATGTCTGGTTCTGCTTCTCAGAACTTTACGAATGGTACAGGCGCTGGTAATAGCAGTACAGGCGCTGCCGCTAATGGTGCTGGAACTGGTACCGGCAATGGCAACAGTTATTCACCCTTAAGAGTGTATCACAACGAAAGAGGAAAGAAGGGTCAATTTAGATATTAAATTTTGTTTTTAGTTTATTATTTTTTTTTACACTTTATCGCATAACTATTAATTTTTATTTTTGTTTAATTTAAAATGAATATAATTTTAAGCTTAAAATAAAATGACAAAGTAAAGTTAATAAGAAACAAATAATTGAAAAAACAAATAAATATTGAATATTTTCTATAAATTATTACAAAAAACAAAAGCTTAACTTTTAACGATAGCACAGTTTACGTGAAATTATTTATTTTAAAGTATGTTTTTTAAATCACCAAATACAAGTTGAAAGAAAAAAAATAAATAAAAAAATTAAAAAAAATTTTAAAATGAAACATACAAATGACCTTTTTTTATATAATGTCTCCAAACGTCTCCATTATTGTACGTTTTGGCTAAGGCCAATTCATACTAGGTGAACGCAGGGTGAAAAATTCGTACCTATAATGTCAAACACAAATATGGCATTATTAAAAAAAATCAAATTATTTGCAGAAGAAAAACGTGAATAAAACTAATTTTACACGGTTTTTTTTGCATAAAGCACAAGAACGCATCATTTGGTTTTACTATTTGTTAATTAAAACACATTTGTAAATTTTTAGTTTAAAAATCTAACCAACGCGTAATTTTTTTAATCAAGAAGAAGCACATAGACAAACTTTTGACATATTGTGAGGAAAAATGCACGAGCAAAAAATAGTCAGGTGATCTGTCGAGACCACCTTCTCTATGAGTTTGCCTTCGTTTTGGCGAAACAAATTAATGCATAATCAAATGTCAAACTCCAAATAAAAAAATCCGGTATTTTTAGACTGGGGTTTTCATACACTGATTTTGACGTTTGTGCAGGCATGGATATATCTCGTCAAGATGTACATACAACTAGCCATCAAGCAGATATTAATGGCATACCGTTCAGTGTAAATTGTTTTTGTTTTTAAACGTCAAACATAAAAGCAAAAATAATTTACATTAAAAACTGCGCCATAAATATCAGCTCGATGGCTAATGGAGACGTTATATTACAAGTTTTTTCCGTAACGTTTTCCAGAAAATAATTTTTAAAATGTCTTTCACCCTGTCTTAGTCTCAAGAAATGGTATAATTATACAAGGTATTTTGCAAATGGCCGAAAACTCTTTTTCTACGAACTTTGCAAAGAAGACAGTTTTCGAACTGCCTTCATTTGACCTACATTTGTCCTATTTACTTCAATAGTGTTGTAACTCAAAAAACATAACCAACTGTCCGAGGAAATTTATCGATTTCAAACTGAATTTACAAATTTTGGTTTTCTCTAAACTGAGTCCATGATACAACTAATCAGGTAATCTCGTCCCTGCAACAACTACAAATTAGAACCAAAGTGTCAAACAACAGCTGATAGAAAGAAAAACGATTTTTGTTGTTTTATTTCCACAGGGAGAACATAATTTTGAAATCTTGGCACTAATCAGCTGTGCCGACGAGACTACCTGGTTCTTTGTATCATGACTGAGTCCAAATAATTTTAGTTTAATTTAATTGGAGTTCACCAACCATTTGTTTGAATTTGGTTTTGTAAGACCATTTGATTCAAAATCTACTAGATTTACAAAAATAAAGAATTTTTGTAGTAAAATGGCTTTGAAGTTTTTGTGTATTTAATTATTTTTCTAAATTTAAATAATTTTTTTTCTAACATTTAAATATATAAATAAATAAACACTAGTGTATGTAAGGAAGGTTTGTGTGCTTTTCAATCAATCTAAGTCCAGTTTTTTTATAATAAAATTTAAATGAATCTCATTTGCGTTTCTTCTTAAAGAGGGTTTTGTAGTATTTAATTTAAAATCCATCAACTTGAAGTTTTAACACTATTGAAGTAAACGGGCGTGATATATAAGAATAGAAGCTTAAATCTTCTTCCAACCTTAAGACGTTTTTAGATGAAAGTACATATTTTTTGTTAATACTTCCTTAAATTCCTTTGAGCTGTTATTATCAGATGCAAATCAAATGCATCGATGTAAGAAAATTCAAATTTTATACAATTGGAACTCAAAACTTTTTTTAAGATTATATTCAATGTGAAATCAATCGGACTGTAAAATTCGAAATCGGATTTTATGTTTGTATCCATCAAAATGTGTTCTATTTTGACAAATCAGATGACTTGAGGAATAATCTTTAGACCGCTTTACTATGAAAATAAATTTTAGCGACCTTAATTGGCAGTTTTTTGTTGCAGCAAAAATAAAATATTTTTAAGAGTTTCGAGGGCAAAGCTAACCTTTTCTTACAAAATGCAACATAAGGTGAGCTCACATCAAATGAAAAGCTGTAAAAAAGGTTTTTTTGAATAATAATTATAGTGATGTTTTAATTATAAAAAAAAGGATTTGAATAAAAATATGTTTTTTTAAACAAACTAATCAATTTTGGAATAAATAAAAATAACTACAATTTTATATAAATTAAAACAAAAAACTATTTTTATATTAATCTTATTTAAAAAATTTCATAACTTGTAAATAATTTTTTTTGTAATTAAAAAATAGCCTCTGATATTAAAAACCAAAAAATTGTATTTGTGTTCAAGCAGTCTGCCGTTTTTTTAATTTTTTGAAATTTTTTATATTTTTTTATTTATTTTAAAGAATAACATTTTAAAGCTATAAACTATTTTTTATATAAAACAAGTTTTATCCAGCAAAAAATATAAAAAATAAGGTAAAAACATAATATTTAAAAGGAAAATTATCTCAATTCAAAACAATTTGCTAACAAAAACTCTAAACTAAAATGCTTTATTTATGTATGTCTGTATGTGTTTTATTGATATTTAAATATGTAAAATCGATATAAAATAATTGTTAAGCTCATTTGAAATATTAAAAACAAAATACAAATTTGAAATAAAACTACAATAAAAATTTTAAATAAATACAAATAAATAAAAAAAAACATATTTTTAATTTTTATAAGAAACAGGTGAGTAAATTTTGTTAAAATTCTTAAACCAAACAAATGCCGGTATTAGAAGGCTCTTCCCTTATAATTTAATTATTTATTAATTTATACAATTGCTTATAATTTAATTATTCAGTCCTATATTATAAATGGCGAAACAATGTCAGATACTTATAGTGTTTTTATTTATTACAACAAAGGTCTAATTGAGTTGACATTGCACAATGGGATCTTTAAAAAATTATTTAATTCATTTATGTTCTAAAACATTTGCATAGTTTGGTTAAAGAAGCTTTTAAAATGTCAATTCACATAAAAATATAGAGTTATCCCATAGTGCATTATGCCTTAAACATAAATGTTAAACTACTTACTCTGATATCAATAATGACATCGTCTACAATAATGCAACTCATATACATAAAGACGAAATATGCTTTCATAGCAATGCAGGTTCATTATGATTATTGGCCTAAGATCAATTAATTTTAATTGGAAAATAAAAAACAACAATAACAACAACAACTAAAATCAAATTAGTGTCAATGTTTTGTTTTCGACACCCAAAGGAATTAGTCAAACAACTCATTCAAATCACAAAGCAGCAATCAATTAACACTATTTTTTTTTTCATTATGAAAAAATAATTAAACAAAAATACACATTTGATAAGTCCACGTAGAAAAAACGTTTGAATATTTACAATTTCCGATTTGCATTTGTTCTCAATATTCAGTTGTTTTCTATCGTTTACAAAATGTTTGTAAAAACGTTAGAAGGAAGGGGGCAAAGAAACGTTTCATTGTCATAATTAAATATTGGTGACACGTTTGTTTGACTGATTTTGTTGTAATCGTTTTATCAACATTTATTTTATTGAACCAATATAATCGCGAGGTTAATGAAGGGAAGTTGAAATGTTAATTTTGTAAATAACTAAATACGGGTTAATTGTGACTAAATAGTTAAATTTGTCGATTTTGTAAAAGAACATGTAGGAACTAAATTGCATTTTTAAACCAACCATGATATAAAATTTAATAGAACTTAGTTCAAAACAAATACTTTTCTACAAATTAAACAAATTCTGCAAAGTAAAAATAAAGAAAATAGAAATAATGGCTTATACGGAAAATTTAAATTTGATCGGTTTTCTTTTATGTGACTAGGGCCTTACATATCTGACAGTGGTCTTTTCTTAATGAAATTTATACAGCCAAAAGCCTCACTAATATTTTGCAATAAGTCTCTAAAAATCTTTAGTATCCCAACCAATTTATCTGAAGAATGATTGCCAGCAACCTGCGAAAATCCGAAAGCCGCTATTTTAATTTAAGCTTTATATGCGAGATTTACAAAACAGTCTAGTAAACAGACAAAAGCTTACAAACATGTCTAAATGCAATAGAAGCGCCAGAAGTAAGCTAAAAAGTATTTGTTTGTGTAAATAAAATTTCTAATACAAAAACTGTGGTAAAAAAAAAAAATTAAAAACTAGAAAAAATTAATATTGGTCAATTTTTATTATGTTGCAACTTTAACTTTTATATTTGTAAACTAAAGAATATAAAAAATAAATGTATTATAAAAAAATCAAAAGAAACAATGTTATTCTTTACATTGTCAAATCACTACACCCACTGTATTTAAAATAA
Source organism: Melanophora roralis (assembly GCA_963583895.1). Lineage (NCBI taxonomy): Eukaryota > Metazoa > Arthropoda > Insecta > Diptera > Rhinophoridae > Melanophora > Melanophora roralis. Next base: position 7,397,323 of record OY757189.1, read on the forward strand.
TGCCCCAAAGTATGCAATTCTTTTTCAACTAAATTAAACACCAAGTGGTTTCTTACAGCAGTACTTTAAGCAATCATCTTTCAATCAAAACTGCACAATTTACCATCCAGGCCATATTTTTTTTAATATTAAATCAAGGAAAATTTAATTTTATAATAAAAAACTTAAAACTAAACGCTTTTCTACATATTTATATATTATACTTCATCTTCATTTAACAGCATATTGGGTATACCATCGGTAATAGGGAAAATACGCCCAGTCTCAGGACATTCCAACTGACCATCTAAAACATCAATCTCTAATAGCAAATGATGCAACTTTTTCAAAAGTTCCTCATTTTCACCAATATTAGCTGGCTGTTCGGCAGGTATGTCATCACCCAATTCCACCTAAAACACAACTTTCAAATAAATATAACAAAATGATTTCTTCGAAACCTACCATTTGAGCAGCTGCATGTACAGTAGGCCAATCTAATTTGGGTAAAAGCCTTTCGATGAATGTTGGATTGAATTCTGCCTCTACAACATCCTGTTTAGAAATCTTAGAGGACGAACCACACAATTAAAATATTTTTCTTCAAACTTTATATAGGTTTTCAACACTTACCGTTAATTTAAGGGGAAACCCTACTTTAACACCTTTTATAGCCTTAGATGTAAGGAAGTTATAAGTGCTTAATTTCATTATATATTTTTAAAACTAGCAAAACTTAAAAATTTATATATGAATTCTTTAATATTGCTTTAGATTTGTTCAGCACGTTGTTGTAAAAGTATATGTAAACAATTACAGTGTTGTACAAAAGGGTAGTAGGCACTAAAATATCGTGTAACAACGGCCACATGGAAAAGAACTGTATAGATATAATTGTTTATGGAATTAATACAATTCTTAATATTAAAATATACATCTTTTCAAATAACTTTTGTAAGTCCATCGTTGACCCGATCTTCTAAACTTTTTTAAATAAACAATTATATTGTATGATTTATATTGTATATAGACACGTGGACAAGGACGTGCCGAGTGTAGACCAATTTCGGTAATTAAAACTACTTCTTTATAGCTTCAATGTTACTTCAAAACTGAACTTTATTTCTTCAATAACCAAATTAAACATCAATTCTTTTCATTTTACAGGGAGAATCATAGTGGGAACAAAGAATACAGCAAATTACAATAGTTACCTTATAATTCTTATTAGGCTGAATCGGTAATGTTTAACATAAAAATATTTAAATACCTAATATTAAATCATAATTTAGAAAATGAGTATTGTTATATTATATGACTATATAATATATACATTAATCATTCACTCTGCCGGTTAAAATCCGCCCAGTTTACCTTAACGGCGTTTTAAAATTTCTTCGCCTTAGGTCTTCTAATTATTTGACGTTTTGTTTTTAATTGTGCTGTTTGGGAGTATTAAAAAAAATTCTTTTAGATTTAAGGCAATTTAACTTGAATTTTATTAGGGAAAATTTGTTTAATATATAAACAAATTAAAGCGTTTGAAGTGCAATATATTTTAATTAAGTCAAAAAGTGTTTATTGTAAAAAAAATTTATTAAAAATGGAGGATATATTCCATTGGTGTCGCGAAGGCAATTCCATACAAGTCCGTTTATGGCTTGATGAAGTAGAGCACGATATGAATTTAGGGTAAAATAAGAATTAGCAACCTATTTTTATTATAAAAAATTGCTTAAAGTTATAAAAAAATCATAAAGGCAGTTAAAGCTAGAATAAATACATTTATGCTTATTTATACCTTGTTTATTAATTGTATGCAAATGATGCATGACGTCATTTTGCTTAGTTTTGAAATTTTGATTTTTTTGTAATTTTATTTTTAAATACAAACACAAAAATAAGAACACCTACTTTTATGTGCTAATAAGATGTGTAAAAATGATTTATTTTTTATTCTTTAATTAAAAAGAGCAAGATAAATAATTTTATGTTTAAGAGAGCAATGTAAACAAAGTGAAAGTGCTGCCGAGTAAAATTTAGTTTTAAAGAAAAAATTTAAAATATTTCAGGGATGATCATGGCTTTAGTCCTTTACATTGGTGTGCAAAAGAGGGTCATAGCAAGTTAGTGGAAACATTGTTGCAAAGAGGTGCCCGGGTAAACGCCACCAATATGGGTGATGACATACCATTGCACTTGGCAGCAGCCCATGGACATCGAGATGTAGTACAAATGGTATTTAAAAAAATCCAATAAATAAAATGTAACAATAAAAAATGTATTTTTTTGCTTTTTTAGCTTCTTAGAGAGCGCTCCGATGTTAATGCAGTCAATGAGCACGGTAATACTCCCTTGCATTATGCATGCTTTTGGGGTTACGATATGATTTGTGAAGACCTAGTAAATGCTGGCGCCTGTGTAGCCATTGCCAACAAAGACGATGATACACCTTTGGACAAGGCCAAACCAAGCTTAGGAAAACGATTACAAGATTTGGCTGAACGTAATGGTCAAGAAATGAAAAAAATTAGCTTCAAAGAACAGAGTTGGTTGGGCTTTAAGACACGTTCACGAGATGCAACCCTGTCTAGATTCAAGGGCATCAGCATGGGTGATTTGGATTTGCACACCAAATTGGCAGTTACTCCTTCTGGAGAAACCTGGCGTGGCAGGTGGCAAAAAAATGATGTAATTGCAAAGATTTTAGCAATTAGACATTGCACATCGAGAATATCAAGAGATTTTAATGAAGAATTCCCAAAACTAAGAATCTTTTCACATCCGAATATCTTGCCAATAATAGGAGCAAGCAACTCACCACCGAATTTGGTAGTGATTAGTCAGGTAAAAGAAACAGTGACTAAAGTTGTAACAATTAAGTCAAAAAAGAAAATAAATATTTATTTCTTAACGTAATAAAGTTTATGCCAAGAGGTTCACTTTTTAACTTACTGCACGGAGCCACTGGCGTGGTTGTAGATACTTCACAGGCAGTACGTTTTGCTTTGGATATTGCTAGAGGTATGGCTTATTTACACTCATTGGAAAGGATTATACCCACTTATCATCTTAACAGTCATCATGTTATGGTAAGTTTTAAATTAAATAAGCGTTTTTTGCTTTAAATTTAAATCTGTCTGTCAGAGTGCGTAATGAAATCCAATTTTCAATCTTGGAAAACTATTTTTGTTTGCTTGGTCAATGTTTTAATAAAAAGTTTTAATATAAAAACGATTTAATTTTTTAAAGATTGATGAAGACCTGACTGCCCGCATTAATATGGGCGATGCCAAGTTCTCTTTCCAAGAGAAGGGTCGTATATATCAACCGGCCTGGATGTCACCCGAAGCCTTGCAACGCAAACCAACCGATCGCAATTGGGAGGCAAGTGACATGTGGAGTTTTGCTGTTCTACTGTGGGAACTAACCACACGAGAAATACCTTTTGCCGAATGGTCACCGATGGAGTGTGGCATGAAAATAGCTTTAGAGGGCTTAAGAGTTAAAATACCACCGGGCACTTCGCCCCACATGGTGAAATTAATAAATATTTGCATGAATGAAGATCCCGGTAAAAGACCCAAATTCGATATGGTTGCGCCTATATTGGAAAAAATGAAGCGTTAATTTCATTTCCCTGTTAAATACTTGAAATCTACCTAACAAATGGGGTTCTAATCTACTTCCTTTCTTAAAATTTTGTCTTATAACAAAACTCTGCCAAAATGTTGTGTGTTATTTTTGAGCTCTAAGTGCCTTAAGGGATTGAATTTTTAAAAAAAATTTTTGTAAGTGTTGTTAAAAAAAATTAAAAAAGATACTAACTTTAGTTGTAGTTAAGGTGCTCGATTAATGTGTTTTTTAATGTGTGTACGTACTAAAACCAAGTTAAAAGGAACTTATTTTAAAAAATTTTTTATTACAAAATTTTTTTTTCTATTTAATGTATTTTTATTACTATCACCAATGAGTTTATTAAATCTTATTTAATAATTCAGAAAAAAATAACGAATTTTATATTTAAAATTTTTTTACAACAAAATAATTTAATAACAAAAATCTTAACAGAAAAAATAAAAAAAAAATCTTGTTTAAATATGCCGGTCACGTGAGTATTAACCATCCACTTATTAGATACAAACTTTATATGTATCTGTATAATCCTTTAAACATTATATTGATTCCCTAGGAACATAGGAAAACACTTCCTTTTAGAATTCTTTGTTTTTTTTTTAATTTTTCTGCTGTCATTATTATTTAATCTAGAGCTTTCTTTGTGTGCAAAAGTGCATGGGAATTTATGTTAAGGGTTTATTGCCGTGTATATGTGTATGTTTTTGTGCGCTTTGTTGGAAAATGAGCACAACGTCCCTGACCTATTTTGTCCCACTGAGAGTTGGGGTATTTCAAGAAACTAAAAACAAAACCAACACAAAATGCACAACAACAATTACACAATTACCATTCATCCTAAAAGAGAACTAAGGGTGCGCAAAAGTATTTAAAAGAGAAAAAAAATGTGAAGAATAAGAGATCTAAAATGAGAGTGTGTGAGTGTGGAGTAAACGAACGAAAAATAAAATATGAATTGCATATTTAAAGGATAAGGAAATATCAAGAATGCGTTTACATGCATTGAAATTGGTTTTGTGGTTGTTTTATTTAAATTATATACATATACATATATTTTTTTTATATTTTAAGAAACATTTTCAACTAGAATTCTTTTTATAGGTTTGTTTTTTTCAGTTTCACAAATAAATTCGAAAATTAAAAAAAAATTTGTAGAATATTATTTGACACTTATACAAAAGGGTATTTTTCTAAGTCCAATAGAACCAAAGAAAGGGTCAACTGGGGAAAAAAACTATCATATATATTCTTCGCTTTGTTTTTTGTACTCCAGTGATTTAATGTAGTTAAGATGTTTTTAAAACGTAAATGTTATAATGAGTACGATGACTCGTACAGAATCGGTTGGTTTGTATGGAGGCTACCACCCTCCTTGATCTTAACCAAAAATTTTTTTTAACTGTAAATGGAATAACTCTAGCCGGATTTAAATAGTTTTCGTAAAACGAATCAAAAAAAAAAACTATGTATGGGAGGTACCACTTCCCATTCTCTGCCTAATTATTTGTTTTCTAAAACATACACATACTATTATGATTTTATGGACAGGATTTAAGTCGATAGCTGTAATAGTTTTCAAGATATGGTTCATTTTAAATCTCATAAAATTTATGCAATTGGAGGGAGCCCATCACTTCCTTTGCTCCTATCGAAAAATAATTTTCTTAAATTTAGCATGCCGTCTTTAAAGTGACCGTGACAAGTTTTTAGGTAACAGTGATCATTGTCACTGGGATAAATATGAATATATGCATGGGTTTTGTCCTTAAAAAAATGAGTCATCTCAAGTTTTTGCTATATCTCCGTCCCTACTCAGGCGATTCTGTTGATTTGAAAAATTCGGAAAATTTTTGATAGTTTGATATCAACACCGGCTTGTTAGGGTTTGAACTGGTTTCGGAAATTTGATTTCAACAGATGGTCAAATGGACATGGCTTAATCGACTTCCCTATCTATAAGAATACTGAATTTGGGATCGAATATGGACAGATACTGTATTAAATAAAAACGTAAGGACAAACGACCAAGTTTAAAATCTTCTTAATTTTCTTTTACTGTTTGCTTCTAAGTATAAAGTACATTGTATAACTTTGCAAGTAGTCCGTGAACAGGAGCTTTTCGGAAAACTCCTACTCTAAAAAGAACATTCATATGTAGTTTTCCCACCACCAAGGTATAATTAAAACTATCAAAAATAATAAAAACTATCAATAATAATAAATAAACGATTAAACGTTATTTGTTAGTTTTTAAATTTTGAAAGGGTTAGGCTTTTATTGACTTAAATAATATTTATTAAGAATTTTTAAAACATACCTTGATAGCACCATAAATCCGCCATTTTTGTTAAAAATGCAGTTTATTATTACACATTAAAATAAAATGTTACTCAATTATTAAAAACATATGTATAAAACAGGTCCTGTTAAAATTCAACCTTTATTTATATGTTTGTTTATTTCAGAAACACAAACACATTACATTACTCTCTTTGAGTTTAATTTTTTTTTTATATAAAAAACATTATTTTAATTAAAATTATAAAGAACTTTTAAAATATTATACTTTTTCTTAACAAAAAAAAAAATTTTCAGTTCTTTTAATTTACAGTGGACGTCCAATAATACGAATTATATATTGTCAGGCCCTTTCGTAATACTGGAAAATTCGTACTATTGGACTACAGTTTTTCCCCCTTTTTATGTAATTACAGGGGTACGCAACTTACATTTTAGTTGCGTACCCCTACTGGAACATAAGAATTTCTTTTGCATAAAAACCATTTGTATAGCTTGTCTTCCATTTTTAAATTCTCCAGGTAACATTCGGTAACGGGATTTAATTGAGCCTGCTTTAGATCAAAGCTCCGCCTTCTACTTTTTTATGGTGCAAATGGTTGATTTAGATAATCCATATTTGTAAGAGAATTCATAAAGAGATTTTCCACTCTTACAATCTTCTATAATTTTTATTTTATTTTGTGAAGAAATTTGTTTCTTTTTGGCTTCTTTCATTTTAAACATTTTATATGTTTCAAACGAAAAGCACGAGACAAGACACTTGTTATCTCTATAAAATTTCATACCAAATGACTACTATGCATTTGTTTGTAGACCGAAAAAAAATTAAAGAAAACAAAAAACAAACTAAAAAAGCTAAAAAATGTTACAAAAATTCTATTCACATATAGAAAAATAAACATATTCGTATTATCGAATAGTAAAAATTTTTTTATTCGTACTATAGAAACGCCAGTGCAAAATATTTGCCTTTCGTACTATTGGACATTCGTAGTAGCAAAGGTACGTAATATTGGACGTCCACTGTATATATTAAAATTTTTTCATACCCTTGGCGCTTAAAAAATAAAAAAACCATTTAAAAAAATATAAAAATTTAGAATTAAAAAAACCTTTCCATTTTGCCATTCAACATTTTATAATCAATAAATAATAAAACAATAACATTTTAACGATTTAAAATGTTTACACTTTTGCATTATGTGGCAACTTTTTTTTACAGAAAAGAGAGCACTCATAAATTTTAACTAACACAATTACACACACAATCAGCAACTTATTGGAAACCAGTGTTGCCACCAACGAAATGCTAAATTACACATGGATCAACCTAAAATTACACATGAAATTACGAATTACACATGCTTTTTTTTAAAAAAGGCCTTTTTTTGTCCTAAAATTAATAACCCAGCAAAAATTTGCTCTAAAATTAGTTAAAATCCCAAAAACTCTTTCTCATTAGCATTTTAACATATTATTTTAACATGGCGATGACATTGGAGGAAGTACTTACCATGCTCGCTAACAAAGAGGGAGTTAAATAAGTACTTACCATCCTCGATTACAAGGAGGGGCTTAAATAAGCTATTACTTTATTGGCATTATAATAATCTTTTTCTGCTGCCCCCAGTTATTCATTATTGCATTAAAAATGTTTAACATATTTTTAAATTTTATACCCTTCATATAGTAATAAGGGTGTATAAGAAATTGTCATTCCATTTTTAATTTTTACAATATTTATTTTACACCCCATTAAGTATAAATATTTTGGATTCTTATAGATAGGTAAGTCGTTATAGCCATGTCTGTCCATCTGTGTGTCTTTTGAAATCAAGTTTTCAAACCTTAAAAAAGTCGCTCAGAAAATAATCAGAAATATACCTGATTTAATCGCTATTTAAAATCAGCAAAATCGATTTACTATTGACCGAGATGCAAGCGAAACTCTAAAATAACCACAAAGCTTAGCACAGATACTTTGAAGATAGGGACCTAAATTTGGGGAAAAAAATTTTCATGTAGAAGCACAAATTTTGGGAAGAATTTGATCTAATCACAGCTATAGAAGTCAAGTATTCTACAACAAGTAATTTTACAATAATATCTACATTTTGGAGAACAAATTTTTTGAATAAGAGCAGGGAGAGGAACAACCCCCATTTAAATAAACTGTTTTTGTAAAATTTTTGATACACTATAGTATTTCTCAAACTATAACATGTATCGATTTTAAATGTTCCACAATAAGTAATTGGACAATAATGCATACTCTTTGAAAAAAATACGAAGAAACAAATTTAATTAACTTTTAATACGAAATAAGTTGAAAACTGTTGGCCTTAAACCTTCTACATGGTATTTCTATTATACATAGGTACAAACATTATTTTCTAAAGTTTTCTATTTTTAAAACTAGAATAGCTATCGACTTCAAACCCGGTACAAAGTATTTTTATTACAGTACATATTTCCATTACGAAATAACTCGGTCAGATCAGATGGCCATAAAAAGATCAATGTGAAGGGTATATTAGATTCGCCAAAGCCGAATAAAGCGGTCTCACTTTTTTTTAAATACAAATGTAAAAAACTATAAAAATAACAATAATTATCAACAATGATAAAATTTTAAATTACACACGAATTACACATGCAACCAATTACACATGGGCTACACATGAAACGAAAAATTACACATGAAATGTGTAATTACACCTAAGTTGGCAACACTGTTGGAAACGGAATGCTGCCTTAAAACGGAAGTAAATAAAGTAAACACAACGAACCGCGGGAAACGGACAACGAAATAAAAGGAAATAAAAAAATTATAATTGTTGAGTGGGACAATTTTTTTGGCTTTTATATACTTTTACACATTGTTTTTTAAAAAAACCCTTTGCAAATGTTGTTATTTCACATGTGTTTTTCCAATTAAAGCACTTTTGTAACTTGAATAAATTGTTAAAATTTTTAATTGAATTAAAAAACGTTTAGCTACTCGCGCACGTCCGAATTTTAGATAATACATTACGTACTAACGAAGGAAATGAAGAAATAGAAATATCTTTACGAAAGGAAATACATACGAGTTGCCAGAAAGCTTGACAAACTACAACAGCTGGTGAATTGGGCAAACATATAAAAAGCATGGATCCTTTGTATATTTTTTTTTAATTTTTGAAAAACTTTTAATAGATTTAGTCACAGTTATTTTGCTGAGTAATTAAAAACTTTTACTAGAAATTATTCTGCTAGTAAAAAAGTTTATTAAAGAGGAAAATATTTTTTAATGTAAACAAATAAATAAAAGTCATAAAATCAATATATATTGACTAAAATTTTGTAAATAATTGATAGTACATATTTGTATCTTTAAAAGCACAATGTGTAATGTTTTAATAAAGGTAAAATTATTTTAAAATTTTCTTTTCGCGTACTTTCTAATACAAATGTTTTTCTGAAAAAAATTTATTAAAATTCCTCAGCATATACATACTAAGTTACTGGACTTTACTGGAAAAGTAAACAAATGAACCTAATATTAAAAAAAAAAAGTTATTAACGAAGCAAACAATTTTTTTTAGTTTTGTTTGAAGAAATTTTTTTCCTTATTATACCCTTCACATAAGTGATAAGGGTATATATAAGTTTGTCATTCCGTTTGTAATTCCTTTATTATCCATTTGGGACCCCATAATGTATATATATTCTGGATCCTTATAGATAGGGAAGTCGATTTAGCGATGTCCGTCTGTCCGTCTGTCCGTCTGTCCGTCTGGCCGTCTGTCCGTGTTATGGTTGAAATCAACTTTCTGAAGCCCCCCGATATCGCTTAGACCCGAATGTGGTCTCAAACTGTCACAGATAGTCGCGAGAAAATCGGTATTGAAATTCAGCAAAATCGCCCGATAAATGACCGAGATATAAGCAAAAAACCACGACTACCTCGGTTTTTTGAGTCTACAACAAAGAACATACTTTTACATGTAATAATAAAAAAACAACAAAAAAACAACAAAAAAAGAAAAAAACAGAATCAGTCATGTTGATATTATTGAAACACACCCAAACCAAAAATTTTATTAGTATAAGTGTTCATACATATAACAGCGTTGCCATACAAAGCTTAATTTAAACATTTTTAAAATCGCTCCTACGGCTTCCAGGGTTCTCCTACAAAGGTAAAATGTAAGACCGACCCAAATTATTTTTTCCATCCAAACATTTTTGTGGAACATACTTACTCTCTATCTCCAGCCCCTGACCGCTACAACTTCCCCGGAGTCGCCCGTAGAGGAACAAATTGTATTACAGACCCCCATTAGTTTTTCCTCCCAAACGTATTCCTAGAGCATACTTACTCCCTATCTCCACGCCCTAACGGGGTTGCCATACAAAATTTACAAAAAATATTTAAAAATGCCCACAACTTCTTTAGAGTTTGCCTTAGAGCAATAAAGTGTACGACCGACCGCTATTAGTTTGCCCTCCCAAACATATTCCTAGAACATACTTACCCCCTATCTCCACGCCCTAATAGGGTTGCCATACAAAATTTACAAAAATGATATGAAAATGCCCACAACTTCTTCAGAGTTGGCCTTAGAGCAATAAAGTGTACGACCGACCCCTATTAGTTTCTTCTCCCCAACATATTCCTAGGACATACTTACCCCCTATCTCCACGCCCTAATGGGGTTGCCATACAAAATTTATAAAAATGATAAAATGCCCACAACTTCTTCAGAGTTGGCCTTAGAGCAATAAAGTGTACGACCGACCCCCATTAGTTTGCCCTTCCAAACATATTCCTAGAATATACTTACCCTCTATCTCCACGCCCTAAGGGGGTTGCCATACAAAATTTACAAAAATTACGTAAAAATGCCCACAACTTCTTAAGAGTTGGCCTTAGAGCAATAAAGTGTACGACCGACCCCCATTAGTTTGCCCTCCCAAACATATTCCTAGAATATACTTACCCTCTATCTCCACGCCCTAATGGGGTTGCCATACAAAATTTACAAAAATGATAAAATGCTCACAACTTCTTCAGATTTGGCCTAAAAGCAATAAAGTGTACGACCGACCCCCATTAGTTTGCCCTTCCAAACATATTCCTAGAATATACTTACCCCCTATCTCCATGCCCTAAGAGGGTTGCCATACAAAATTTACAAAAATTATGTAAAAATGCCCACAACTCCTTCAGAGTTGGCCTTAGAGCAATAAAGTGTACGACCGACCCCCATTAGTTTGCCCTTCCAAACGTATTCCTAGAACATACTTACCCCCTATCTCCACGCCCTAATGGGGTTGCCATAAAATGTTTACAAAAATGATAAAATGCCCACAACTTCTTTAGAGTTGGCCTTATAGCCTATTTAAAAATTAGAAATATTTAATAAGTAAAAAAAATGGTTAAAAATAAAAAAAGTTTGGGATTGCGAAAGGTCAATGTGAAGGGTATATAAGATTCGGCACAGCCGAATATAGCGCTCTTACTTGTTTATTTTTTAACTTATTTTCATAAAGTGGACAGTAATACTATTATTCATCGCAACAGTTTTTGAGTAGGAAAATATGAAGAAAGTGTTACGATGAAGAAAAAAGTTTTAATAAACTCATCAAACATTTTTTAAGTACTCAAGTAAAATTTTATAAAAAAAATTCTTTATAAGACACAAATTTCTTGGCTCATTAAAATTTTTTAATATATTATTTTAAAGTTTTTACAACAAATCCATATAAGGAGGAGTTGTTTATGATTTATTTAAAAGTTCACTTCCCCGTTAGAACGGACGTGTTGTTTTATTCAACTCAATTAAGCATGAGTATTTTTATACCCTTCACATAGTGATAGGGTATATATCACTTTGTCATTCCGTTTGTAATTTCTTTATTATTCATTTGCGACCCCATAAAGTATATATATTCTGGATCCTTATAGATAGGGAAGTTGAAATAGCCATGTCCGTCTGTCCGTCTGTCTGTCTGTCTGTCTGTCTGTCCGTCTGTCCGTCTGTTGAAATCAAGTTTCCGGAGTCAGATAAAAAGATACAGATCAGTAAATGGTGTCAAACGATTACAAATATCCCGCTAACAATCGCTATTTAAAATCAGCAAAATCGGTTTACTATTGACCGAGATATAAGCGAAAACCCAGAGTAACCCATTTTTTTTAGGACAAAATCCGTGCATATATCCCTATATATCTCAGTAAGTATAATCACTTTTGCCACAAAACTAGGCACGGATACTCTAACAGTAGGCACCTAAATAATAGAAAAATGTTTTTCAGATAAATTCAGGGGAAAAGGTAATTTTCCTGCAATTGCACAAATTTGGTGAAATATTTTATGCGCTATATCTCGAAAACTATAACTGCTATCGACTTAAAATGTTTTACAAAAATTAATTGTACCCTAAGGGCTACACTTTAAAACAAAATTTTTTTGAGTGGGGGCAAAAAAAGGGGTAGCTCCCATACAAATCAATGATTTGTATGAAATTTCCGATACGCTATATCTCGGAAACTATAAAAGATATCGAAATGAAATGTTCTACAAAAAGTAATTGGGCAGGAATGCCTACGCTTTAAAGAAAAAATTTTTTGAGTCGGGGCAAAAAAAGGGGTAGCTCCCATACAAATCGACAATTATTATAAAATATTCGATACGCTATATCTCGGAAACTATAAAAGATATCGAAATGAAATGTTTTACAAAAAGTAATTGGGCAATAAGGCCTACGCTTTGAAGAAAAATTTTTTTGAGTGGGGGCAAAAAAAGGGGTAGCTCCCATACAAATCAACAATTATTATAAAATATTCGATACGCTATATCTCGGAAACTATAACAGATATCGAAATCAAATGTTCTACAAAAAGTAATTGGGCAATAAGGCCTACGCTTTAAAGAAAAAAATTTTTTAATGGGGGCAAAAAAAGGGGTAGCTCCCATACATATTAACAATTTTTGTTAAATTTTCGATATGCTATATCTTGGAAATTATAACAGATATCGAAATCAAATGTTCTACAAAAAGTGATTGGACATCAAGGGCTACGCTCTGAAGAAAAACATTTTCGGATGGGGGGTGAAGAAGGGGTAGCTCCCATACAAATTAACAATTTTTATAAAATTTTCGATACGCTACTTCTGGAAAACTATTACAGCTATCGACTTCGAATATTCTACAAAAAGTAATAATCAAATAATTCATACATTTTGGAGAAAAAGTTGGAGAAGAGCAGGGGGACTAGAACATTTAATAAGTTTTATTAACCTTTATATATGAATAATGTCGAAAACTTTTAAAACTCTTGACCTCAAACTTTCCTCATCTATTTATATTATTCATACGAACGTTAAAATTTTGTATATTTTTCTATGGACTTTAAAAGTTGCACAAGGTTTTTTATTATATTATTTGCAGTACAAAATTACTCGGCTGGATATATTTAAAGACCAATGTGAAGGGTATATAAGATTCGGCACAGCCGAATATAGCGCTCTTACTTGTTTTAAATTTAAACTCTCTTAAGCTTATATGTACATATGTATATGACTAACAATTTTTAAGCACTTTAATTCTCTGTTTACATTTTATCCTGAATTTTCTGCCGACACAGGTTTGTTTGAATGTAGAAGTGTTTGTTGATTTTTGTACACACTTTTGCACTAAAGCATTATGGTTATTTATAAATACCAACATATTTGGTGTTAAAATTCTCATACTCTTCAAAGCTTCTCTTAGATATTGTTGTTGGTAAAAGTTGCAGTTGTGTTAGCTTTTTCATGGTTTCATTTGTTTTTGTTTAATAACGGTTTGAATGTGATGTTTTCTTCTTTTTTGCACTGTTTGAGTATTAGTGTCCCAATAAAAAAAAAGAAATCAGCAAATAGTTGTCAAAAATTCTATAAAAATTCACATTTTTAGAAAGGAAGCGGACGGAAAGAATAAAAAGTCATTTAACTTTTAAGGAGTGAAAATTCCTACATAAAAACCAAAATAAAATATAAATAAAATGTAAAGTATATAATAAACTTTAATAAACAAAGTGTTAAGATTAATAAATAATTTAAAAGTTGAAAGTGATTTGCTGAAATAGGTTTTTATCTGTAAAAAAACTTGCACTGTGAATTAGCAATAGAATTTTAAATATAATATAAAGAGAAGTATATATTACATGTCAATTGTGAAATTAAAAAAAATTTTTTTAGTTAGTACCTATAACCAATGGAAAAAGTTGCAATTTTGTTTAAACGCTTGTGAAAATATCAAAATTTTTTTTTTTTTTAAAAATAAAACAAAATTCTGTAATTATTTAATTCTTCTATAAATTTTCATAACATTTTCTCACTTTAACCCAAAAAACTGCATCCTGAGGCTTTTTTACTCTTTCCTTTTAAATATTATCACCATCATCTCTTGCTGGTAGAAAATAAACACAATTTAAGGAAGACCCGGCTATACTATGTAAAAACAAATATATTAACAACAAATTTATGCACCAACAAATATCAACACATACACACAAACATACCTGCATTTATACACACCCATGCAGCTTAGCGAAAACTCCAAGTTGTGTATATTGCCAGATCAGGTGAATTTGCAATGATTTCAAAACCAAATTTTTTTAATATACAAATGCTAGAATCTAAGAAAAAACTTTCCTTCAAAAGGAAATTAATAAAAATAACGCAATTTACGGTTTATTTCTTAAAAAAGTACGTACGGTTTTGCAAATTCATCAATGCTAAAAAGAGTAAAAAAATTTAATTATTAAATCTAAATCAATTGACTTAAACATTTTGCCTTTAATTTGCAGTGCACTAACATTTTTTCAATAGCAAACAGCTTTAATAAAAATTGGTTTTATTGAGAATTACCTGAATAGATAAGAAGAAAAGGTAATGATAATATTGTTAGGAATTTTAGAATTTTTATTTAAGCAAATGGAACAAATTGGTTATCAGACACTTAGGCATATTCCACATAAAACATTAGGGAAAATCGTTTTTTTGAATCGATAAATTTGCGTCTTAAAAGAGTGAAAATAATCAAAATTAAAACAAATTGGTTTTTATTTAATTTTTTTTTAGCAAGATGGTAAAATGACCGCATTCTGAATATCTGGAACACTTTTTTTACGTTTCGACGAAAATTTCACGGCAGTCACATGTTAGCTCTTTCGCAGAAAATGTAAAGCCTGCAGTACACGAAATGTAGAAAGCTACATGCGTATGCAGCTGTGACGTAATTTTGACGTCATCAAAAAGCTTCTACGTTTTATTTAAAGCAATGTGGCTTTATGATGACGTCAAAATTACGTCAGATCTTCATGTGTATGTCATGTGTAAATTGTTTTTGTTTCGGAGTTTTTTTATAATTCCTACAACCTCTGGCAACTCTAGTTGCGGCAGGCATTTTTCAGCACACGACGAAAATGACAACCGGCCAACGAAATGCAGAGTAGAGTAGGCCAAACGCAATTTCAACTTAAAGCGTTTAAAAGTAGGAAGAAAAATTGCAACTACAACAACAAACATTACCCCAAAAACAAATATATGTAGTTTTGCACTTTTACTCATACTAGTGCAGACAGAGAGTAAAAATATTTAAATTTGTTTAGAGAGTGGAAGGATTCAAAAAGGATAAATTATAAAACAAACAACACGATTACAAATGAATTGGAAAAAGTGGTGCATTTAGTAAAAGAAGAGATTTTTGCAAGCAAGTCGTTGAATATAACCAACCAATACCAACAAAATACGGTCATATTAAAGTTTTGACACAAAAAATATATAAAAATTAAAAAAAAAACTAAAACCGGGCGCTAACTTAGATAATTTTGCCCTAAATATTAAAATGACTTTTAAAATTAAATAACTGCTTTATGAAAAAGATTTTTTATTTAATAAATATATAAGCCGGAAACTAAAAGAAAGAAGAAAATAGAAAAATAAATATGTATGTAATGAAAAAAGCCAATAACTTTTAAGTGTGTCGTATGATTTTGTTGCAATTAAATTTTAATTCTTAGTTTTAGTGTTTTGTGTAATATTGAAAACCAAAATTTAGTTTAAATGTATTTAAAGTGTTCTAATGTTCTACGGCCAGCCCAAATGAGGGCCGGCACTCCATGGAATATTTAACTACAAGTGCAGTGAGCGTTGCAAATGAAAACCATCAAAGGTATGAAAAACGAAAGCGATTAATTAAATCTTCTTATTAAAAATATTGTTAGTTTTTATTTTTTAAAATGTTTTGTGAGAACACTTGCCATCAAGCTTATCTGGGTTTAAGCAATTACAATATCTTATTAACCTGGATTTGCTTAACTCGGTTCCTTTGTGTTGTCTGGAGAGACAGATAGAAAGGTTGGAAATATCAGAAAAGAAAAAATAAGAGAAGAATAAAAAAGAAATGAAATTAGGATGAAGCAGACTTACCAGGGTCTCCTGGGGGGAATCGAAGCGACAGCCCCCAGACTGGTAGACTCGTGCACTTACCGCTGATCTACCGGGGCACCCCTGGTATAAGCTTTAATTTAACAATTTTTCACTTTTTCTGCGATTGTTTTTCCGAACTGATGTGTTCGTCTTCTGAACCTGCATGTTCAGACCTCTGCTTGCAGGCCTGAACAGTGGTTTGGTAGGGCTACCACTTGTTGCTATCCTATACTTTCCTGTCCTATCCTATCCTATCCTATCCTATCCTATCCTATCCTATCCTATCCTATCCTATCCTATCCTATCCTATCCTATCCTATCCTATCCTATCCTATCCTATCCTATCCTATCCTATCCTATCCTATCCTATCCTATCCTATCCTATCCTATCCTATCCTATCCTATCCTATCATATCCCATTCTCTCCTGTCCTATCCTATCCTATCCTATCCTATCCTATCCTATCCTATCCTATCCTATCCTATCCTATCCTATCCTATCCTATCCTATCCTATCCTATCCTATCCAATCCTATCCTATCCTATCCTATCCTATCCTATCCTATCCTATCCTATCCTATCCTATCCTATCCTATCCTATCCTATCATATCCCATTCTCTCCTGTCCTATCCTATCCTATCCTATCCTATCCTATCCTATCCTATCCTATCCTATCCTATCCTATCCTATCCTATCCTATCCTATCCAATCCTATCCTATCCTATCATATCCCATTCTCTCCTGTCCTATCCTATCCTATCCTATCCTATCCTATCCTATCCTATCCTATCCTATCCTATCCTATCCTATCCTATCCTATCCTATCCTATCCTATCCTATCCTATCCAATCCTATCCTATCCTATCGTATCCCATTCTCTCCTATCCTATCCTATCCTATCCTATCCTATCCTATCCTCTCCTATCCTATCTTATCCTATCTTATCCTATCCTATCCTGTCTATTGTAAATATTGTATTCAAAACACCTTGTAGCACCTGAAGTAGGTAAATGTAATAGTTTTGAGTAGGACTTCACCCGGCTCCGGACGGACATGGCTAAATCCACTTACGTTTTTATAAGTGTCTGACATTAGAGTAGTATATTAAGGTGGTACAAATAGAGATCTTTTGGTAAAATCTTGACCGTAGTATTGAATTGCGCAGACCTTGTTCTCCTTGAAATAAAACTTTGGAATGTCATACTAAAAGAGTCCGTAAATGCCTATGATATAACAAAAAAATTTATCAGGCCACACATGCCTCTACTTTCGTCAAAAACTGATATAAATGTTTTTTCTAAATCTCCTTTTAACAATACCTTATATTTGCTGATGTACGTCGAATGCCCAATGTACATGGCCTTCTGAAAAATTTAAAAACAAAAAATATATACTTTCTTGTTTTCATAGTTCTATAAAAAAATTAATTGTTCTTATGTATTAAATCTATCTTTTCCGTAATTTAAAGTAAAAATCTTTTTTACAATAATTTATTATATTCTACTTTTTTCTTTTTCGTTTCCAGAACACTCACGATTAGTGGTAGGGATACAGCAGCGTGCTACTCAACAGCATCATACTTCAATTATGATTTAAATTCACAACGACAACAACAAGAAAAAAGCCATAAAGAATTAACTGATTTAACAAAAACATTCGCATCTTCAATATTGCCAACAACTTTGGCAATAACACCTATTCCTGAAACTACAAATATTTACACAACAATTGCAGCTGCAGCAGCTTCAAGTGCCGCTGCTTATACAGCAAACAGAATATCATCGCCATCATTGTCGTCGCCATCATCATCATCATCATCTTCGACAACATCGTCATTATCGCTCTTAGCAGCGTCACCATCACTAACACCACCCACACCCATAAGTCCTTCCTCCGAAGTAACACACAGTCCAGATGGGCATGCATCAGTGAGTTCAACACCATCATCATCCAGTGATTATACACTATCAGGTAAGTGTAAAGGTAATTACAAGAAATGGATAAAGAACATAAAATTAATTTATTCCAAAAAAGGTAAAAAAATAGGAATAAAAAACTTAATATTCTTGTTTTCTCCTCCCATGTATGTAGATCATGATCCAGGAAATTGTTGCATTATATGAGTTGAACACTATAGAATAAGGCAGGCATGTTGTATGTCATTCAATGTCTTGTGTAAAATATGTTTTAGCACTCATCTTTTTTTTTGTATTGTGTAGTGCTGTAAAAGTTAGTTTTTTAAAGCAGGGTTGCCATTATTTCTTTTTCTATGTAATCTCAGGTATTTGGTTAATTTACATTTTTGCCAGAAAAGCTTTAAGGTTCTTTTATTTAAAAAAATTAAAAACTAATTTAAAACAAGTAAGAGCGCTATATTCGGCAGTGTCGAATTTTATATACCCTGCACATTGGTATTTTTGCTTACCCAGCCACCTGATTTAGGCAAGTTGTGTTCGAACCGTAAATATTATAAGTATTTGTTGTGGGCTTAAAGTACATAGCTATCATAGTTTTCGAAACAGAAAACTAGCCACATTTGAAGAATTGTATAGACTTCCCTATCTGTAAGGATCCAGAATATATATATTTTATGGGGTCGCGAACGGAAATTAAAAAAATATTATAAACGAAATGATAATCTGATATTGACTCTTACCACCATGTATATAACACAAACATAAACATATTATGGCTCTTAAGAAAACAGAAAGCAAATTAAGCAAAAACATTATACAGGTATGATACGATGTACATCTTTTGTCTTTGCAAGAGTGTTAACAGCGATAGTAAGCTATAACTGTTAAAATCCTTTCATTAAAACAGTCCTCACTCCCTTTCGCGTTTGAATTGTCAAATATGTGCCGAAATAAAGGCGAATTCGTACAAGGTGAACGAAGGGCGAAAAATTCGTACAGATAATGTCAACCATATACATATATGGCATAATTGAAAAAAAACGTATTATTTGGTTTTACTATTTGTTAATTAAGAACACTTTAAATTTTTAGTTTAAGTATCTAACCGACGCGTATTTTTTTTAAATCAAGAAGAAGCGCATAGACAAACTTTTGGCATATTGTAAGAAAAATTGCACGAGCGAAAAATAGTCAGCTGATCTGTCGAGACCACCTTCTCTATAAATTCGCCTTGTGCCGAAATCAACAACACATGTTCATACATACCTACGTCTAAACATACATACAGAAACTACATGCGTATTTATGCACATCCATATGTATGCTCAACAGTGTTGCCAGTTGATTACATTTGTTGTATTTTTTGTGTAGATTTTGTTCTAAAGAAATGGGAAAACTGCGGCAATCGCAGTACTTTGCCTATATCTCGGTCCATGGTGATTCGATCTTTCTCATTTTAAATAGCAATCATCTTAGGGATATTTCTAATAGTATGATGCCAATACCTG
The DNA here is from genome assembly GCA_963583895.1 of Melanophora roralis. Taxonomy (NCBI): domain Eukaryota; kingdom Metazoa; phylum Arthropoda; class Insecta; order Diptera; family Rhinophoridae; genus Melanophora; species Melanophora roralis. The sequence continues at coordinate 7,417,126 of OY757189.1, forward strand.
GTCTATAGTACCTAAATTGACTCCGGAAACCTGGTTTCAACAGACACACAGACGAAGAGGCGGATATGGCTAAATGGACTTCCCTATCTATAAGGATCCAAAATATGTACACTTTATGGGGCTGTAAGGGAATATTGTAGAAACTACAAACGTAATGACAACTGATATAAACCTTTATCCATATGTGAAGGGTATAATTAGGATGCTATTAAAATAATAAATAAGTTTTCATTTACTTTAGCTTCGGTTCCAGTCATAAATTGGCTTAAAATAAGTAACTAATTGGGCTTCAGTATTCTATCCTGGACCAGGGGCTACCATAGCACCTTCAGAAAGGTGAATTGAGATAAACAAAATCCCTACCAATCATGTAAGCTTATATCATCGAGGCCAGTCGCTAGATCCTTAATAGTTACTGGCGGAGTACACCACGTGCAGAATACGCAGACATTGGAAAGGAAAGCCTGCGTGAATTGCTTTACAGGGATGCCATGTAAAGTATATGATTGGTTGGCGGATTTTCGCCCAGACCACAGTACCTATAACTTCTTCTGAACATGGAAGTCGAAGTAGTAGCAGCAGTTTTCGTTGAAAATTAGGCATCAGTGAGTCCTTAAAACTTCCTGATAACTGCAGTATCTTTCAAGCAGAGATTCCTCAAACTAACCCTATCCTTCCACACAGAAAACTTTTTGGTAAAGGTAAAAAACAATTGGGGGTACGAGATATCTGGCATTTTCTGAGACAGTGTGGAGCACTAATCTGTGCTTTTATTGGGAAACATAGTTTATAGTTTATTCCATTCCTTGCGACCTTGCTACATTTTCTTAGTGCCACATAACACACAATATGGATAAAATAACGAAATTTAAAATAAAATATATCAAAATTCCTCTTATTAAATATACAAAAATACACTCCACAGCATTTAAATATATAAAAGTTTTACACTAAAGCTTGTTTCCCACAAGTATACGTGTTAATGTGCTTTGCTTTTTCTCTTAACTAAAATCATTATAAATTAATTTGAATCCCTAAAGTATGCTTAACATTATAAATATACAATTAGCCTGCCACTATGCACAAGCATAATAAAATAAAAATACAATTTACTTAAACTAATGGCTTAAATTTTTTATTAAATTATTTTTAATCTTTCCGGACATATTCTAATACATAACAACAATTCCCATTTAACAAAAAATTAAATATTTACAAGATTAAATCTAAACAATTATGAAAGTTCTTTTGTCTGTCTAATAAGTAGACAATTTTCTATAATTTTCACTTATGTACTTAATTAGATATTTATTATAAAATTGTTGCCGTTAATATTATTATGGCAGCTTTAGATGTTGCTGCTGCTGTAGTTGTTGCTATTGATATAAAATATAATTGTTTACAGCACATTTCACTATCAACGCTATATTTATTTCAAGTAAAAAATATATTTTCTATTTCTTCTTATTTTGCAAATCGTCATCTGAAATGCAAAAGGGTCAATTATTTATTATTACAGTTTTAAAAAAGTGGCAAAAATTTAATTAAATCAAAAGTATGTATTAATATCATAAATAAGAAATCTTTAAAATAGAAATAGCAAAAACAACTAAGAGCGCTATATACGGGTGTGCCGAATTTTATATACCCTTCTAATTGACCACAAAACATGCCTGAAGTTTACAATTACGAATAATTAGAATAAAAGATTACAATATATTAAAGTTTAGTTATAAAAAAAAGAAGCGGCAGATAAGTTTGAGCCGAAAAATCATCGGCGGCGGCAGTTTGATACATATGATCGGCGGTCAGGGTGAGCCGGCTGTCAGCCTAAGTCCGTAGTAAACCGATCTTGCTCATTTTAAATAGCGATTGCCTCCAGGATATTTCTAATAGTTTGACATCAATAACTAGTCCGTTTTACTTTATTTGATCCCGGAAACTTGATTTCAACAGACGGACATGGCTATGTCGACTTGCCTATCTATAAGGATCCAGAATATATATACTTTATGGGGTCGCAAATGGATAACAAAGCAATTACAAACAGAATGACAAACTGATATATACCCTTATCACCATGTGAAGGGTATAAAATCAAGCGTGTTTGACAGTATATGACAGTTAAGTAAAAACTACTTTTTTTGGTGTGGCCCAATACTTGTTATGCTGTCATTCCGTTTTGACCTGTGGAGAAAGAATTTATAGGCTGTCACCCTCTTTTAATTTTCTTTAATAAGCCCGTTAGTTTTCGTTGTTGGACCATTTTTCATTTCAGGTGACGAAATACACTTTGGCACAAATGTATGGAGCACTTTGCCATTGTATGAGTACATATTTGCTTAGGAATTTATCATTATGCATGTGTGTGTTTGTATGTGCAGCAACATACAATACAAATGCATTTAAGTTGTTTGCCCATGACGTTGCTGAAGCGAGTCATTGAACTTAAAAAGAGTACTGCAGTTCTTTTCTTTTTTCTTATACTTTTTATCAAGAAACTAGGCGAGAATGTATAAAAATACGTCGAGTACGTTCATTGGCACTTTGTGTAACGGCGATGGTTTTTTTTTGATTTCTCAGAGTCAGAAAGGTGGAGAGATGCTTGCATTGATCTTTGAAGAATGCATTTTGTGAAATAAAGGTACTTTTTGCAAAAGAAGGTACCTAATGTTCCTGATTTGGGAAATTTCAAAGACATCATTTTATTGAAAACATTTTTTAAGACTATGAAAACCACCTGAAAAGTCAACAATTTTTTTTTTAATTTTTTTTTTTTTTAAATAATGCAAAAACTTTCATTTTGTTTAGAAAATTTTAAAATGTTTTAAAAAATAAAAAATAATTTTAAAATGTTTAAAAAATTTTGTTTAGAAAATTTTAAAATGTTTTAAAAAATAATTTTATGGATATTAATTTTACATATTTAAATGTCATTTTACTAACTAAGAAAATCACCTCCACTTAATACGAAGTGACAGTTTTAAAACTTTTACAAAAAGTCCCTTTAAGCTGAAAAAGCTACAAAAACAAAAATCTCCCTGATCGCACAACTCAATTTACTTACAACTACTATTACTATAACAGGCAACAACAATAACAACACTAAGCACGATTATAACACACAATCTTTTAATATTCCGGCCTCCACAAAACAAATAAATGCCAGGAAAATATCACATCAAATACAACAACAACAAAGCGAAGAAAAAGAAAAGAAAAATAAAAAAGTTAAGAAAGCAAGAAAATTAAAGAAGAGAAAAAAGAAAAGAAAAACGACAAATAAACCAATGCACTCTACTTGAAAAGTTTTCTTCCTGGTTCAAAGATAGTTGTTGTTGATGTTGTTATTGTTTGTTTTCATACCACAATATTAAATGAACAACAAAAAAAAACGAATCAACTGATAGATGCCACACGTTGTCAGTTGCTGTTTTTTTTTGCAGTAATAAGAGTTGCCAAAGCGTAGAAATTTAAGAGTCCTGAAAGATCTTAACGCATTTAGTTTATGAACGTGGCTTTATTCTGAATTCGGAAATCACTTTCTGAGTGGCTTATTGATCCGTCTATTTACTTAAGTGTGCATGTGTATTTGTGATCAAGGCACATGCCACATTTTTAAACACAATTTGGATAAAGTTAGGCACAGATAAGTCTTTTGGAACTAGCAATAATTGGTCCATTATTTTACACCACATAAGTTTGGGGTTAATCTTTAGTTTAAATAGTTTCGTTTGACAATTGGCGACGTAACTAAGGATCCAGATTGCAAAATTTGTTTTGGGAGAGTAATATTCGTAGTGGTTTTACCCAGGAATTCCTATTCCAGGGGAACATTAGGCATAAGGTTCTAACCAATTGCAAATTTTTGTGGAGATATTCGGGGAAGCTTTAGCCTAATTCTTAGATGACATTTGTATGAAGGCTATATAAAATAATTTGCCGATCCCTATACTTAAAAAATTTATTAAAATATTTTGAAAAATACGGCCTGTACTTCGATCACGAAAACGTATAGACAGATAACTGGTCGAAAGGACAGAAGCTGATTCTAAGACAAGTGTACAAATACAAGTGAGGGTGGTTCTTAGATTATCGTTTTTGGGCATTACACACATCTGCATAACACCTTTCCCTTTATTTTTGGGTACTCTTTCTCTTACTTGTTTATTATTTGCCGTAAAATGCTTTAATGTTTTGGCAACACTGTAAAAATCATTTCTTATTATCGTTGTACCAAATAACTAATAGACGGACATGCATTTGAAAATTTATTATTGCAGCCATGGTGAAATAATCGTACCAGGTGGTGTTACAAGCACAGCTGATCTACTTTTTTCATGCATAAATCGAGGCTGGGTAGTCAAAGTTGTTTACTTTTACATATCTTTTTTTGACAACAGAGCCAACGAAAACTACAACAAAAACGAAAATTATATTCACCAAATTTTGTTGTTGTAGAAACGACACCACCTGATACTCATTATTGCGCCATGATTGCAGCAAAGACACTCACAGCCATTCCGGCATTCAAAACCGGCTGCCTGGCATGAAAAATGAAATGGAAAAGAAATCTCGATTAAGGCAGACATCGTCAGTTATAGACTGTAAATATGAACGTTAGTTTTTCTGCAAAAAGGAGAAAACAACAACGATACTATTGTTGTTAGATCGTAGTTACCAGTGTGGCCATATTAGCTTTTTTGGAGCTAAATTTAGCTTTATTTTTCTTCATATAGCCCGAAATATTTACATTTAGCCTTTAGCTCTTTTTTTAGCTTTTTTCGAAATTGGATTCAGCTTTTTTAGTAGTTTTTGAAGCTAGATAAAAGGTCAAAAGTTTGTCGTATTATACTTTTTGGTATATATCTCAATTATATTGAAAGGTAGCAAGCTCCAAATTTTCTTCGAATTTACAACATTACAGTTTCCGAACCATTGTTTTGTTTAATAATTTACTTCTAGCGACATTTAAAAAACGTAAAACAGCACAAAACTTCAATAAAACAAAGAAATAAGGAAGGTATGGTATTACAAAAAAAAAAAAACGTAAGAATTTGTTTTCCAAAACAAATACTTTTAAATGCGGCAATTTTAAAGAAAAAAATTCAAATGCGACACAAACATTTGTTCCGTCTTTTGGTTAAATTAAAAAATGTTTTCATGTATTGCTCAAAAATGAAAAACACTTATGCCTTTCGTTGAAACAAATTATTATATTAATATTTTTATTTAATAAGAATTTTAAAGTTTATTTTTTAAAAAAATCAAATACAGGACCGAAATAATTTTTCAAGAAAAAAGCAGGCACAATGAAACATCGTAGGGTTAAGTAAAGCTCATCATTTTGATGGTATTAAAAACTATATTTGTTGAAAATCATGTTCTTTGTAAATTAAGTTTTTTTTAGCAGGACGGTCATTTTTTAATTTAAATAAAAACGGTTAATAACGATAATTATTATTTTTATGGATAGGGTTAAAAAATAATAATATTTTTTATTTTTTAATTTTTACAGTTATTGGTTTTAAATACATATTTAGACACACATGTACAAATAAAAATATTTTTAAAAATGCTTTCTTACAATGCAACTTTTTTACATTAAAGACCATCTTTTTTTCTTTTCTTGAACAAAATTTATATGAATAAAGGCATTTTTCATGATATATATATGTACTTATGTAACTTGAATGAAAATTTCGATTTTTAACGAACTGTTTAGAAAAGTAGTCTCTTTATACTCGTTTTGTCAACAAACAAAAATTTCATTGAAGGAATATTAAAAAAATTGCATCGTGTAAATGTAATCTTATTGTTTCGATTTTTTATTGTTTTCATGTGTTTGTAGTTATGAAAAAAGTTTGTAAATAAATTACTTAATTTTACGTGTTTTTGTAAAAAAATTACAAAGTGTGTTGAGTATTTATATCTAAAACAAATTTTTGTTTTTTGTTTTTTTTTTAATACATATCTTACAAATTAGTTTTTTTTACCAAAACAGGCAGCAAATTAACACCTGCTTCTAAAAACTTTTTAAAAAAGCAATTGTACATGCATATGTATATGAACACATATTATTTTTCTCCTTACTGAAGGTATGGGTCTACCAAATTTTCGTAAATAAAACCAAAATTTTGAAAACAAATTGTCTTTTTAAATATTTTTAGCACACAAACGTTTCGTTCATGTTATGAGAAATGTCTAAATAACAAAGAAATTTTTTAAAAAACGAATAAAAAAATGTAGCTTTATTTTTTGGCTTTAAGTTTTTGTTTTTAGCACTTTTTAGCTGTTTTTTAAACGTGATTTAGCTTGGACTTTACTTGAAAATCTGGTCACACTGGTAGTTACAGTAAGGTAGGCGGAGAAGAAGTAGAAAACGCTGCAACGGCAGTAGCGTACCTTTATGTGCTGGTTGCAGCTGATATTTTCCTTGTAATAGTAGTAGGCGAAATATTGTTGGCTTTTCTTAAATAATTTTCCAACTTCTTTTGGTTTTGTTATGCTTACTTTTCAGAGTTTTAAAAAGCTTTTAAAGGCAATTTTGAAATATTTTTTGAAGTACATATTTTAATATCAATTTTTTTTAAGTTTTTGGCAGCCATATAAGCGATGCTTTAACAAATTCAATACTGTTCAAAGCTGTGTTAACTTTTCTTGTCATTATTAATTTTTTGTTATTAGTTTTTGTAACCCAATTTTGTCTGCTTTAAAAATACTAATGTAAACAATGGGGGATCCCACTGTAATCCTATTTTATTAGTTTAATTTTTTTATTTAATTTTTCTTATTTTCGCTAAATAAGCTTTGCGTTTCTCTATATAAAATGTACTGGCAGCACCTAAACTCTAAACTTATCATAAATCGAAAAAGTATTGCATACTTTTAGGTAGAACCTTTAAATACACTAAGAGCTTGTATGTAGCAACTTCTTTTTTTTAAACAAATGATTACGCTGCCTTCATTTCAAAAATTTTACTATCAAAATTAGATTTAAAGATATTTTTTTACCAAAAATTAAGACTTTACTTTTTAAGATTTAGTTTTTTGAAGCCTGCTTTTTAAACAAAAATTAATGAATACTTTTACAAAACCTAATTTTAATAAATGTTGTTAAAGCCTTCGCTGTAATGTCTGTTTATTTATCTATTATTTTTTTCAAGTGTTTACTTCATTTTACAATTTCCTTCTTTCGAAATAAAAATAAAAAATAAATTGCGTGGCTTTTCTTTTCATTCGCCATGATCATTGACTTTTGCTTAATAGTTTTTTTTTATTAAAAATTACAACAACTAATAAAAAGTTTAATTAGTAAAAAGAAAGGAAAACAGATTTAAAAAGTAACAGTTTTGGTGGTTTTTTTTTTAATCTTATATAAATGATATTACACGGAAGAGTTTATAATTAAAATTGTACAAAGACCTTCACTTGCTCTTGATCTTTAAAGAGTTTAAATTGTTTTTTTTTTATTTTTCAGTATATATATTATTTTTGTTTTTATTATTGTTGTTGTGACATTATCTAGTAAATGTCAAAGTACTTTTTACATATTTTCTTTTTGCAAAGGAACCTCTTCCTGTTTGAGTAAGTTTTTTTTTGTTTTATTTGTCTTACTCTCTTTTTGTTTTGTTTTCAGTTTAATTTTATTATTATTAACTAATTATTTGTGTGTGTGTGTGCATGTTTATCTGCTTTTTTTCTTAAGAAGTTGTTTACACAGTTTGTGTCTTATTACTGTATAAATTGTATGGCTCCTCATTATTACCCACTATCTAGTAACGGTTCTCACACATACATTTTAGTACAAATGTAAGTGAATTTTGTTTGTGAAAAGAGTGCTTTAACTTTAGATAGGTGTTTCCATTGAAATTTTAAGCCGAATGACAAAGTAACACTTTACCATATAATAGACAATTTAAGGATAATTTTAAAAAAGTAGAAAATTATAAGACATTTTTTAGAAACAAAATACTTTCAATAAGAAACTGGTATAAAAAAAGGAAAAATTGGGCGAATGAGTATTTATACTTGAAACAAAAAACAGAAGTTTGTTTTTTTCTTTTATATTAAATTTTGAAGAAACTTTCGTTTGATTTTTACAGGAATGGGCAGAATATTTTTTTATACTTTATTTGGTTAAAATTTTGAAATTTTCAGTACGTAGAAAAAACTTGAAATTTCTAATAAAAGGTTATTTTAATATTTTTTCTATAAGTTTGTTTAATGAGCCTTTAACAACTTTTAAATATAATGAAGCATATCCAAACAAAATTATATATAAGATAGACTTTTAATCGAAATTTTCATACCAAATCAGTATTTGAAGTCTACTTTAAATTAAAAATTTTTTTTAGATATGCCCCTATATATAACTGAATCTTCACTTTATTATACCCAAATTAAGTACTCGAATTTTTAGGTATAAATCATAAATCATTATTCTAGCCAAGGCCATTCCGATGGTTGATTTTTTTTTAATATAACAAGGAACAGCATTAATTATTCGTAGAAATTTGTTTTAACTACGTTGAATTTTCTTTAAAAATTTAAAATTTTAAGCAGAGGCAATTAACCATCATTATACCTTTTAGAACAAAATTGGTATTTCGCCTCAAAGAGTTTAGTAACAATCAAGTTATTATTAAGGACTGGAAATTACGATTTTCTGCTTATTTGTTTTTAACCCCTATTAGGGGAGGTCAGGACGCAAAGGGTAGTGACAAAATATATTCGCCACCTACTTTGAAAAGGACTCCCTACTTCTTAGCCTATTTTTTCATTTGAATTATATAAAGCTGTAATTGGTTTGAGACTGAAGAAAGAGGTATCATCAGCAATTGTCAACGTGTGTGCTCGGCTGTTAGCTGGCTTATCTACTGTGTAAAGCTTATACAGAATTGGTCTTAAAATACTTCTAGCCCCTATCGGTTTCGTCAGATTTGGTTGCGTATTGGACTGCACCTTCAAGGGATCATTTCCAGGCTTGGGAATCATTTTTACCAAAGGTAATTTCCCACATTAATATTGCATCAAAAATAAATAAAATTATTCTTTCTGATGTGCAAGGCGGCTTTAACAAAGGAGATTTTTTTAAAATATTAACTATCAATATTCCTTATGACATCTTGAAGTTGGAATCGTATTTCCCAATATCGTCTAGCAACAACAAATGATAACTCACTCATATCAGTACACGTTTTGAAAGTAAACGCGTTTTTCATATGACTTGCCAAAATATAAAATTTTCTTCGTCATTAATTTCCTAAAAGAATAATTTGTCTAAGAGGGATTTAAAAAAAAAAAAAAAGTAAATAATTAAAAAAAAAGTTTTCAAAAATATTTTTAAAGATATTTTCCTTGTGGAAACACACACACCTTTGCTCTTCGATTTGGAGCCGTTGATCTTGTAACTAAAAGATAAATAGTTGTTTATTTTTTGTTTATGTTGTAGTTGTTGTTCTTTCTCCAGTTTGGAAAAGAAATTAAAAATAGTAACAACAAAATTCTAGTAAACTTAGGTAAGTACTCGTACTTACATATAAAGATATTAGCACAGACTTACCAATAACACACTATGCCGGAGCAACAATGACCATGAGCTTTATTCGTCGCATTCTAAAAAGGAAAATTCAAAGAAAATAAAACTTTGGCATACACATATACAAATACCTGCCCACACATACATATACACACTTTCAATATCTCATTTCTCTAGATTTTGCTGCTATTGTTGTTGTTGTTCTATGTTTCCTAGTTCTAAATAATTTTCACAACAATCTATCTTTTCCACACACAAAACCATTAGAAGTAAATTTTCTTTTCAAATATTTGTTTTGTTGTAGTTCTATCGTTGTGGATAATAATGTTTTTGTTGTTTTTTGTGGTTGGTTTTGATTTTTAGTTGCAATATACTTGTCTTGAGTTTTTACTTTCGCGAAAAAAAGTAAGCAAGACTGCAAATAGATTAGAAAAATGTTATGTATATGGGAATGGCATAGACAACAGCAACAAGAACTATTGCAGCTACAGTTGCAATAAAATAGAGTATAGAGTAAAGAATTCAATGTACATGACCACAACATGCAATTGCACCATTTCCAATTTTTTTTTTAATATTTTTAATATTTAGCTACAAATAATCTTAAATTTTTCTTTTGATTTGCAAAATAACCACATATGTATAGGGCAATGATAATTGTTCCCAGACTGAGCAAAAAGTTAATTTAAAGTATATTTTTAATTTTATCTGCCATAAAAAGTTATTAATTTTTGTATATTTTTTAACAAAAGAGAATAGCCAATAAAACGAGAAAACCAAAGTATAAGAATTGTTTTGTTACGTATACGTCACAGATATTCGTATGAGTGCGTGTGTGTGCGCGTCCGTTCGCCTGTGTAATGTTAATAGAGTTTTTAAAGTTATTAGTTTTTTATTAGAAATGGTGTAATAGATATTGTTGGTTGTCTATGTATTGGCGTCATTTTTAAGAATCACATTCGTACCGCAGTAAAAGCATGCAGTTGTACTTTAGGAGCAATATCAACAACTACAGCAATAACTAAATAGAAAATAACAGCAACTACAACAACAACAATGACATGTAGAAAGAATGAAAGAAAAAAGCTATCCCAGAATAGGCCTCAGCTCGCTTTTTAGTTTTGCTCTTGTACTTTGAAAACAAATTTTTGCGAGTTCTAATAAAGTTAGAGACATTGGTTGGTTGGCAGGGAGTTGGAGGTTTAGTTCTTCTGCTTCTACTCTACTAATACCACATAACCATGCATACAGCTAAATGTTGTTCTTATAAACGCTTTAGAGGTTCTTTTGGCAAACGATCGGGATATTTACGTGAATATTGACTATGAAGCGCTTTGCTTTAAAATTGTTTAAGGAATGAATTTTTACTTTAAAGAAAAAGGCGAAATCAAAAAATGATCGTTATGATTTGAAAAATAAATTTTAATAAAATTTAAATTAAAAATGAAATTAAAACTTAATTATATTAAATCAATTAAAAAAATTTATTTCTTTTTTGTGCGTGTTTTGATTTTATGTGGAAAAAAACTATCGAATTCCTTATTAAAAATCACATCCTTTTGCGCCTTAGATCTTTTGCGTGGTTATGTAAATCATCTGCATTTAATGGTGGTGGTGTAGTGGTGGAATTAAATGTATTGCACCATTTAAGTGAATCTTAAAAAAGCACAAAAAATATATCTCACGGAAGTGTATTTTATTTACAAATTAATAATAAAAAACTAATTAAACAAATGTCGTACAAGCATCGTTATTAAGTTTGAATGAAATAAACAAGAAATATCCTGATTTATTCTTTACTTAAAATTTTAGAAAAAAAATTTTTATAAAATCCTTTTCCTTTCAAAAGAAATTAATTCATAATAAGGGGACTAGGAATTAATTGGGAATAGTGTGATCATCAATATGGATTTAAATTTAAAAAAAAAATAAATTTGAAAAATAATTAAGAAAGACGACGTTTTCTTTACCCCCTTAAGCTTGTAATAAAAATTTTAAAAACATTTTTAGAATAAATTTGAACATTTAGTTACTTTTTAAATACTATTTTACACAGAAAAAAACTTTTCACAAATTCTCGGGTTTTCTAACATTTAAGCTGCCTTTAAAAACCTTAAGTTTATTTTGAAAATTATTTAAACTTTATTTTGTTTTAAAATTAAAGAAAAAAGCTTAGACTTTTCCATTTTAGGAAGTTTATGTAAAAAATTTTTTTATTTAACCCTAATAAATTTAAGAGGTTAAACCCTATTCTTGATCACATTAATACTCCCAAATTCAAAAAAAAAAAAAAAAATTATTATATGTACAACTTCCTACTAAAACTCTTTTTTAAAATAAACCCTTAAATCAAACATTTCTTGTCTTAAACCAAACTCAAAAAATGGAGGTAAAAACCTTTAAAGGAAAGTTTTACTATTTACAACAAGTAGAGATGCAGTTTATCAAACATTACCATAAAATATTGGAATAAACTTGTCCCTTTTCTGTAAATTAATGCGATATACATTTTCATGCTTTAACCCTTAATCGAAGAGTCATTTGCGTACCACTTGTATTTGGCCATAAAATAAATAAAAATGTCTACACCAAGGACGATGGCTCTGGAGTTGATTGAACCATGGATGTATTCAAATTAGATTTGGATCAAGCTCAAATCGGTTCCAGTCTGGTGGAAAGTAGCAGAGCCAATAATATAACACAAAATAATTTACAAGCAGCAACCGGTTCGACCGGTAACAACAGCAACCAGTTAAACGGTATCAACGAAGAAAACGACGAAATCCTACCGGAAGTCAGTTTTGATGCAAATTCCGATTTTAATTTAGATTTTTTTGACACCCCCGAAGACTCTTCTACCCAAGGCGGCTTCAGCGATCCGGGTTCGGTTGAGTCTGAAACGGATACCTTTTTTGAGTCTCCCATTCTAGCAACAGCAGACTTACAAAATCAATTGACTCAGCAACAGCAACAAGCGCACACTTTAGCTACAGATTGTCAAAAATATTATCAGTTCTCAACGGGTATTAGTTTAAATCAAAGAACTAATTCGCATAGTTTAAACGCCATTAATAATTTAAATACAACAAATTCAAGTGTTGCTGTTGCTAGTTTCCCCCATTTTGGCAATGGTGGAAGTTCGTTATATGCCCCTAACAATATCCACAACTTTACACAATCGAATTCATCGTCATCCGGCTGTTCTTCAACCTCCTCAATCGCCAGCAATAGCAGCAGCATTTGCGGCAGTAGTTCGAGCCTCAGCCACAGCAACAACAATAACAACAACGGCGGCAACAGCAGCCGCCACAACGGATCAATATCCGGAAATAGTCATATTGTTGAAACATCACCAGCAATATCCACATCCCCAACATCTTCGTCAGGCACAGCTGCCTCAACATCTGCAACCGCAGCTAAATCTGCCGCATCCTTATCAGCAGCATCATCATTGGGTGCTGAATATTTTATTGGAAACCTCAACCATCCATCAACACAATCATCAACCGCTTCAACATCAATTGCCTCATTGACAAATGGTAAATTAACATCAGGTAGGCCATAAAAGTGTCTTTGTGGGTATAACGTGGTATAAGTCACACTAGGCAAATATTTGATTGTAATTATGTATGTGTTCACAATTCTAACATAACAAATTTAAAATAAACATAAAAAGAACGGGTTTCATAGGGTTCCCCCGATGCTCTATTGCTCCGTTGGTAACAATAATCTTTCACAGATCAATTGTCAATATACATATACTAATGACTGAGATATTAAAGTAAAACTATATTTGTACAACATTAATCTAAAATTATAACAGTCAAGTCAGAATCACCGTAAATGTAATAAAATCCATCCATCCGTCTGGTTGATTTTCTTGTTAATGTTTTTCTGAAAATGGCAATATTAAAATTGAGTGATAATTTGGCTGGATCTCGATTGTAATAAGACCCAAAATTTAGCTTTAAAACTAAATTTAATATATTTATGTAAATAAAAGGCTCTTTTTTCATTAAAACGCATAACAAAAAAATAAATTGAAAAAAATCTATATTTAAGAAGGTTTTATAGTACACAGTGGCAAATCTTTACAATTGGAGAATGAAAAAACTCTACTTTTAAAAATGTTTTGTTTTGTTTGTTAAGTTTTAAGGCCGAATAAATATTCAAAAACCATTAAGATAGTAATAATTTTACTTCATTATTAGCATTTTTAAAAGTTGCATACAGATCAGGAAGGCTTCCGAAAAGTGACTTGAATAGGCTTATGGTAAATTATGTACCTTTCATCAGAACATTTGGAAGCTCAATAAGGGTTAAAACTGTATTTTGGTACTTTTCAGGTACTTTTATAACTTTTAAACAAAATTCAGACTGCATTCGACAGGCCTCATTAAAATGTTTTTGGTACTTTTCTGAAATATTGGACCCTAAGTTTCAAGATAAGTCGAAAATCAGCAAAAATATACAAAAAACCCTTTTTTCATATTTTTGGTATTCTTTTGCATTTTATGAGCTTGTTAGTCTAGAAATATCAAATTAAAGGCTGTTGACCAACGTTGAGGTCGGAAGTCAATAAGGTAGATAAAAAGTACTTTTGCCACATATATGTATGCTACTTTTTGCATTTTTTTAAGATTATGGGGAATATTCATATAGAATTTTAAAAATTCAAGTAGGTTGTTCAAACGAAAAGCTCATACAAAATCAGTATTTTAAATTGATTTTAAATTTTAAAATTGGCTATTTATAGGCAAAATACGAATTTTTAAATGTAAAGCTATTGTTTAGTAACCCAGATAAGGTCGAAAATAAGCTAAGTTGTTGCAAAGTACTCTTTTTAAATTATTTAAAATTTTTCGCATTTTTTGAGATTTTTGTCCTAGATATTTTAAATAAAGGTCTGTTGATCCTGGTTGAGACCAGAAGTCATCTAAATGGTCAAAAAGTATTTTTCCCACAGTTTTGTTACTTTTGCATTTTGTAAATTTTGAGTAGAACTATTAGCCCAGATTGAGACCGAATGTCAACAAGGTGGTCAAAAATTTTTTGAAGATGAAGCCTTTGTTTCTTAAACTATCACCAAATAAGCAGTACACAGGAAAAACTCCAGAAATTTTTTTAAAACAAATAGTTCTTTAAAATAATAGTTTTATTCAGTAAATATTTTATAAGATTCTAATGATATTGCTATTTGATTTTTATGTCAAACAAAATAAACACAAAACCATTATATATTTTGAACTCTTTTTTTCTACCCCTTAAGGAACAATATTTTAAAAAAGTACCAAAAATATATTTTTAATTTTTTGAGACCTGCAAAACGCAATTTAAATGAAGTTTCTACCTTTATTGGTTAAGAAATTACAAAAAGTACCTAAAAAGTACCAAAATGTAATTTGTACCCTTTCTTCTATCCCCTAGGGTCTTAAGTTTTTAAAAAGTATAAAAAAATATTCATATTTTTTGAGACTTGTCGAACGCAGTTTGAATTATGTTTCTATCTTTATTGGTTCAGATGCTACAAAAAGTACGTAAAAGGTACCACTTTACAAATTTGTACTTTTTTGTCTGCCCCTTAGGGTCTAGATTTTTAAAAAAACTTTAAAAAATATATTCATATTTTGTCCTGTCGAACGCAAATTGAACTATGTTTTTACCTTTATTAGTTAAGAAGTTACAAAAAGTACCTAAAAATTAGATATATGTAATTTGTACCCTTTTTGTGCCTTAGGGTCAAAATTTTTTAAAAGTATCGAAAACATATTCTTATTTTGTCGATACCTGTCGAACGCAATTTATATTACGTATTTATCTCTATTGGTTCAAAAGTTACAAAAAGTACCAATATAGAATTTTTACCCATTTTTGAACCCTTTTTTACCCCTCAACGCCAAATTTCAAAAAAGTGGCAAAAAGGTATTCACATTTTTTTTAGGATCTGTCGATTGCATTTTGAACTATGTCTGTACCTTTACTCGTTTAGAAGTTACAAAGTGGACCTAGGCTCTATCAAAATTTAGTTTTTACCCTTTTTTAGCCTTAAGGGTCTAAAATTTTCAAAAAATGCCAGACACGGGTCTGCTTATTTTTTGAGTAAAATACGATCCTTTTTAAATTTTGTTTCTATCGTTTGTAGTTTAGGAGATATAAGCCTTCGGATCTGAATTTCCCGAAATCCCGTCTTAGTGGATCTAAACATAAAGAAAGGTACCCACAGTCCAAATTTCAGGTCTCTAGCTCTGCGCGTTTGGGCTGTGCGATGATGAATCAGTCAGTCAGTAACGTTATTCTTTTATATATATAGCTAGGTTGTTGTGAAAAGTATATATGTATATGTATGGTAGGGTTTGACCGACTATTTAATACCAATAGTCACATTAACACAATTTAGTGGATTAAAAGTAATATTTAAGGCAGAACTAGTAAATTAAGCTTCTTCAGATAGAGATAGAAAAAGAGAGAGAGAGAGAGAGAGAGAGAGAGAGAGAGAGAGAGAGGGAGTGATACCATTTGCATAGGGGCTATATAAAATAATAAACCGATCATTACCACGAATTTCGAATTTCATCCAATTGCCTTAAAAAATGTGACGTCTAATCATAATTGATACAAAAAATTTTCAAATTAAATAAAACATGTGCAAGAAATGCAAACGGCATGTGCTGCATATGAGTCATTCTCTATGATGTGGTACGATTTGCAGAGACTAGTGAGTTTTAAGAAATCATTTTGTATTTACCACCAAAGTTAAAATTTGTTTTATTGCAAAATATGTTCGTCTACTTAAAACCAAAAACTATTTGTTTTTTTTCCTGTAAATTAAAAGAAAATTCTTATGTTTTTGATTCGTTGTATTTTCACTTTAACAAACGTTAGTTTAATTTAAAAATGAGATACTTCAACTTATTTATGACTTTTAAATTTAAAACAGCCACATCAAATAAAACATGTTGCAGATAAAATGCATTTAAAAATTAAACAAATTTGTATCGACTTTAAAGTACCCTATTTTTAAAAATTTATTTTTTATTAAACGTGCAATATATTTAATTAGCTTTTACTAAATTAATTTATTAAATTTTAATTAGAAAATCGTTTAAAATTTTTCACTACGTTTTTTAGTTAACCTTCTTTAATATTCGTTATTCTTTTAACAGATTACAGATGTTTTTCTACGATTTTATGAAGCCAATCAAGTTGAGTAATCACAAACCTAAATGTTTAAACTTTTTTCAAACTCATTGTACAATTCAAGGATACAGGCCTTAGCAAAAAAAATTTCCAAATCCTAAAATGCCTTGTAGGGTGCTTCAACTGTAACAGTTGAAGTTATAAACATGCTTTTACTTCCTCGTTGTTAATGTTGTTGCATCATCAACAACAACAACAAATAAAAGAAAGTCAATGAGTAAGCGAGTGGGTGGCTGTTTTGTGGCTTTTTTCCTTTTAAAAAAATTTATGGCTCTTGTTGTTATGTTTTTCGTACATTGCATCAAATCAAGTTTATTCAACTCGAATTATAGTTTTGTTGTTGTTGCACTATGTGTTTAAAAAATTTTTTTCCTACTTTCGTATAACACGTTGTTGTCAATTCATTATTAGATTGTGGCTAATGCTACAAAGAGTGGCCAGATTGATTAAAATTTTAGACATTAAAAAAATCAGAGAAAAGAGTTTTTATTTAAATTTTTTCTAAAACTGATTTTTGTTGAAATACTTTAACAAATTTTACTTTATCGTATTTATAAAATAATAATCTAGTGGTTTATTATTAATATGTTTGTAAGTTTTTATAAAAATAAAATTTTTGTTTATTCCGTTTTTTATTTCAAACACAAAGAAAACAAAGTTTCTTTCTTTACAATAGGTTATGGGCCATATTTAAAAATAATTTGAAAAAATTTTGAAAATTTGTGTTGCTTAATAACGTAATCTAAATAGTGGCAAAGATGAATACGGTTCAGTTAGAGAAATTGAATGGATCAGAGAATTGGTCTACATGGTGTTTTGCTCTAAAAGCTCAGTTCGAGTTGGATGACCTATGGGCATGTGTGGAGGGAGCAAACACGGATGCTGTTAAGGAAAAACAAGCTAGATGCCGTTTAGTTCTTTCACTCCATAGAAACTTGTATGTTTACGTACAAGAAGCTACAACAGCAAAAGAGATTTTTGAAAAGCTGAAAAGTTTGTTTCAAGACTCCGGTTTAGACAGACGTATTGGTTTGTTGCGTAAGTTATGTTCTATTCAATTGAAGGAATGCGATTCTACAGAGCATTACGTTTCCGAGGTTATGTCAACAGCGCAGAAGTTAAATACCGTTGGATTTTTGGTATCAGATGAATGGATTGCTTCGATTTTGTTAAAAGGCTTACCATCAATATACAATCCAATGATTATGAGCATGGAAAGTTCTAGTAAGCAGCTAACAGCTGATGCAGTTAAATCAAAATTATTGCAAGATGTCAAATATGAACCGCAAGTAGAGAACACAGCATTAGCAAGTCAGAAAAATGGTAAGAAAAAACCAGATTTAAAAAACATAAAATGCTACGTTTGTAAAAAGTTTGGTCATTATGCGTCCAAATGTCCAAGTCGTGTTATCAAGCCCCGGAACACAACAATGTTTGCAGCATATATGGCAAAACAAATCAATGAAGAAGAGTGGTTCATCGATAGTGGAGCATCTATGCATATGTGTAATTCCAAACATTCTTTCAAAAATCTTAAAAAATGTAATGACAATGTTCGTGTTGGTAATAATCAACTACTGAATGCTGTTGGTATTGGTTCCGTTCTTTTGAAGGCGTCAGTTCATGGACGAAGTACAAATATTGAATTACAAAATGTACTATACGTTCCTGATCTTGGCGTGAATTTGCTGTCCGTCAGCGGAATGATCATGAAGAAGAAGAAAGTAGTTTTTTCTGAAGATTGCTGCCGAATATTAAATGAAGAAAATCATTTAATAGCGCAAGCAAAACTAGTCAATGGTATGTACAAATTAAATATGCCTACTAATCAATCTGTATTTTTGGCCAGAGATTCTACAAGTTTTGAAACTTGGCATCGACGGTTGGGTCATGTTAATAAAGATTATTTAAAAAAGATGAAATTAGACGGTATGCTTAATTTTGATGAATCTATAGAACTAAAATGTATTGCATGTGCCCAGGGAAAGCATGCAAAGATGAAGTTCCCCAAAGAAGGTTCAAGAGCTAACGAAATTTTGGAGATTGTTCACACTGATTTATGTGGTCCGATGGAAGTCAAATCTTTTGGGGGAAGTTTGTATGTTCTGACATTTACAGATGACTATAGTCGGAAGGTATTTACGTATTTCTTAAAGAACAAGTTTTCTGTATTTGAGAAGTTCGGGGAATTTAAAACCATGGTAGAAAAGCAGACTGGGAAGAATCTCAAATGCTTACGGTCAGATAATGGTGGTGAATTTGTTAATTTCAAAATGGAAAACTACATGAAGAAGAATGGTATTATACATCAAAAAAGTGTTGCTTACAATCCACAGCAGAACGGTCTTGCAGAGCGTATGAATAGGTCGTTATTAGAAAAAGCCCGTTGTATGCTGTTTGAAGCTAAATTAAAAAAAACATTTTGGGCAGAAGCTGTCAGAACTGCAGCTTATTTGATTAATCATATTCCTCATCGTCGCCTTGGCAAATGTCCTGAAGAAATATGGAAAAGTATGCCATGTAACATAAAACATTTAAGGGTTTTCGGTTGTACTTCTTTGGCTTATATTCCTTCACAAAAACGAAGGAAGCTTGACGCAAAATCTAAGAAGCTAATTTTCGTTGGCTATTGTTCAGAATCAAAAGGTTATCGTTTATTTGATCCTGAAAAGAAAACCATACATGTTTTTCGTGATGTTATTTTTTATGAGGACGAGTTTATGTCATTAAATAAATCAACTGATATTGAAAAATATTGGTTTGTGATCAATAAACAAACACAAAACTGTAAATCTGCGGTGGATGTTGAAAATGACGACAATATTGTCGATAATGATTCATTATTATTCGTCTCATTTACAGACGATAACAATGAAGTGGGGGTGGAAACCAGCAACATTCACATAACCGAAGAACAGCCAGAAACAGTTGCGCAAATTCAAGATAAAGAAAAAAATCAACAAGAAGGTAATGTTATAGCAGATAATATAATCATGCCAAGACGAAGTGAAAGAATAGTAAAGAAACTTCAAACTGGTCTGGTGGTGGAAAATGAAATGACAGAAGATCCCATAACGTATGAAGATGCATTAAGTCGCCCGGATAAGGATAAATGGTTAGAAGCGATCAATAGTGAAATATATTCGCTGAAAGAAAATAACACTTGGGTAGAGGTAAAACGTTTAAAAACGAAGAATGTTATAAAAACCAAGTGGGTCTTCAAAATAAAGGAGGACCATGATGGGTCAAAGCGTTACAAAGCTCGTCTAGTAGTAAAGGGGTTCACTCAAAAGAAAGGTATAGACTACGATGAGACATATTCTCCGGTTGTTCGTTATACATCGCTAAGAATGTTGATGGCACTTGCAGCTCGTTATAATTTAGAAATAGAGCAGATGGATGCTGTAACTGCATTTTTGCAAGGACAGTTACATGAGGAAATATATATTCAACAACCAGAAGGTGTCACATGTGAAAATTCTGATACCGTTCTCAAGCTAAACAAAGCTTTATATGGTTTGAAGCAGTCAAGTTTGGTATGGAACAACAAGTTGGATCAAGTTCTCAAGAAAATTGGTTTTAGAAGGTCAAAAGTGGATCCGTGTGTATATTACCATATAACTCAGGTTAATCGAACGTATCTAGCAATTTATGTTGATGACATGTTGTTGTTGAGTAATGACGTTAAATTTCGTGAGGAAGTAAAGAAGAGGCTATGTGAAGAACTACATATAAAGCTAATGGGAGAAGCAAAAAAATGTTTAAGTATTCGAATTACTAAAGAAAATGGAAATATTTTTTTGGATCAGGAAGATTATATCGACAAAATTTTGCAGAAGTTCAATATGATTGATTGCAATTCGGTAATAGTACCAATGGATCCAAATCAGAAACTTGTGAAAACGGAAACATCTGATAAACAGGAGATATATCCATACCAGCAAGCGATTGGTAGTTTGATATATCTCACACAGTGTACCAGACCCGATATATCTCACGCAGTAAGTTACTTAAGTCGTTTTAATAATAATCCTAGTCAAGCACATTGGACTGCCGTGAAACGGGTTTTTCGATATTTGAAAGGAACAAAGCAAGCCAAAATGTGTTACAAAAAAGGTGGTAATATTGAGATAATGGCTTATTCTGATGCAGATTGGGCTAATGATATCGATGAAAGAAAATCTGTGACAGGATATGTTTGTATACTACAATCTGGTTCAATATCATGGAGCAGTAAGCGCCAACAGACAGTTGCATTATCCTCGACAGAGGCAGAATACATGGCATTATCTTCGGTAACACAAGAAGTACTTTGGGTTAGAGGTCTTTACTATGAACTTGTCCCAGATGTTGAAAAGGTCCCAACAGCAATATTTTGTGACAACAGAAGCGCGATTGCATTAGCATCAACAAATAGTTATCACCCACGATCAAAACATATTGATGTCCGTCATCATTTTATACGAGAAAAAAGGAGTTCAAATATGGTAGAGTTCTATCCTAGTAAAACAGAAGAGATGATAGCGGATTCACTAACAAAGGCTACTACTGCACCAAAGCATAAATATTGTTTTCAAGAAATGGGCTTAACTATGTAAAGTAAATTTGAGTGGGGGTGTTGAAATACTTTAACAAATTTTACTTTATCGTATTTATAAAATAATAATCTAGTGGTTTATTATTAATATGTTTGTAAGTTTTTATAAAAATAAAATTTTTGTTTATTCCGTTTTTTATTTCAAACACAAAGAAAACAAAGTTTCTTTCTTTACAATAATTTTCATTATATATATGTACCTTTGAAAAGAAAATGTTTGAAAAACTTCTTTGAAAATGAAACTTTTATTAAATAGTTTCTTACACAATAAAAATATATTTATTTGCGACAATTAGTCAATAATTTTCTATTTTTAAGCTTTATTATTGCAAAATTAATTTTGTGGAAACTTTATTTTTTAAAATGGTTCTGTTTAATGTCCCCCTCGTTAATTTTTTGATGCCTGAATTTAAATAAATATTTTGTTAATATTAATAAATATCTTATTGGAGGGGTTTTAAATGAATATTCAGTTATTTTAAGTAGCACTCCCAGTTGATTTTACATAAATAATTTTTTTGGGTGAAGTTTTGTTTCTATATTTATACCCTTCACATAGTGATAAGGGTATATATCAGTTTGTCATTCCGTTTGTAATTTCTTTATTATTCATTTGCGACCCCATAAAGTATATATATATATTCTGGATCCTTATAGATAGGGAAGTTGATATAGCCATGTCCGTCTGTTGAAATCAAGTTTCCGGAGTCAAATAAAAAGATACAGACCAGTTAATAGTGTCAAACTATTGGAAATATTCCACTAACAATCGATATTTAAAATCAGCAAAATCGGTTCACTATTGACCGAGATATAAGCGAAAACCCAAAGTAACCCATTTTTTTTAGGACAAAATTCGTGCATATATCCCTATATATCTCAGTAAGTATAGTCACTCTTGCCACAAAACTTGGCACGGATACTCCTAAGGAAGGGACCTAAATAGGATCAGGGAAAGGGGTATTTTTCCTACAATTGCACAAATTTGGTGAAATATTTTATACGCTATATCTCGGAAACTATAACAGCTATCGACTTAAAATGTTCCACAAAAAGTAATTGTACGCTAAGGGCTCCACTTTAAAGAAAAAATTTTTTGAGTGGGGGCAAAACAGGGGGTAGCTCCCATACAAACTAACGATTTTTATGAAATATTCGATATGCTATATCTTAGAAATTATAACAGCTATCGGCATAAAATGTTCTACCAAAAGTAAGTACATCAAGGGATATGTTTTAAGGAAAAAATTTTTTGGGTGGGGGGTGAACAAGGTGTAGGTCCCATACAAATTAACAATTTTTATGAAATTTTCGATAAGCTATATCTCGGAAACTATAACAGATATCGAAATCAAATGTTCTACAAAAAGTAGTTCGACAACAAAGCCTACGATTTGAAGAAAAAATTTTTTGGGTGGAGGATGTACAAAGGGGATCTCCCATACAAATTAACAATTTTTATGAAATTTTCGATATACTAAATTTAGGAAATTATAACAGAAATTGACTTTAAATGTTTTGCAAAAAGTAACAGGATAAGACCTACATTCAAAAAAAAGTTTTTTTGGGCAAGGGCAGGGGAAGGGGGAGCTCTAATACAAACTAAGAATTTTTATGAAATTTGCGATACGCCACATCTGGAAAACTATTACAGCTATCGACTTCGAATATTCCACAAAAAGTAATAATCAAATAATTCATACATTTTGGAAAAAAAGTTGGAGAGGAGCAGGGGGACTAGAAAATCCTATAAAAATTAACAACTTTTATTAACCTTTTATTATAAATAATGTCAAAAACTTGCATTACTGTCGACCTCAAACATTCCTCATCTATTTCTATTATTCATACGAACGTTAAAATTTTGTAAAGTTTTCTATGGACTTTAAAACTCACACAAGGATTTTTATTATATTACTTGCAGTACAAAATTACTCGGCTGGGTATATTTAAAGACCAATGTGAAGGGTATATAAGATTCGTCACAGCCGAATATAACGCTCTTACTTGTTTTAGTTAAAGTTATAGCAAATTACAGATTTTACCCTTTTTATCCAATTTTCTTTCCTTACGGTCTGAGCTTCCCGGAAACGCGTATAATGTTTAAAATTGTTTCTAAAGGTCCTTTGGAAAAAATTAATATTTAAAAGCAGTTTTTAACTGAAAAACAAAAAAAAAAGAAATAAAATCATCTGGCAGCTAAGTACATAAGTTGATTGCTTTTTTGCTATTAAACTCTAACAAATTTCCCGTTTGATCACTTTTACAATCTCGCGCTCAATTTCTTACCGTTTTTCTGTTTCTTTGTCTTTCTTGTTTTTAATGGAAACCGTTTTTTCTTCTGTCAAATTTTCTGCAACAAGTTTTCTTTTCATTTTCTTTTGTGAGTTTTCCATTTCATTACTATTGGTTACATAACATTACAAAAACACATTTAAACAACCACAACCACAGAGGTATGTATGTAGAAGAACCATTTATTGTGTGTGTGTGTGTGTGTGTAAGTGTAGAAAGTTGTGCATGCGCAATGTTGATAGTGCTGCATTACAGCCAGTTTGCCAGTTTTTGGCTTAAGAGCAGACGTTACATAAAAGATTGCTGTTTTTTTACTACTTTTCATTGTTTGCCACTTGGTAATTGTTGTTTTTGCTTTTAATATTTTTTAATTTTTTTTTATATTTTCATAATTTACCTTAAAGCCTGCAGTACACGATATGTAAAAATCTACATACACATGCAGCTCTGACGTAATTTAGACGTCATCAAAAATCTACTGCGACATATTTTTTAATAGAAATGTTTTTATGATGACGTCAAAAGTACTTCACAGCTGCATGTAGCTTTTTACATTTCGTGTAATGCAGGCTTAAGTTGCATCAAAGTTTGCTTATGTTGAAGATAACATTTCCTCATGCTATATTAAATAGACTTGTGTCTTGTAGTTTAGCTTCTCTGCACGAATGTGTGTATGTGTGTGTGTGTGCGTATGTTAGTTTATTGGTAACAATTATATTTTTGCAACAATTATATACCAATCGTTCACACAAATGCTGCAGTTCAGTCTTTGTTGCTGCAACACATTTATTTCGCCAGCAATTTTTACTTTTGTTCGAATCTCACACATTCAGCTACATCAAGTAACTTATTGTTTCTGTTATTGCCTTAAGCTGGTATATATTTTTATTATGTAAATTTTTCGAATTCATTGTTGCATTTAATTTTGCTGTATGTATGCACATACCCAGATTTGTGCTCGTATGTGCGTGCATTGGTATTAACATTCATACTAACACAGGGTGTTACACACCTCAAAAATGTTATAGGAAAATTAAATAAAAATAATTTAAAACTATTGTTGTATATTTTTCGATTGATAAAAGTATTTTTTTAATATTATTTCAAAGGCCTTTAAAAAAATAATAATTCAGGCCTCCCTTTCTGACCTTAACCGGTGTCAGCAATTAAAAGTTACATTTAAATGAAAAAGGCAGGGACTGCAAATAATAATAATTTTCGAACATTTAATGAAAAAAAGAAAGCATGAGGAAACATCAGAAAGAGAAGTGAAGTACGTCATGTTAACAGTATTAAACTATAGTTTTTTTCTTAAATCAAATGCTTTTTAAGTCTTTGATTTTTAGTTTTTTCTTGAAAAATAAAAAAAATTTTTTAGTCAAGAAGTAGTAATAAAAATTTTAAAATAATTATTTCAAAAAATTATTGCAAAAATAAAATCAAAACATAATAATTATTTTTTGGAACAAATTATAAAAACAAAAAATACTTATTTTTTGAGATTAATTTTTTTTATCATAATTATTACGGCCCTGAAAAAAGTACTTGTTGCCCAAAAAGCTGGTTTAAAAGCTACAAGAGGTACCATAATATAATATCTGCCCTTTTTACCCCCCCCCCCCCCCCCCCCCTTAGGGTTCAAAATTTCCAATTTATGCCGTTCTTTATTGGTCAAGAAATCCCAAAAGGCACCTCTAGGGGTCTAAAACTTCAAAAAAGTGTCAGACATGGGTTCGTTTATTTTTTGAGAAGAATAAGATAGTTTTAAATTTTTTTTAGTCATGTGCTGTTCAGGATGTAACAACTTATCGTATTTCCCTTTCTGGCTCAGCTTTACTTCCTTAGAATCCAAACTTCCAAAACCCCTTCGGTTTGGATCAAAACTTCGGTACCAGAGATCATAGGCGAACGCACTTGTGGTATACGATAATTTAAGATTCAGTCAATTATTAACCCCATCCTCTTACACATAAATAATGTTTAAAGGATAACGAAAATGTTTTACAAATAGATATTCTTTCAACACAATTGTAAAAAAATGTCAAGTACAATGTGTTGCACGGTACTGTAAATGCCTTTTAAACCTTTAAAATAAAAAAAGACTCTGTGATAAAATACACCAAAAGATGTATTCATTTACACATATTTTTTAGACCTTAATCTATGTTCAAATAGGACTTTGTCATAAACTTCAAAAAGCAAAGGCAACTAATTTTTAAAATGGCAAAATCCCTTAAATCGACGTCTGCCTTCGAATGTACATTTTAACAGCTTTCGATGGGAAATTGCTTAAAGTCAATAAATAAGTTGCTGTAGGTATCTGGGATTCCAATAAAGCAGACAACAGAGTATTTTCTATTTTTGTTGTATATGATTGTGGGACTTTTTGTTTTTCCATATAAAAACTACACTACAGTTTACTTTAGTGTAGTAATTTAGTATGATTGTGCTATTTTGGGCGGTCGACTGGCTAAGATAGAAAAAAATTTGTAACTTAAATATAAGGCAATGTTTCCTTATGATTGTTGGCATAAATGGTCTTTGTTGTTGCTAAAAATATTTTGTTGTTGTTTTCATTGAAGTTGCTCTTGCCTTTTGTGTTTATAGGAGTCTATAGCGGGTTGGTTGTTGTTGTTGTCGTTATATGTAGCTTTTCTTGTTGAGTTTTGCAATGTATAGTGAGTGACAAAATTAAACCATCATATCCTATTTACAGTAGAATTCTAAGAAGTGCTCAAAAATAAATTATTTACATTTCAGTTATGGAATTTTTTTAACAATTGTCAAAAAAACAACAACAACAAAAATACCGTGCGGACACGGCTATAAAATTATGAATGTACATAGGAAGTAATTACAAATTAAGCTGAAGTAAAGTTTTTGCTGGGAAGCATATCGTAAAGTTATTTTAGGAAAAAGAAACAGTTTAAATGTAGTTGCTAAATATTTTAACTGGTTTGAACAAATATTCACAACCACGACTACACAAAAATACTGATTTTAGGTTAGAGTAAATTTAACCAGTTATTTTGTAGGAAAAAAATTAAACGACTATCATGTGAAGACAACAACAAAATAACATTAACGTTCGTTATGCTATATTTACACTACCTAAGTTCTCATCTGAGTTGAGTGTCAAAAAAATTAGTTTAAATTTTTATGAATGTCAAAAAACAATTTTTAATTTTAATTTTTAGTATTAAATTACATCTAAAAAAATTATAATAAGTCCGCCAATTTTAAAAGTTGTTAAACTGGTACAAAGTGTATGACAATACAAAAATAAGCATTTAATCCAGTAACTTTAAAAAACTTAAATTTAAAACTCAGACGTTAAATAATTTGAAAATAGAAAACGTTCGCTTTTCAACTGAGGTTAGACAAAAATATTAACAAATGAAAATAGACATGTTATTACACTTTACAAATAAGTCTCAGTTGTAAAACTCAGATGACAACTCAGGTAGTGTAAATATAGCTTTAGTATTTATTCTGTAACTTTCTTTTTTCTGTAAAGTTGAAAAAATTAGAACAAAAGAAACAAGTATATGCTTTGTATTTTTCGTCGTTTTGTCTTAAAGCAAAAAACTTTGTTTTAACTTACAAAAAAAAATTCCGTTTGCCTTTCTGGATAACACCCCTACAAGAAATTTGTGACCGAAACTAACACTGAAACATTTTTTTCGGTCATTTGTGACCAATATTTCTATCACATCTGAAGGTGCGAGAGAGATGCAAGATCACACGTACACAAAGTTTCGGTCATTTTTTTCACATCGTCCTTAAGAAAATGATAGAAAATAATGACCGAATGACCGGTCATCTGTGTCGGTCATATGACCGGTCAAATGACTGTCACTGTTCTGGTAGGGATGTTTTAGCCGTCCAGCGGGAGACACTAAATCTATTTATTGTTTACTTATTTATTATTTATTATACTTAATCAATTAAAAAAGATTGCCTCGATTTTTTTATTATTAATTTTTATATTTTGATTTATTTTTACTTTTCTATATCTTATAATAATTTCTACATATTTGGCTTAACTAAAGTTAAACATTGAAGTTATGATAGATAAGAATGGGAAATTTTGTTAAAAGCCGAGCGTAATACATTTTCGAAACCAGGGGGAAAATGACGGCATTCGATTCGAATCGAAATTTGAAAATTCTTATAAGAATTCCTATATTAAAAGCATTGACAACTCGATCGATCGAGTAGAATTTAGATTCGAATCGAATGCCGTAATTTGCCCCCAGCTTTGATTTCTCGTCAGCAAAGTATAGAAATTATTATAAATTAATTATTTATTCTTGGCAAAAATAAGTTAAATTAAAATGAATTCAAACCAAAATAATAATCAAAATTTTTCAAAACTAAATTGTTTACAAATTTCTGTAAGTTATATTCAAGTGTAGATGTAGAGAACTTTAACCACATTTGGAAACAAAAATTCCCGCTCATTACTGATACAAACGAAAATTAGTTAATTTTAGAATTTGAATTTATTTTTTTTTAATTTGTTAGTGTTTGAACTTAAATTTTTTGGTTGATTCAGTTGATTATACTAAAATTATTTTTTGAGTGCAGAAATAACAAACAAGTGGCTAACTTATATGTATATGCTAAAATTACTATTTAAAGGCTATTAAAATTAAAATATTTTTTAATATTGTATTCGATAACACTAAAAAAGTTTTGGTTTTTGAGAGTTGGCTGTGAATATCATATACACTAAAAAAATTATTACAGTAACTGAAGGAGGGTTTTTAAATGAATATCCAGTTATTTTAAATACCATTTCCAGTAGATTTTACATTAATACTTTTTTGAGTATACTTATATAACTAACAATTACTTATTAATAAACGGCGATTATTATACATTACCATTTAACTATTTTGAAGCTTATGTACTAATTTTGTTACTTACTGTACCCGTACACTTTAGTTGCTTAAATTTGAATTGCTTTTCAAAATGTATTCCTTTCTTTACTTGCATTGCTACATATGTATGCATGTGTGTATGTCGGTTTTTCTTCTAATATTTCCATTGAAAGTATCTGCATATTAAGTGATGTTGTTGTAGTTAAAGTTTAAGTATGTTGTTGTTATACATTATTGTGTAGATGCCTCAATGGAGATAAAAAGTCCAATAAAGGAAGTTTTAATCACTGTTGCCAATTTAGCTATTTTCTCGTCAAATCTAGCGTTTTTTCTATACATATTGCTATAAAATATCTGATTTAGCTATTAGCGGAAAATCTAGCGATTTTTTAAAGGTCAGTTTCAATTTTACTTACATGTTATTACTTGTCAACATTGTTATAGCTTTATCCAAAGAAAGGTTAA
Source organism: Melanophora roralis (assembly GCA_963583895.1). Classification (NCBI taxonomy): domain Eukaryota; kingdom Metazoa; phylum Arthropoda; class Insecta; order Diptera; family Rhinophoridae; genus Melanophora; species Melanophora roralis. Next base: position 7,446,107 of record OY757189.1, read on the forward strand.
TTCACAGACAAAGTGTTTTTGTGTCTTGCTTTTTTGATCTGCTGAGTTTGACACTAGGAATACTAAAAGTTTTCATAGCAAATAAGCGGTATTACAAGTACATCTTTGAAATAAATTTTGCAAAGTAAAACTCGAATAACGGTATTTTTAAACATACACTTACATATGTACGTATTCTTATAACTAATTATGTATCTATACATGTATATGCATATCAGTTTTAAGTGGTGTAAGTGTATTTTACAAGTAAAAATTAATAACTGCTGGTTCTACGAAGTACCAATATCAATACTACTTAAAGTGGGTACCAATTTGTCCTATGAAAATTCAGATGTAGAAAATTGACTTCAGATATTTAATCAAACAAACTATAATATCCAACATTGTTTTTCCTTTTTATTATGAATTATATTACTGATAGTTAACAAATTTAACTAAATTTTTCCTGCCAAGGACTAGAGTCTTTTAATTTAATTTTTTTCAAATGTTTTAAACACTGACGCCTGTATTCATAATGATTGTGATAGATTTTTTTATGGCTTATTTGGCAATTATTCCATAGAAATATGTTAAATAAGCCCTTAATAAAACTTCAATAATAATTTTGAATACGTGGGATAAATTATATATGTACATATACCTATATACATTATTGTTTTATTTCTTTCGTGGCCTGAATTTCTTAAAAATTATTATTTTCTAATAAATAAAATTCTTTCAGATGTCACACCACTTTGGTTTTTTTAATATTAAAAAAAGATTTAAACTGTTTCCGTTGTTAAAACTATTTGCAATAGTGTGGCCAGAAAGTTAAAAAACGACCTTTTGGCTATTTATAGCTAAAATTTTTAATAATTTTTAATTTAAGCTATTTTTTAGCGTTTTTTTACTATAATTTAGCTATATTTTTGCGAAAAAAGTTGGCAACAGTGGTTTTAATAAAGACCAATCCATTCTCTCCCTCTCCCCCTCTTTTCATTTGTTTATGCAAGACTTTGAATGTATTTGTGTTAGAAAATTAACAATTGCATTAAGTAAAGAGAAAAAAATCACAAATAATGGAATAATATACGGCCATTGCAAGTTATATTACACTTAAAGAAATTACTAAAGTAAACATTTTTTAACGCTTAAGTTTTCCTTAGTTTGATTTTAAAAATAGGGATTGCTATTATATTTTAATTAATTTGTTTTTTTTCTATAAATCTTTGTCTCATAAATTTTTTTATGCCGTGTAGATATATGTTATTTTATCTTTATTTTCTTTTTAACTTTCTGTATGAAATGCACATACGTAGGAGTGTCATTTGCAACAATTGCATTTGTTTTTTGTTGCTTGTTTTTCAATACTTTGTTCGCTGTACTTTTAACTGTCTGCCTTGTCTGGCTATTTATGCCTGCAGCAGGAATAAACACAAAACAAAGCAATCAATAAAACGATTATTGATTTGAATTAATATAAAAAAAACATTTGAAATTTTAATTTTTAAAACCATAATATACCCCCCTTTGATTTAATAGTAGACTGGTTAACCATATAGTTGCAAGTGATTGTTGTTTTTAATTTTATTCGTTGAGGATCCAAAATGAATTTACTAACAGTACTTAACTGTAATAATTTGCAATTGCAATTGAAAACTTTTATGGGGGGAATTTCATACTTGAACGATAGATATTTGATTAAACCTAAATAAACATTATCTACTGTGAATTTCCAAATACCCAATATACAGTAATACGATAAAAATTATTTTTTAGCAGTTTGAAAGTCAATAACTATTAAAGGTTTTCAAATATATATTTTTTTTAAATTTCATAAAATTAAAGAATTTGTAAGGTGGCTGCCAACTACCGTATTCTTTTCCAACTAACTTTTTATTAGAATGTACATTGTATATAAAAGACATCTTGTAGCAGTTTTGTAGTTTAAAGCTGTATTAGTTTTTGTGGTATAACTCATTAAAGATTTTTCAAAGTTGTCCATTGGAGCCTACCGTTCCCCTTTGCTCCCACTAAACAAATTTTCTTCCACCAGTTAGGTTAGGTTATATTAAACTGGCTGGCATTGAAGACCCCACACAGAACCTTTGGGTGTTTAGTGTTACCCCTACGGGGAAGTGGACTGGCCCAAGACTATTAACGTGAACGCTTCCTTAGAATAGGGACTGGTTTTAGTTCTTGCACTTTATATGAAAAGAACCTGTCACTTTTACATTGCGTTGCCATTGGAGGGGACAATTGGTTCAAAACTAACACCTCAGAACGGGTTACAGGCCAATCCTATTTAAGCAAATTTTGCATAAATTGTTTAAGATCCTGTTCAATCTACTTTGCTTGTATTTACGTGTATGTGTGTGTGTATATATTAACAGATATATGTTTATGTGTGCGGACTAGTATTTCTATTTTTTCCCCTAACCTCCTTAAACCCTTTTAAACAAGTTACTTGATGTGTGCTCTTTTTAACCAATCACAACCAATAATTTTTGTTCAATTCATGTTTCGGACCTGTAACAGGACGGGTATGCCGACCAATTGACACCCATTTCCCCCAGGGACCTTACAAAAAGAAACGATAATCAGTTAAACTTATTCATTGTAAGGAAATCTAGGGTACTTCAAACTATCTTGGCAAATAACAACAGTTTTGTCTTACCAACTATAGATATTTCCTCCAGGCTTTGGAACAAATAAGATTCTATGAAGTTTACTTTGGAGCAATCAAGTGCTTGACAGTGACAGAAAAAACCCCAACAGTCTTGTTATCCTCACATGATGCTGTAACTATTGCTGTCTTGTTGTCCTGCTCTTTTGTTATTATTTTCTGTCCAAAAATGACCTGTTGTCATCCCTACTAGAAGTTTACAATCGCTCCATAGCAAAGACAGAAGAAACCTGGTCACCCCCGGGACATAAGAGCCCCGCATTATTTTGGAGACTACAGGAAGTGTAGTCTCCAAGTGATCTTACCCTTACCGCAGAGTCTGTATTTGTATTATAATGTTTGTTGCTCCTTCCAAAGGCAAATGGATCCCTTGCTTCACCAGCTTATCCCCTCAATTTCGCTGACTCCCAAATTTTACATTTGGGTCACAGCGTGAAGTTTATTTGTGGATTTCTTGGACGCCAATAACAATTGTGGGGTAGAGGTAAGAGTCGCATAAATTACCCTGACCGCCACTTGACTACCAATAGATAAATTCACCTGGGAATTCCCAGCTTGATAGAAAAGGGTAAAATTAGCTGCTGGGGACTCTGCCTGAAATACAGTCATCAGGAAGTTCATAGTACTTCCTTATTACTATGCGAAACGTAAAAAAAGTTGCCAGTCACAAGCCTTTTGAAAACCTAAGCTGTGTTTTGTCTGACAAACACAGCTGCTGTCTTTAATCCAATAGAATTCGAAATCTTATTACATAACTTTCAAACATAAATCTAATAAAAACAAATATGTATGTTCCAATTGGTATTAATCATACGTCACGTATAACTTTTGTTGTGGGTAACTTTGTTCAGCTTTAATTATTAATAAATTTTAAATTTAATCTTTCGTTTTCCCTGTTTTATTTTTCAGAACATCAGCAATCACTTCAAAGCCATCAGCAGCAAACTTCACAACATTTACAGCAAAAAACACCCCAGCACAACTTTCAACAACAACAACAACAACAGCAACAATCTTCATCATCGTCACAACAGTTTGCTATTGCCGATTCCAACTCGAACAGTGCAGTGGCAAAATCATTTGTTCCATGTAAAGTTTGCGGTGACAAGGCATCCGGTTATCATTACGGTGTAACATCCTGCGAAGGCTGTAAGGTTCGTGGTAAATGATATTACAAACAGTTCTATTAGAACTGTTTTAAAAATTATTGTAACCAAATTGTTCTTAAATTGTTTTAAAAAATAAATTTAATATTTTTTCTTTCTACAATTAAACAGGGTTTCTTTCGCCGAAGCATACAGAAACAAATTGAATATCGTTGCCTGAGAGACGGAAAGTGTCTGGTTATACGTTTAAATCGTAATCGCTGTCAATATTGTCGTTTTAAGAAATGTCTATCAGCTGGTATGAGCCGAGACTGTAAGTAATAAATAATGAATAATTTAAGATATATGATGAGTTCTTTAACGTATTATGGAAAAAGTTTTATTAGTCCAGAAAAGTAAATAAGAATGTTTGCAATAAATCTTTGTACATAAAGTTTGAAAAAATTCTGAATTAAAAGAGGGAAAAGGAAAGTTTGAAAAGTATTAGGTAACTTTCAGTTACCAGTTTTACCACGATCTTACACGTGTGTTTTCAATATACTTATGGTTGCTAAGTTTGTTATTAATTATACCTTAATCAAGTGAGATAATATTAAGTTTTTAAAATTGCTCCGTATTTTTCTTGCACTTAATTGTTTTTTGAGGCAAGTTTTTGCACAACAACTATTATAAACTTAACAAAATATCTTCAAAGAAGAAAAATAAAATTAAGGTTATTAATATGTTTAACAAGTAAGAGCGCTATATTAATCTTAATTTTTTAGATCGCTCCTACAGCTTTCAGGGTACTCCTGCAAATATCAAATGTAACACCGACCCCATACTTACCCCCTGCCACCATCACCTAAGGGGTTGCCATAGAAAATTGAGAGAAAATAAGTGTATGATCAATCCCAATTAGTTTTCCCTCCCAAACATATTTCTAGAACTTACTTATCCTCTATCTCAATCGCCTAAGGGGGCTCCCCGTACAGCTTCCAGGGTGTCCGTGGATAGGTCAAATGTAGTACCGACCCCAATTATTTTTTCTTTTCAAACATTTTTCTAGAACATACCTCCTATCACCACCCTTAAGGGGTTTGCCAAAATTTAAAAAAAATAAGGGTAAAACCCCCTACACGCTGGGTGCGCTCTTATTTGTTTAACATATAAATAACCTTAGTTTTTTTTCTGCTTTGAAGATATTTTGCTAAGTTTATAATTTTCGTTGTATATTTAATACATTAAAAATCATTTATAATCATTTTATGCAAGTTAAATAACATAAAAGTTACAAAAATTAACATATAAAATATGATTGAAAAAACTTTCGTATGCGACATGTAGCGTGCGACAGGGTTTAAAATTTAATTATAATTCAAGCACTATATATTTTAAATAAAATAAATGACATTACTAAGACACATTAATACAAAATATAATTCGCGGTAAAATATTCCTTCAGCTTTCGATGAAAGCACTGTTTGATTTGTATGTTTTAAAATCGACTTCTGTGTTTGTCGCATGCGAATGCCTTGGTTTTCGGTAATTATCTTAAAAACAACCAATTGGTCAAAATCACATTTAGCACCAATTTTTGTTTAAAATAATATAATGTTTTGTCTTATTTTTTCACTTTGAATGCGTACAAATGTCGCATTGGACATTGAAGAAATGCCCATATATATGCTGCACAAGAACATAATATATTTTATTCCTGTTGTTTTTTTTTAGTGCAAAGCTCGACACTGACATGGATTTCATTATATCTTATACGTGCCTAAATTAAAAATCAATTTTTAAATTTAAAATCTCCTCGCTCTAAATTAAATCTTTTAACTTTGTTGTGTTTTTCTTCTCAAACCGTATGCAACCACACATACATTCAAATATGTATATAAGTATGAAAATATTTATGTTAGCGGTCTCACACAAATGCAATTACATGTAGCGCACCTTTAACATTGATTGATCCGATTTGTGTTTTCTTACCCCTTTTATTTTCAATCATTTGAATGTGATGTGGAAAATAATTACGTCCATGTTGGTAACTGATTGTAATTGTTTTACACAATCCATGGCAAAATTCCTTTGAATAAAATTAAGCCAATTTATTTACGAATCAAATCAAATGCTTGGTATTACATGAAGATTACAAGAAGAAAAAAAAACAATAATAATAATGGTAACAACTAAAACCATTAACCATTGTACTTAACTTTAAACATGGCCACAATATAAAATGTTAAATATCTTGCACCATGTAGTAGTTTGATTTGGTTTCGTTTTATTTTTTTTTTGCCAATTCCATTCGTCATTCACACCAGAAAATTAAAAATTGCCAACGTTCTTGTTTGGATTTACAAATTATGTTTTTCTGTTGCTGTTGCTATTGGTGTAACATAATTTTTCCGCAATTGTTATTGTTGTGGTTATTAGTGACAGCAGTAGTATTTGCAGCAGCTTGACGCATGGTGACCTACTTATCATATAAAAATAAATGCAACAACTACAATTTGGTAGTAATTTTGCAACTAATCGAGTTGATTATTTGGGTGACTGAAATGAATTGAATCATTGTTTAAAACTGTTTTTATAATATTTATACCCTTCACACTAGTAATACGGGTACATAAAGTCTTGTCATTTCGTTTGTAATTTCTTTAATATCCACTTGCGACCCCATAAAGTAAGTATTTTCTTGATTCTTATAGTTAGGAAAGTTGATTTGGTGATGTCCGTCTGTCCGATAATCTGTTAAAATTAAGTTCCTAAAGCCCGTTGATGTTTTCTAGGTCGGTTTGTCGCATCAAAATATCAAGTATACTTGCGAAAAATTTACTGTTGAAATTCAGCAAAATCGCCCGATAACTGAAAGAGATGTAAGCCAGCAATCACGACTACCTCTGTTTATTTTTCTAAAATTTGTACATAAAAACCTCTACAACTGATTTGCAGTTGCCCCTTAACGGGTGCAAAATACTATTATCCTATCTCCGCCCTCTAACAGGGTTGCAATACAAAGTTAAATTTTTTAAAGCTCCAACAGCTTCTAGGGTGCTCCTTCAAAGGTCAAATGTAAGAACGGCCCCAATCAATTTTTCCCCCTAATATTTTGGTGAACCATGCCTACCCTTATGCCAGCCCTTAACAGGGTCGCCATAGAAAATTTGAAAAGATAAGAGTAAAAACCCCTACAACTTCCCCGGAGTCACCCTAAGAGGAATAAAACGTATAACAGACTCCTTTTAGTTTTCGCTCCCAAATATATTCCTAGAACATACTTACCCCCTATCACCATCACCTGAAGAGGTTGCTATACAAAATGGACAAATATGATTTAAAAACGCCCATAACTTCTTTAGAGCCGGTATTAGAAAAATAAAGTGTAAGACCGAACCCCATTGGTTTCCTCTCCCTAACATATTCTTAAAACAAACTTACCCTCTATGTCTATCGCCTAAGGGGGTCGCCGTACACGGTTAGGGTAAAACCCCTTTCACGTTGTGAAGGGTATATAAGATTCGGCAAAGTCGAATATAGCGCTTTTACTTGTTTTGTATTATAAAGTAATTTTTATTTGTTTGGAGTTTTAATAATAATGATTATTTATGCAAAAAGAAAATAATAATCAAAAATTATTATAATTTCTTGGGGCGAAATGGGACAAAAAGAATTGATTTCAACAGTACTTCTGTCTGGTTTTACACTCAAAAAATTTAAGTATAATCAACAGGAAAAGAAACTTAAGACAACAGGATATTCTTATTTTATGAATAGGATAGAGTATTCATATAAAAACTCTCCACAAGATTTTCATTTATGTCAACAAAAAATTCAATTAAATTCAAACAACAAAAAATTATTTTGCAGAAAATCCTAAAATTTACAAACTTTTCATGCGTTTTTAATGTCATTACATAGTAAATAATAGAGGCCAGCTCAAGACGACACTAAATAAGGCATCACCTCGAATTTTCAATTCATTTCATATACCTTACGTGTACACACATAACAATAAGTGCTGCGTTGTATTGTTCGCCATCTCTTTTGTTTACTTAACTTAACTTAAATGAAAAAAATATTCACACTTAAGCACACATAAGTAAACAACAACGGCCCATCAATTCGTCATGATCACACACTTCAATTTCAATTCATCTCGAAACTTTACTGTTGACGGAATGTTCCTGGTGTGTTAGTTTTAAAAACGGGGGTTGATTTTTAATGTATGTATGTAATGTAATGTAATTACGTATAAATTTTATATTGATTTGCCTGCTTGTATATATGTTTGTTTATGTATCTGTTCAACATTGTGTGTAATACACACAGTTTTGTTGTTGTTGACCACACATCATCACAGTCATTTTTTTTTATCGACAACACATCATGACAGTATTTAAGTTGTATCAACAACAGTGCATGACACCACTCTTTATTCTTAACTACACTACATTGCATCAAGGAAACTGTGGCAGCTACATTACATTACAGCACTTAAATAGTTTAACCGCACAACAGCACAAGAACTAGAAAATTATGCGGTTCTTGAATTAGCTTGAAATAGGACTTGATGCAGGTCTCTAGTAAATAAGCGGTAGTTGTTGTTTCTAAAATAAAAAAATAATTTTAACCAATTTTTTTATTAGTTTGGCTTTAGTTTATTATTAATTAAATTCCTTTTTGCTAAAAAAAAATTAATATATTTAAGCAGTGTTAATTAAAAGAAACTTATTAAAAAGCCAATCTTTCTTATCAACACCAGCAAAGTAGAATTAATTTTCGAAGACAGCTACGGATTTTCATTATCAGTACTATTTGAACGGTGGTAGTGCTTTTGGCTGTTAAAATCACCTATTTAACCCACATGTTATCCAGAAAGTCAAACGGAATTTCTTTTTTAATTAGAACGAAGTTTATTGAACTTATTTTCTTAAGACAAAACGACGAAAATTATAAAGCGTATAACTAATATTGTTTTTTTTTACAACTTTACTGTAAAACAAAAAAGTTTTCGAAACAAAACTTGATGTGAATAACTATTCAAACTATTTAAAACAATTTGTATTCTACAATTTAACTGTTTCTTCATTTAAAAATAACTTTACGAAATAGGTACTTCTTAAACAACTAACAGTCAATTACTGTAATAATTTTCTGGGTGTATTATTTAAGATCCCTTGCAGTTAAAAAGCACCTTATACTTACTAAATAGACTTGACCAAACAAAACTGAATGACAAATTATTTTTAATAATTGCTTACTTACGTTAAAAATTATTAAAGTCGGGCGGATCTTTTTATCGTCAAATATTTTCCCAATGAGAACAACAGCAATCAAACACAATCCCGCGTATAAGACTGCAATAACAAAAAATATGTATCAGTGCAACATTGCTTGTTGCTATTTCTTGGTTTTTTATAATTTTCTATTGTTTTTCAAAAAGACAAGAAAATTAGTGCAAAGTACCTTTTTTTATTTTGCACTTTAAAACCTGAATTTTTGTTTCAGAAAAGATTACAATAAAATTCCATTTTGCGAATGTTTTTAAACTAAATTTTGTGATAATTTTACGATTTTTGTTGTTGCAGTCTCTGCTTTTGTTGAGTATTTCTTGTTGTTGTTGTTGTTGTTGTCGTTATGAGGTTAAGTAATAAGAAACTTTGTTTCAAAGAATTTGTAATGTTGGTATGTATGTGTTTAAGTTTGAAAACATTTTTGGTATTTTGAATATCTTAGCATTTGTGTGTGTGCTAAATTGTTGTTATTGCAATTCGTAACTTTAAAAAAACGAAACTTGCCTCTTATGGCGTTTTCTTTTCTGGCAGAAATGCTGCCTTTATTCTGCCCTATGCACTCATTTCTGTTCTTTTCTGAAAAGCAAGGCAGCATTGCTACAGAGTTGTAAGTTCTTTTCTGGTAATGTTGCCCTAAAAAAATGAAAAAATGCTACATTTTTGCCCCTAAAATAATCAAAGGGTTACTCACTGCCTTTTTAAAAAGAAGAAGATCTATTTTTTTGCTATCAGTTTTTTGACGTTGAATAAAAAAATTTTATTTCTGTAAAGAAATCATAAAATGGAATTAAAAAACGAGGTCTCATCTAAAAATATAGTGATTGTTTGTTCTGTTGTAGTCACTGAAAATGTACCACTTTTCAAAGGTTTAGGTAGTTTTAAAAAAGTGTTACAAAATAAAATGGCAACATTTATGCTCAGAAAAGAAAACACCATTAGTTAACTTGCCTTACTTTTACAAAATGTTATTTTCATTTTAATGTTTATTCACATTAAAAGTGTGTTTGCATTGGTTGGTTGCCTACACTGCTGATGGAATTCCTTTTTTTCCAATTTGATTGACATTTAGCGCATTTATGGCAATTTTCTTGCAACGGTTTTTAAGATATTGATTACATGTTTTGATTTATTTTGGAATTGCTAGTAAAAAAGATTAGAAAAAATATTTTGTAAAACTATACATATATATAATTATGTTGACTTTTGATTGTTGTTTGGTAATTTTGTAATATTTGAATTTTTCTTGAAAGAAAATTAACAATTAAGAAGCTCTTTTGGATGAACAGCATCTTTTTTAATAAAATATAGGTATACGTAATTTATTCTTTATATGTTTATATTTAAATCTAACGAATTTTCAAAATTTTTAATATAAGAACTTGTTTAAAAAAAGGTGTTAATTAAGGTTTGATGTTTGCAAAGTTAGGTAGACAGATTTTGATTTTATTAGATTTAACATGATGCCAATACTCTTTTGGATGTTATATAACGTAACTTTTTGAAAATCTCGAAACCTGCTGCGGCTTTTATTAACTAAATATGTACCCTATACTTTAAATCAATTCTATAAAATTTATCGTTATCATCATTTATGAGCACATATTCAAATTTCCGCGTCATATAAATAAAACAAAATACTAAATGCAAAAACGTACAATGAGCAAAGAAATTTGTACGATTTTTAATCTAAATCCATAATTCCTAATTTTTTATTTTTTTAAATATGCCAAAAATGTACTCAAATTTCAAATCTCAAATGATCTATTTCCTTTAAAACGGGCCAAATTAGGGAAAAATCGATTTTTTTTTATTACAAAATCGATGAATTTACCTCTAAAAGAAAACGAAAATCATTGAAATATTAATAAATTGGTTCATATTTTGTTTATATCTAACCCGCAAGAGCTTAAAATTATCATATATAATAATCGGCTCTTCTTTATTGCGTTTTGATGAGAATTTCACACCCGGCACATTTTATAATGGTTTTTCCTTAAGCAAAAATCGTTTTTTGTAGAAATTATGAATCAAAAACGATTTAAAACACTTAACGTAACAACTAGGGCTTTTTACCGGGAGTTTCATTTCCCGGTTTTCCGGGAATTTTGTGCGGGAATCCCGGGACATACAAAACCTCGCACTTCAAGTACTTTCGTAGCATATTCACAATTTTTTTTTACTTTTTCCTTATTTTTGGTTTATAAAACATTAAATACTAACCCCCATATTCATAAAAAAAACTAAAGTATGGTAATTAAGGGCTTATTTGAGAGAAGTCTATGCGAATTATCAAATAATCCTTTAATAAGCCCACTATAATTGTTATAAATACGAGCGTAAATATGAAACGAAATCGGATTTTTGCCTAACGAAGACTTTACCGCTAGTGTCATTCTACAGTGGTTGAAATTTATTCATAATTGCAATCAGGGTACAGTCAAACAGGTAATATCAAGAGCCCAGTTGATTATAATAAATTTGACATGCGTACTTTTCAAATGTACATATAATTTTGAATGAAATTTAAATTTTTTTTTTAAATTCCACCGTTCAAACACAAAAAGTAAATGCAGAGGGCAAAGTTTATGAATTCGCCTTGATTACCTGGTTATGTGTACCCTGGACGGAATTGTTAAGTTTTACTATGATCACTTTATATTTTTCTTTTTTGAATTCTTAAAGCTATATTTACACTTCCTAAGTTCTCATCTAAGTTGAGTGTCAAAAAAATAAGTTTAAATTTTTACGAGTGCCAAAAAACAATTTGAAATTTTAATTTTTAGTATTACATTACATCTAAGAAATCAGTTTTAGTCCGCTAATTATAAAAGTTGTTAAACTGGTACAAAGTGTATGGCAATACATCAACATGCATTTAATCCTGTAACTTTTAAAAACTTAAATTTAAAACTCAGACGTTAAATAGTTAGAAAATCGAATACGTTCTATTTTCGAATGAGATCAGACAAAAATTATAACAAATAAAAATAGGCACATTATTACACTATACAAATGAGTTTTAGCTGTGAAACTCAGGTAGTGTAAATACAGTTTAAGTTTTTTATATGTAAGTATGTATTAACTTATATACATTTTTTTATTTAAAAATAAAAACAGTTTTTTATTAGTACAACCTGTAAATTTTTCTTTATTTGAAGAGCGGAATTCCCGGGAAGCCCAGGAAATTAATTTTTGATTTCCCGTTTCCCGGGAAGCAAAAAAAGTCCGGGAGAAAAAAACCCTAGTAACAACCAACAAACTAAAACCGTTCTCCAGAATATTTCACACAACTCGATCTTAAAGTCAAAATTCTTTATATTTAAGTTTGTAACGCCACACCCGTCACAGTTATGTTTTTGCAGTGTCTTATTACTAGTAATCGCATAAAAACATACCATCCTTGGAAATTAAAACATTTTTTCAAACCAAAATTTTGAACTGTTAAAGCTCTAAGCAAAAATGTGAGCAAAATGGTCACACCCGTCACAATGGAATTGCCCAAATGCAAAAAAATACTAAAAATAGAAAAAAGAATATTTTTTGTCCATTAAGTAGATATTTCTTACAATCAGGGTCAATATAACTAAATTTCTTGTTTCTAGACTTATAATCACAGAAGTCGAAAAAAAATATATCAAAAATTTAAAAAATTAACTTTTTTTGCACATAGTTGACTTTTGGCCCTAATCGGGGCTTATAGGCCGAAAGGCTTCCTATTTCTAGACTCATAATCTTAAAAATGTAAAAAAGTACTTAAAATGTGGAAAAATAGTTGTTGACCGCCGAATTGAATTTTGACCTCAATATGGGTTAATGGTAATTACTTTCATATATCAAGACTCATAATCCCAAAAATACTAGGGGTATATACTAAGTTTATATAGTTTATCATTCCATTTTAAGTTTCTACAAAATATGTATCTTAATTATATATAGGGAAGTCGGTTAAGCCATTGGCTTTAAAGTCAAGTTTTTAAAGCAAACTCTAAGACCCCAAACTTCAGAAAATGAGCCGTTTATTTTGAAAGTTGCATAAGTCACTTTTTTTTAAAGTCGAGATATTTAAAGATTTAAAAAAATACCGTTCAATAGTATTTAGTGTTGCCACTAACTCAATTTTTTTTAAAAGTGACTTATGCCACTTTCAAAAAAAAAACGGCTCAAAAATCCCTGAGATGATCGTTATTGATAATTTTTTTAGAGTAAATTTGCAAACAATAATATACATGTTTACATATGTATAGTTTTTCGTCGTTCCTACGAGGAGAATAGGGCCTGTTTTTATATTAAGTAATTAAAGTTTCGTTAATCAGTAAGTTTCAGATGAGTAGGCAGTTAGTCTGGCTTATCCTATGTATGTAGCTGCTATCATTGTTTCATAGGTTACAAGGTAATAAGGACGCTACGACAGAAAAATTGTATTTTGGTAAGGGCGTTTATAATTACATTTATAGTTATGATTGGAAAAAATAAGTTAATGAAAAAGACTTTGTAGAACATATTTCTTTTAAGACCCCTAAAATTTTATTTTAATTTTCAGTTGATGCTTGGTAACTAGTTACTTGATTGTTTTTTGTAGGCACATATGTAAGCGGGGGTCGTGAATTTCGGGACAACTCTAATAAAAATAACAAGTTATTCGGTCAAAAGGTAACTAGTGTTTCTTCATCTCTCATATTACTTTTACCTTACTAGGTAAGCAAAGGTTACACTGAGTATCTAAACTAATAGAGTGGCTAAATGTATTTAGCTTATGTATATAGCGGACCGCTTAATTCAAAAACAGGCATTTGCCTGCAGCCGCTTCAGCTGGGAGAAACGCCGCAATCGCCTGTCATAACTCGATATGCTTGATGGGGTTTAAAAACGCTGTTCAGGGACTACCCCACAAAGGTTTGTTAGTCGACTAGATTATAATGCATAAGGATGACTCTGGATTTACCAAGTAGAACCAATTAGAGGCTTTCCCTTGTTGTAACACCCCCTGGGCCCTATTACACATTTTTTTTATTGACATTGACAATATACTCATCTTCAAATATTTCCAACTGGGACGCTTTAACATCTTTTGCCTATCCAGTCCAGTCTATGCAGTTCAAGTGACATTTTATGCAAATTATAATTATTTTTCTAGCATAAACCAAACAAAACAACAAAAACAAGTAAAATAAATATAAAGATTTGCAAGCGTTAACAGAAGATTCAATGACCGACCGTCTAAGCAATAACAAGGAAAAAATTAAAACTATTTTTACTGAGTTGTGTTGTTCGTTTTCAAGCGTCTGCTTGTGAATGCAACAAGTAACTTACAGAGCAAATGCTAAGACCATAGTTGCCAGACTTAACGATTTATTATAAATTTTGACTTCAAATAAGGAATTATATTTTGAATCCCAGTTTATGGCCGCGTAATTAATAAAAATAAATATGCATTTAAAAACTGAATGTAGGAATAAAAATTATGAGTTTTTAATAACTTATAGGATGATTTCACTTAAACTGAAAGATTATTAAAATCAAATAAAAATCTTAAAATTCTATAGTTTTTTATTAAAAGTAAAAGAAGCAGATGATATTTTTTAAATATATTTTAATGATATTTTCTTTTAAACCTCTATAGAAACCTAACTCCCTCAAAATTGACTTGGCAACTTTTAATGGAACTACATACTTCAGCAAGTTCTCATATATAAGTACTTTTAAGATGGACTTACGCACACATACAAACAAACATATTTATAGATACTTTTCCTCGCATGTCGATGACACTTTATCAATTATTCTTCTAGACAAACAAACTATCAAACTTTAAAAAAATAAAATAATAATAAATACAAAGGAGTTAAGCGAAAAATATTATGCAATCCAAGTTTAAACACAAATGACGATGACAATCAAACACAGTTTATAAAAAGGCATAATCATGGTTGTACAGTCAAAGCAAAAAGTGGTGAAACAAAATTATAAATTTTCTTCAGATTGTGTTTTATACCCTTCACATACTTAAGTGATAAGAGTATTTATAAGTTTGTCATTTCATTTGTAATTTCTTTATCCTTCATTTGGATCCCCTAAAGTACAAAATTATTTTCCTGATTCTTATAGATAGGAAAGTTGATTCAGCGATGTCCGTCTGTCCGTTTATCTGTTCAAAGCAAGTTTTTTAAGCCCCTTGGCATTATTCGGACCTGTTTGTGATATCAAAATATTGGGTATATTTGTCGAAATTTTGCTATTGAAATTTAAGAAAATCGCCCGTTAACTGACAGAGATATAAGTTAGCAACTACAACGACCTCTGTTTATTTTTCTAAAGTTTGCACATAAAAATCCTTTACAAATGCCCCGGAATTGACCCTACACGGGTGCAATGTAAGACCGACTACCCTTAATTTTTTTCGCCAACATTTTTGTGGAACATACTAACACTCTATGTCCGCTCCCTAACAGGGTTGCCATACAAAGTATAACTTTTTTTATGTAGCTCCTACAGCTTCCAAGATGCTCCTATAAAAGTCAAATAGAAGATCGACCCCAATTATGTTTTTCTCCCAAATATTTTTGTAGAACGTAATTACCTCCTATCTTCAGCCTCTAACAGGGTTGCCATACGAAATTTGAAAAAAAAAAAATTGGGATAAAAACCAATACAACTTCACCGTAGCTGCTCTCAGAGGAACAAAATGTACCTCAGATCCCTATTAGTTTTCACTCATAAATATATTCCTTTAAAATTTTCGCTCCCTATCTTCATTAGCTAAGGGGGTTGCCATACAAAATTTACAAAAATTATGTAGAAATTCCCATAGCTTCCCTAGAGTCCCTAGAGACCCCATTTAGTTTTCCCAGGATGCTCCTATAAAGGTCAAATGGAAGACCGACCCCAATTACGTTTTTCTCCCAAATATTTTTGTGAAACATAATTACCCCCTATCTTGAGCCTCTAACAGGGTTGCATTACGAAATTTAAAATTGAAATTTAAGTAAAACCCATACAACTTCACTGTAGTTGCTCTTAGAGTAATAAAATGTATCACATACCCCCATTAGTTTTCCCTCATAAATATATTCCTTCAAAACACTCGCTCCCTATCTCCATCACTTAAGCGAGTTGCCATGCAAAATTTACCAAAATTATGTAAAAATGCCTATAACTTCCCTAGAGTCAGCCCTAGAGAAATAAAGTGTATGACCGACCCCATTTAGTTTTCCCTCCCAAGAATATTTCTAAAACATCTCCATCGTATAAGGGAGCTCCCATACAAAGGTTGGGAAATTGTTATAAATCCCCCCTACAGCTTCCAGGGTGCCCGTGGGCAGGTCAAATCGTGGGCTGGACCCAACTCACTCCCTATCTCCACCCCCTAAGGGGGTTGCCATACAAAATTTGAACAAAATTAGGGTAAAACCGCCTACAGGTTGTAAAGGGTATTTAAGATTTGGGTCCTGCCGAATATGGCACTCTTACTTGTTTTTAAAAGAAAATGCAAATTTTCTGGTAATTGGATTAACTTTAATAAAAAAATTATTTTAAATAGTTTTCTATAAATTCTTAGGATCTACTTGGAATAAAAATATTTTTCTTATGCAACATTCAACGTCAAATACAAATTTTTTAACTCTTAAAAATTTCCTTATATTTATAATATTTTTACGATCACTTTTGCTGCCCACTGTAAGTTCATTGCTATTAGTAAATAAATAACATATTAATGTTAATAAAGTACACATTTTATACACTTAACTATATTTATATGCATGTATGAATATTAATGTACTTTACATTACATACATATTTAGAAGTCTGCCTGTGTTTAATTATGTGAAGAAATATAAACATTTTCTTATTAAGTAAACTATGGGATCAAATAGTTAATGCATATTAATCATTGAAAAAAAATAAACAAAAGATTTTCTTATAAAATAATTTTAAAAATCAAGTAAAAAGACTACACAGCGAATAAAGAAAATCCCCTTTTAATTAAAAATTATTTTGTTGAGGGCACGATTTCCCCTTATTTTTATAGCAAACCTTTGCTAAGAATGAACTATATTTTGACTAATTTGCCTACTCCTAGAACCTTTCTTTTAGGCTCTATTGCGTTTTCAATAACTGACGAAAAGCTTTGAAAATGTTTTGAATTTTTTTTTAGAATTACGAAAGATACGATAAACTTAATATACTTCACGCTTTGGTAGTGGTTAATTAAACAAAAAATAAACATACGTATTTGTTTTAAAAAATTAATTTTAGTGTAAAGAAATACAATACTGAGGCGTCAAGGCAGCAAGAAATTATTGTAATAGTTTGCTAATAGTTCAAAAACCTCCATTAAATCTAAGAGACAGAGTTCCAGAAACGAACAAATATGAGAACCATTAAGTGCGTGGAATAGCCGTGATTGAATATTAAGGGGGTTCTTTTACCCGATAGACTTTTAAGCTGTATAAAATAATATAATTTTTATTTGTAAATCAAAAAGTTTTTTGTTGAAAATATCAATAGATAGCATTAATATTTTTAAGGGATTTTGTTCATATGGCTGCCCTGGCTGCTTTTGGCGAAGCGTATTTTGGACGTTTAATTTTAAGGTTACTTCATCGAGCACTTCTGGCCTTGTGTTACGAATAACACGAACTGTGTTGGTTTTTAGCACGTCAATTTTGGTTGGTTCATAAGTGACTTCAACTGATCCAATTGACCGATCCATTTCTCGAGCTTAAGTTAACGACTTAATTGATTTCAATAACTTAATTATTTTTGTCACCGCTAAGACTGCAGAGCCACGCTGTTAAATCCATAAGTCACCCGCATTATTAACATCAATATTGTCGTATAAGGAAATCTTGATCATGTTGTGAATGCAATATCCATTGATACTATCGCAAGCTTTGGTTTTATAACGCCACTAACACTAGATTAGGTTACGTTACAAAGGGCTATGAAGGCAAGCATAGCCTCCGATACTTTAGCACTCAGAAGTTAGATATCAGTTAGGTAAGGGTAAAGGGTGAACACCTTTATGGCCTTTAAGTATCGCAGGACATATACCCAAGCCAGTGACAAGCTAGTTGTTCGCTTCTAGCAGGGGAAAAGAACACATGTGGAGAAGTTTACAGGGATTCGGTGATGCAAAAGAATTCCTTCAACACCTCCGAAATTTATTCATAAAGTTATGGTTAAAATAAAATGGAAGGACTAAGAAGAAGAAGAAAAGAGATAGTCAAAAATAGTAACTCAAGTACGCCTATCCTCTAGACACCTGTTTTTCATGATGAGTCCAATGGTTCCTTTCACTTTCCGCCTCGAAACGTCGCTTAGTTTTTCGTAGAATGTTTTACCTAATCACTTGAATAGTTTTATAGCTCGGGCTGTGACAGGCAACATGTTCTATCGTCTCTAATTTCTGCTTATCTCCACACATTCTACAACAATCTGGAGTTTAGCCACCCTTTTTGTTAGTCCTAATCTTGCCATAATAGTGAGCCATTGACCGCTCACAGTTTCCTCCTTATATGTTAACTCACTCAATCGTTGATCCACTATAAGCAAACATTCGACAATTTTATTGTCAATTTTGTGTCAATACCGCGACTTTAAAGAAGTCCATATTTCCCCCAAAATGCCTTTCTGCAATCCCTTACCAATTAAAATTCTAAGTGCTGCCTGACTTCCATAACAAATGGTGGCTTCACCTTCCTTGAAACATATTCCTTTGTACGATCTGCTGGCTTTATAATGGTCAGTGTTTTAGCCTGGAAATCACTACACTCATGAGATATTCCATGAGACTACCTTATGCCCAGCATCATGATATAGACAACGTGTTTCGGCCTCATATCCATCGTGGATCAATCAGTTAAAATCAGTGAATCCCAATCACTGATCCCTGTCAGGGAGGGTGATCCATCCGCATATCTAAAACACCAGTCCTAAACACACTAAGATTCTCCAGACCAAAATTTTTTTTTGAAATTCATGTGGAGTTAGTTTTGAGAAAATATTTTAATCCCAACTTTCCTATTCTTACCTAAAAATATTATCGCCATTCCGCTTACCCAACAGCTTTAAAAACTGCTTACTCATTAACATTTTAACTCATTATTTTAACATGGCCATGACATTGGAAGCAAGTTCTTACCATGTTCACTTACAAAGAGGGACTCAATTGAGTAGTCACCACGCTCGCTTACAAAGAGGGACTTAAATAAGTTATTACTTTAATAATATTAAAAAAACCTTTTCCTGGGGCCCGCAGTTACTCATTGCTGCATTTAAAATTTTCTTTGATGTTTTAGTTAAAACTGTTGTAAAATATTAAGTTATAAAAAGTTTAAAAATTGTCAAACTGAAACTGTTTATTTAAATTAAGGATAAGAAATAACTCATTATCTAACAACTGCTAAGTAATGCAAACGATATGTAATAGTAATTGAACAGTAAGTTGTTTTGCAATGATATAATCACTTCCAAGTTTTCGCTGGGTACTTATGTCTAAAATTATTCGAATGTCGCTTTAAAAAAATATGTTTTTTTTAAAACGTGACATAAATCCTTAATAACGTCATATGCTCTGGCATTACTTTTTGCTTACAATATGTAATTGTTTTAAAAAGAAAAGTGTAAGTTTTCTTTGTAACTTTTTGAATTCCTCGTAATTCTTACAAGGTTTCCGTTTATCATATAATTGCCATTGAACCTTGTAATCGTGTCCTTGAAAAGTGTACTTATACACAGAAAAAAATTTAGGAGAGACTAATTGCCATATTAACAATCAAATCGTTAGTAGAATTATTTGGTTGTTAAATTGACTAAAACAAATCAAACTGTTAAAAAATAAATATTTTTGTTACCAGGAGTCGTAAATAAGTTTTTTGAAATTGCAAAAAACTATGGAGGAATTGGAAAATATATTCAAGCACAAATGGCAGTGTTATTAAAAAAATTTATTTTATATTTGTTAATGGATTATTTGACAAATTGCTATGAAATAATTGCAAAAAATAGTTGAATAAATAAGGCCGTATGTGAATAGTCGAATTATTTTTTTTAATTACTTGATATCTCTTGCCATTTTTTTCTGTGTAAGTCATTTCCTTTTCTATTGATTTTTTTATATGTTCTTGCTGCTTTATTTTTATCTCATGTTTTAAATTTCAATTCCATGCTTTCCTAGAAGGAAAATCCTTGACAACTAAATAATAAATGAAGTAAAAGCGTAGAAAAGCAAAATTAAATTTTATTGAAATAGTTTGTATAACTGCATGATAGCATATGTGTAAAGACCTTTAAAAAATTATAATAAAAATTGTAAAAATCATTTTTAAATAAGGCAAACATATAAATTTTTATTAATCTTAAAAATTCAAATTTCATGTTTAGTACTTAAAACACACATGAATATAGTTTGACCCCATTAGAGAAGGCTTTAATGTAAATACAAGTCAAGAGGTTAGGGGTTCGATTCCTGCCAATTACTCTAAGCTATTATATGGAAAGTATAAATTAATATTCAATTTTTTTCCTTATTTCAATTTAATTTTTCCTCTTTTTGTTTTATATAATTAGCCCATCCACAACCTCTGTTGTATTGCTGTAGAATCTCAACAAAAACTTGGTAGTGTTTAGTTATTACAAATCACTTACTTTCCAATAACTATTATATATTGTCTGCATTACTAAGCAGTTGTTATATAATGAGTTATTTCTTCCATTAAATTTAAGCAGATAGTTTTAGTTTGACAATTTTTTAACTTATTCTGGTTTAATATCTTAAACCAGCTTTAGCCACAACATCAAAGAAAAAAAATTTTAAATGCAGCAATGAGTAATTGGGGGCCCAGGAAAATGCCATCAAAGTAATAACTTATTCAAGTCTCTCTTCGTAAGCGAGCGTGGTAAGTACTTATTTAACTCCCTCTTTGTAAGCGAGCATGGTACGTACTTGCCTCAAATGTCATGGCCATGTTAAAATAATGAGTTAAAATGCTAATGAGTAAGTAGTTTTTAGCATTTTAACTCATTACAAAGGAATGTAAGTTTTTGCTGAGCTGTAGAACCAAAATATTTTTCAAACAAAAACTTTTTAAAACAAAAACAAATGCATTTATAAATTTTAAAATAATGCACATTTTTACAACTATACAACATAGGTTGTGAATTGGACATATAACTGTGATTTGGTCTGGTATTAACGTTTTGATGGTATAACATTGTATTTTAATGTCGAGTGGCGATTATATGTCGTCTAAAAGTTGAATAGACCCAAGATGATTGATAAATGCAGTTTTAATGGTGTTATACCATGGTTTTGGGTAAACATTATTGATTAATGGACATTCACTCTAATAAAAAAACATTTCTACTTTTAAGAAAACGCCTTTTAAAAATAGAGATACTCTTTTGCATATAAGCAATTTTATTGTGTCGGGTGTGACTATTTTTGTCACATTTTTGTTCAAACAATTCGAAATTTTAATTTAAACAAAGACTATGATTTCCGATTACAGTATGTTTTTAAGCGAGTGATAGTAAGTAGACACTAAAAGGCCTAACATATTTGAGTTTTAGGGCATTTTAACTTTAGGATCGGGTTGTGTAAAATATTCTGAAGAACAGGTTTAACTTTTTTTTTAATTTTCGCGCAAGGTTAAAGTGCGTTTATTCGTATTTGATTCATTACTCCTACAAAAGGTATTTTTGCTTAGAAAAAACCTTTTAGAAAACGCGATGGGTGTGACATTTTCATCAAATCGTAAAAAAAAGAAGAGACGATTATTTAGAAAGTGATAATTTTAAACTCTTGTTAAATATTTTGATAATTTTTATTGCCTTTTAGACGTTTATTCATTGATTTTTTAATAAAGAGCAAAACGATTTTTCCCCATTTTGGGTCGTTTTACTTGATTGTTGATTATTTGTTTTTAATAAATTCATTATTAAAGAAAATTATTGCTTAAAATTGTTGTTTTTGATAAAATATCAAGCCTTTTAAAATAGAGAACTACCCATAACCCACAATGTACCAAATTTGCGGGCTATAAAATTCCTCTTGATAAGCAATAACCAAATCTTTAAACAATAAAAAATTTAACAACTTAATTGGATGCAGGAGACAAAAACAAAAGGTTCGGAAAGCATGTTTTTGATAATTTTTTTTATTAATAAAACCCGGAAGATATTAAACAGCATCAAATATTTAAATATGCACACATATGCATATTTATGAGATGTACATCAAAACCAATTTAATATAAAAAAAACTTAAGATCTTGAAAAAACAGGGAAATTATGAAAATTGAATAAAAGCAGTTATTCAATGCAACAGAAAAGATTGAAAGAAGGCTGACTGTTGACAAAATCGCTAGCAGCAGCAGCACCAGCAGCACCACCACCACCAACAATAATAAAAATGTTTTCTTTTTTCTTGTACTTCCTACTTTCTCAGGCTAATCAAATAAAGGTGTGTTTGTGGCAAAAATGTTACCCTGTCGGATATTTAGTAATCGACTACAAATATAATTTACTTAGAATCCGAGAGTTGAAGCACACATACCTATTGTGTTGAGAGATGTGTTTCTTACATATCATATTTTTTTTCTTATGTAGGTTTATTTAAAAAAAATTATGTATTTAAATTTTCCAATATGGAATTCGAACTTCAGGACAGCTAAAATTTTGTGACTTTAAAATGAATACAAAATAATTAACTTAAAGTTTGCTGAAAGTAGTGAAATCGAAGCCGACTATCTTTTGAACATCACAATGTTAAAGTATATAGTTATTAACATTGCAAAGTATTCTTAATTTCAGTCACCACTACTTGCAGAATAGTATTGTTGTTAAAAAACCGACTTTTTTCAAAACCGGTTTTCCGGTTACCCGAACTTCAAAAAATCGGTTAATCGGTTAACTTCCCATTTAATTACAAAGTATTTATAACGTAAAAAAGACGTCGTCTTAATTAAAACAGCAGCAAAAATAACTTAAAAAATTGCATTTGTTACACAAAATTAGTACTTTATGGTAAGAAAAACAAAAAATAGCACCAAATGTGAATTTTATCAAAATAGATAAAACATAATTTATTTATTTTTTAATTATAAACGTTGGTTTATTTCCTTTAAATAAACCGGGATTCTTTTTATTGCCAAAGTAATAATAAACACTTGAAATTTTATTTAAACAGTACAAAACTTTATTTATTTAAAACACTTATTTACAATCTTCTATAAAACACTTAAAGTTGTTCACTTTTATTATTTAGCACTTTTGAATGTTCACTTAGTCAACTCAACTGTTAAACTTAAACTGCTTGCGGCATTCGTGTTACTCGACTATTTATAGTGGTTGGTAATACGCTGTAATGTTCCACAAGTTTCGATAACACCCTAGAACTTTCTAGCGAATGGCCGTTACATTTAAATAACTTCTTAGCACAGACAACAACCGCCAATCATGTTACATACCCAGTAAACATTGACATAACCAGTCAACATTTAACTCCGTAACAATATTATACATACTCTTAGAAAAACAGATAATATATTTATGTATATTATTTTTTTCTTGTTTTCTCCACATTTCTTACAAATTTCATTTACAAAACAATAACTCACAGCGAAATAATAGCACTAGCTGATAACTGCGGTAAACACAAAAATTAAATAAAGAAATTGAGGATTTCCACAGATATTAAAAATTGGTTAACCGGGGGGAGAAACCCGGTTTCTTAAAAACCGAAAATATAGCCCAAAACCGGGTTTTCGGTTAACCGAAATTGACAACACTACAGAATAGTTAGCTTAAAATTAGTTTGAAGCTAGCTGAATGTCCGGCAGGGTAGTAACATATGCACACACACACCCATAAGCATGTCTATGTGTGATGAAAAGTCTTTAATACTTTTACAACAACTGTTGCACTCAACTAACAGCCACAATTATAAATATAATTTCGCTTCGTAGGTATTCAAAATTTTACCAAAAACAGACGGTAAGATAGAAAGCCAAACCATTTTATTCTTTATTTTTATACTCGTAGTTATTTTTTCTTTATCCTTCTGTACATAGAAAGTACAAAGTTTAACTCCCAGTTCATTTTATGCCTGGTCGGTATAGTATCCCGTTACATACACATTGCATCTGTAGTTGTTGTTGTAAATATTTCTTCAAGGAAGAAACCCATAATAAAACCAAAAGAAATTATGCCGTTAGTTGCAGCGGCTACAAAAAAAATTCAACAAAAACTTTTAAGCAAACAAAACCTAGGAAACAAACTAAAAAGGCTTTTTACAAACACGCAAATCTATCAAAAGAGCAGCAACTTTAACCATAACCAGTTTCATCAAATTTAAACAACGACACCAACAACAACAACGTAAAAATTTACAACAAATTTTTTTCAGCACGAAACTCCCCGCCAGTCAATAACATGTTTAGTAGTAGGCAACATTGCTGAGTGGCATGCAACAAACAAAACTGGCAAAATGAGGAAATAGAAATTTTTGCACATTAAAAAATGCATTTTCAGGCACAGTGGCACAAAATGCAATAATTATGAAAACAAATTTTTTTTAGAAAATTTTTTTTAAGTAATTTATTGAAAGGAAAATTTATTGCATGATGGCAATTATTTCTTAAATATTCTCTAAATTGAATTTGTTGTCAAAACAAATCGAACATTTATACTAGAGGCAAAATAAAATAAAATAAAATAAAATAAAATAAAATAAAATAAAATAAAATAAAATAAAATAAAATAAAATAAAATATAATAAAATAAAATAAAATAAAATAAAATAAAATAAAATAAAATAAATGAAAATAAAATAAAATAAAATAAAATAAAATAAAATAAAATAAAATAAAATAAAATAAAATAAAATAAAATAAAATAAAATAGAATAGAATATATTAAAATGAAATGAAATTTATAAACAGAGAATTAAATAATAGTTTTTAGAAGCCCGTAAAAATATAAAAACTTTCTTTAAAATTTTTATAATCGAAATTTTTGAAAATACATATATTTTAAAATTCGATAAAAAAAATTTTGGCCTAAGATTTTTATAGTAACTATGCTTAAATAATTTTTTTTTAATTATAGCAAGTTTCATTTAAAAAAAAGTCTGAAGTAATTGCGGTTTTCAGTCTCGGGATTTGAATGAAAATTTTTGTGTTATTTTTTGCCTTTAAGCTTTAGAGTCTTTTTAAATAACTAATGTTTGCTGGGAAACTTATAAAGACTAGAGGAAAACGTTAACCTTTTTTATTTTGCATAATTATAGTTGCTGCTGTTTTTCTTTAAAGTTTTATACCTATTTTTCTGCAAAACCCGGAGGAACATGTAGGCCTTTTAAGAGGCCCTTAAAATTTAAAATAATTGAAAAATAAATGAAATAGACATTGTTTTTTTCTTTTATTTTTTCTTAATATAAGTCCAGTTTCTAATAGAGATGAGCGATATTTACGTACCTGTGATTTTATACCTGTGACTTGCAAATCACTGGTAACGACAGTGACATAAACTGTGAAGTAACTGCTACTGTTACTTTTAATTTATTGTGTTACTAAAATAACATTTTGACATGTAACGACAGTGGCATAAACCGTGAAGTAACTGTTTCTACTATAGTGTTACTTTTAATTTATAATGTTACTCAAAGTAACATTTTGAAATATTGTGCAGTAACTCTTACCTAGTGAAAAATGCTAAACAGTGATTATTAACGATATTCCCTAAAAATCACGGGATCGCTCACCTCTAGTTTCTAAAGTCTTTTTAAAATTCCCTAATTTTGAAAGAATTATTTTATAAAGAATTTTTTGTATTACATAATTACTTAAAAAATGGCAATTTCCAGTTATGACACTATTTTAGTAAATCTTGGATATGTAAATATGCACAAATTCTGTATATTTTTAAATAATTAAAAAAATTTATTGTGAATTGATTGTTTTATTTTTATAAAATGTTACCTAAAACATTATTAATTTGTGCATGTATGTTCTCATGTAAATAAATTGTCTCTTTTTATTATATTACAAAACAAAAAAAATTGTCTCTAGTTTTTTCTTTCTGTTCTTGGAAAGTGAGGGAATTATGTAAATTAACGGTGAATATCAGGGGTGGACAATTTAGTGTTATTGCAATTTGTTAAACACCTTTATGAAATTTAAAAGTTGTAAATAGTTTCCAGAGGTTTTTAAACATTCAAAAATTTAATATGTAGAGATCCATATATATGTAAATGTAGATTATAATTGAGCAAAATCTCCCTGTTTAAAAATATGTAAAAGTTAAAAAGTTTTAGTTTAAAATAACAAACTTTTAATATATGTATGTATATGGATGTTAAAAAAATAAAAAATCAGAATAGTTAATTTTGTATAGTAATATAAATATAGATATACATATCAGTTTGTCAAACGGCTAAGCATTTAACTTACGATCCTTGAAGCTATTCCTATATTGCCCATACATTTATTATTGAGGGATTCAATATTTATCTTTTAAAAAAGTTGGACAAATTTGCTTATGTCCACCTCTCCGTCCTCTTGAGTCAAGTTTTTGTAAACAGCTGAGTCGTGTAACTAGTTACTAGCAGAGATTAATGAAAAATTTTATAATACACATTCAGTATGGGAATTTTCAATGCAATTGGCTTTAAGATCGAAATTTTTTTTAAATTGGTTCACCGATCCAGTTGCCCTTATACAAACAGAACAATTTTGTAAAATTTTTTTAGTGAAATATCCTGGATACTGGGATAGATGTTCACAGATTTTATGTCAATATTTAAAGTAACATTGATACCAGAATCATAAGCAAAGTGGTGCGTTTTTCTATTGACGCACGTTGTAAAGGGTATATCAAACTTGGCGCAGCCACTAAGGACGCTTTTTTTTGTTATGTATAATATATTAACAAGTTCTACTAAAAAAAAAATATATAAAAATATTTGCTGTTTACTTTTTATTTTGGAATAGTGAGTACCTTCACGTTAAGTATAATTTACAAAACTCGAATTTCCATCCCTGTTTAATCTTAAACTAAAAGTCATTGAGTTTTAAACAATATCAGTATGTAAAACATTTTAGTCCATTTTAAGGTGTTTTGTTAAACATTATTTACATAATTAAGAAGAAATGATCACAAAAATAAATTATAATTAAAGAATTAAGAACATATTTTAAACATTTAAATTTGTGTAAAACAACCGGTTTTCAGTTATATGTAGGAGTAAGTGTTTTAAAAAGTGCTTAAATAATTAAAAAAGTTAAATTAATTTAAAAACCAAAAAATTTATGTAATATTTAAAGTAACGACAACGAGTAAGTACCGTAAATCTAAACAAAAACAAAAATGTAGTTTGAAAATGTGCGTTAATTTTAAGCGGTAAACATTAAGGCTTTTTTACACGGTTCAACAAGTTGCTAATTTTTTCGGAGTAATATACTACATATATTGAAACATATATTTAAAATAAATAAAAAGACCTTTATTACATTAATGTGTTTTGAATTCCAGTTAAGTTCTTAAAAAGTGTTTAAAAGTGGCAGCATCCACCCACGAATAAAATATTTGTTTTTTTTTATTTAACGATTAGTGTAAATTAGTTAAAGACCAAATAACTCTTTAATCTCAAATTTGTTGATCCTTGCTTAATATAAATCATTGCTAGTTTAAACATCTATATAGTTTAAACATCTATAAAAAGTACGCCGTACCTACCTAAACCTTTTATTATAAAATTTTGCTGAAAGACATTAACAGATTTTTTTTTAAGTTCAATTACTTTTTGCGATATTTTTATTTTCTAATCTTTACATTCAACAAAATTTAAATTAAAAATTTTTCAATTCCCTTGAGAATTATTTAATTTCAAAAGTGTGAGGTGAGGTGAAACTTGGTTTTTTGGAAAATTTTACTTTTGGCATCACTTCTTCAGTTGAGCCTGCTAACACCAATAGAAGCAACACGCAGAAGGAATTTATAAAAAACTTGTTTTGAAGTGAATTGCCTTAATGTAAACACTTTTAGCAAAATTTTAGAATTATTACAAACTGCATTTTTGGCAATTTACCAAATACCTATAAGTAAAAAATTGTTTTAACTATTAATATATAGTTTTATTTAGGATAATATTTTAACTGCCTGAAATTAAGGAAGTGTATTTTATCATAAAAAGGTGAATGCCAAGGAAAA
Source organism: Melanophora roralis (assembly GCA_963583895.1). Classification (NCBI taxonomy): domain Eukaryota; kingdom Metazoa; phylum Arthropoda; class Insecta; order Diptera; family Rhinophoridae; genus Melanophora; species Melanophora roralis. Next base: position 7,474,366 of record OY757189.1, read on the forward strand.
AGATGTCAGAGAAAGACAAGAATGGTATTCCAAATCCAAATTCCGGAATAAATCCCAATCGTAAGTGAATTTTCAGATTTTTTTTTATGTGTTTTAGCTTCCTCTAATCAGTTAAAAATAAATTTTTTTATTAAGTGTTCTCTAATAAAATTATTTATTTTTATTATTAATGATTTGTTAAATACGAAAACTTAATTCTTTTTAAAAACTTTTTCCATAAATTCTTTAAGAAAAATATCGCTACACTGCCGGTTTAAGTAGTTTCTAAGTATTTTAGAGGACGTTGCTATAGCAAAAAAACAAAAAAAAAAAGTCCAAAAAAAGGCCTCCTGAAAGGCTTTTTAAATTCATATCTTCATTTCAGTAATTTGTAAATGCGTCTGGATGAAAGTATGCAAAGTGTTAACATGTGTCTGAGAGTTTAATATAAAAAAGAATAATAATCTAAAATGCAATGAGTTTTAACTTCTAGACCATCAAATTATAAAACATTTTGTATTAGTGTTAGTAAAAAGAATTTGCAATTTGTTATTTTTTCACATTAAAAAAGTTAAACGCGTTTAAACAGAACGTTTGTTTTCTTATTCTATGTACTTTACTTCATATTATTGTGATTATGAAGTTGAACAGTGGGACCAAGAGGAAAAACATTGATGCACTTTTCGAAACATTTCTCTGCTATAGTTGGAAAAAGACTTAAAGCAAAGAATAATACATAATAAAGTGACCCCAATTCTGCAACAATAAAAATCGTGTTTTTCATTTGTCATGTAGACCCTTTATAAAATTTTTTTTTTACTTTTTTGTATGTGTGTGTAGTTTGACAGCTAGCCATCATAAAAATCAGCTGTGTTTTTGGCTATACCTTATTCGTTGTACCATTTTGTATAAAAATTAAATACATACATATCAGAGACCTGCATCAAGTCCTATTTCAAGCTAATTCAAGAACCGCATAATTTTCTAATTCTTGTGTTATTGTGCGGTTAAACTATTTAAGTGCTGTAATGTAGTGTAGCTGCCACACTTTCTTTGATGCAATGTAGTGTAATTAAGAATAAAGAGTGGTGTCATGCACCGTTGTTGATACAACTTAAATACTGTCATGATGTGTGGTCGATAAAAAAAATTACTGTGATGAAGTGTGGTCAGCAACAACAAAAATGTGTGTATTACACACAATGTTGAATAGATACATAAACAAACACAAATACAAGCAGGCAAGTCAATATAAATTTTATACGTAATTACATTACATTACATACATACATTAAAAATCAACCCCCGTTTTTAAAACTATCACACCAGGAACATCCTGTCAACAGTAAAGTTTCGAGATGAATTGAAATTGAAGTGTGTGATGTGCCGTTGTTGTTTACTTAAGTGTGCTTAAGTGTGAATATATTTTTCATTTAAGTTAAGTTAAGTAAACAAAAGATATGGCGAACAATACAGCACAGTACTTATCGTTATGTGTGCACACGTAAGGTATATGAAATGAATTTAAAATTCAAGATGATGCTTTATTTAGTGACGTCTTGAGCTGGCCTCTAATACATATGAAAAAGTTAAATAACTCTTGATAAATTTTTCTTGTTCAACTCTAAATCTTAACTTTTAATATACTTCACCAACATTTTTAAAGAATTTTAATTTTTTAAACAGCATAATGGATATTTAAAAAGAACGATTAATTTAATCATTAAAATATTCTTAAATAGATTGCAGTGATTCGTTTTACTTTTTATATCCTGATTTTAAAAACGTCGCTCCCTGCCCTACTGTGCTTGCAATAATAATGTTAATGACATGCTGTTGTTGTTTTTGGAAGAAAAGTTCACAATAACCATTAATATCACCGAGATGTGATTTTCGTTTTTAATTCACTTTATATTTGGTTTATATTTTAACATCTTATTTATTTTCATATGAATATACATACACATGTGCACCATGCAACACTCGTATGCATCCAGACCAGCGTTGCCCAATGAAAGAGGATGTTTTATGAGAATGTATGGGTGCTCTTGTTTTGCTCTCTTTGTTATGGTGGTTTGAAGATATTTGGGTTTTGTACATTTAAAACCCCATTAGCGTTCGTCCCCCGGAGACACTCTTGGCTTACATTGATCCAGACAGACACACACTTACACATATGCTCTTTTAACATTAAATTTTTTTTTTGTGCTTGAAATTGCATGCATGCGTTTTTGGTTTTGTTGTATGCATTTTGATTTCAATGACTCCTTAGTCAAGTTACAAACTTATAAAAAAAATTAATGCCTTTAAATTTTGTTATGGAAATTTGTTATAAAAGTGTGTAGCAGAGGAACACGGAAATTATTTTTAACCGTAATTGCGGTTTTTGCGGTAGCCATGCATGGCACTATCGTCTCTCATTGCTCTTTCTTTTGCTATAGTTTTGGTATTGCAATGAGGCCGCTGCTGCACAGCGCCGTTGTTATCATATTGATATGTTTGTTTTTTATTTTTGATAAATTTTAATAATTAATAAAAACTATTAAAAAAATTAGTTTGTTGCTACTAAAAATTAGGTCAATTGCTACTGCCAGGAGTAGAACTTAGAGTTTATTTATCTTTAATACATACATGTTATCTTTAAATGAAAGTACTGACTAACTGAATAACTAATCGACTAACTTTTTCATTACTTTAGTGCGATAACACGTAAAGCTAAAGACTTAAATTCCGGACTGCGAATACCTTTGCGGGTGCCCCGATAGATCAGTGAGCAGGTGCGCGAGTACTACTTTGCCACCTTAGAGGTTGTGGGTTCAATTTCCACAAGAGACCCTGGGTTGGTCTGCTTCATTTTACTTTTCTTTCTTTCTAATCCTTGCCTAAGTTTATTCTTTCATTCTGTCTCCACTCTTTCGGCCTACCTCTCCAAGTTGCACAAAGGACACCGAACCGGCGGACCCAAGTGAGATGTATCCTTTCCTTTAAAAGCTGCCTGCTTTACTTAACCTAATCTAGTACAAAAACTACTCTTTTTATATTTTATTTCTCTTTTTAAGATTGTTGTCCAGAAATATTAAATTTAGAGCTACTGATCCAATCGAGCTCTAATGTTAGCTTAAGGGACAAAAAGTACTTTTTGTAAGTTGTTGGTACTTCCATGCCTTTTTTAAGATAACGAGCTTAAAAATATGAAATTAAGGACTAATAGCCCACTAAAAGTACTGTTGTAAATTTTTGGCACTTATTTTTAAAACTAGTTCTATATATATAAAATTGAGGACTATTGAGTCACATAAATGTAGAAAGTCAACTGGGTTGGCAAAAAGTACTTTTTATAAATTTTTGGTATTTTTCTTCCTTGTTTTAAGGTTGTGAGCTCAGAAATATAAAATTGAAAACTGTTGATCCATATAGAGATCGGGAGCCAATTAAGTGAACAAAAGAATATATTTTATATATTTGTGTACTTTTTGCCTCTTTTAAGATATTGAGTCTAAAAACACAAAACATTGATGACTATTTAGTCAGGTACTTTTTAGAAATAGAAAATTGGAGACTCTATATTAATATTGTATAGAAAATAATGTTAATTTCACTTTTTAATGCTCACACTCCTTCACGCTGCTTTAACAGATAATTTAAATTACGCTTACGAAGTAGCGGGTTAGTTGCTACATACATGTTACCATGGCGCAATAATTTATCAGGTGGTGTTGATTTTACAACAACAAAATTTGGTGAATATAATTTTCGTTTTTGTTGTAGTTTTCGTTGGCTCTGTTGTCAAAAAAAGATATGTAAAAGTAAACAACTTTGACTACCCAGCCTCGATTTATGCATGAAAAAAGTAGATCAGCTGTGCTTGTAACACCACCTGGTACAATAATTTCACCATGCATGTTACCATTGTCCATTCCACTTGATTTTCTTGTAATGCTCAACCACTTTAAAAGTCAAGCGAAATTTTACTCTTATTGAAATCGCGTAATGATTACTTACAGAGCAGGAACTCATGTCTCTTCGGATGTAGCTACTACATACATATGTATTTGCTTTCTATTCACTTTTATACTAATTTAGTTAAGTTGTTTAAAATATTTTAAAGATTAAGTTTCTTCCGTTTCTTAAACATTTTGATTGCTTTTGATAGGCGGAGGAAAAGAGACCGAAATAAAGAGAGTCTGTCGTAAGACAGTAATAATTATCGCTGAGTCCATCAACGTTGCTGTGGTAGCATATAGGGTACCTAAATTTAAGGTTTTGAGGTTTAAGCTCTGAAGCAATAAATATCCACTTTATTCAAGTTCGCATTCTTTCTCATTTCTAAAGAACATATGCGTTGTTCTTTGATCTACATCGGAAATACCTTGTTTTCCACCTTGATTTTACACAAGCTCTAAGTAATCTATTGTTTATTCTATCCAGGCTCAAAGTGCAGGACAAATTAAGCTGAAATACTTAGGAACCAGCTGGAAGTTATACAGGATGTGGCTTATTTAACAGGTGTAAAATGGGAAGTACTAAAGAAGTTCGTCTATATCGCCGAACTTTATGTAAACTTTTCGCTTCAAATTCTTAAAGTCAAGCCAATCATAGGCAAACAAGACTTTTTTAGGTCTCCTCTTTTCAACATAATCTTAGTGAAATTTAGGAAATTTTATTTAAAGCAAAGATCTTGTTTAACAGTTTTTTATGTTAAAAATTTAAAAATCCAATTTACAAACATAGTTCACGAGTAAAACATTAAATAGTAAACCTTTTTGAAGTTTGTTCTTTAGAAATGTTATAAGGTGGCAGCACACTTAACGTATATTTTTGAAACATTTGCCATCCACCGGATTTTTTTTTGTTATACTATTTAATTTTTTTTTTAACTTAAGGGGAGATATACGTTTAAGTCCGAAAATATACATGTACTTACATACATACCTAATCAGGAAGTTATCCAGACAATAATCGCTTACTAAATAAGTAATTTAAATACACACTTATAAAAAAGCATGATTTGTTTATTTAGTTACATACTTTAATTTTTTTGGTTTTACATTTTTTAAGTTGTTAACTTGTTACTGTCTTTTCTTTAATATTTAAAAATATGCAAAACAAGGAGAAAAAGCAAAAAAAGTGCTGAAAATTAAATAAATAAAATTGAGTGCACATTTGCATTCACCTTAACCTTCACAGTGAAATGTTATTAAAAAAAAACAAAAAAAACTTCCATAAAAAACAAAAAAAAGAAAACAACAAAAATTTAAAAAAATAACGAATAACAACAGGAACAACAGAAGCAACAACAACAAAATTTTATTGCATTAATCAAAATTGTCTTGCTGTATTCTCCATGTAATGGATGAATAAAGAGCATCATCTCACTCTCTATTCTTTAATGTCATTGAACCACCCGCAGTGTTTACTTGTCAAATTATGTGCAATTTTCAAAAGACGTTGTTTCTTTATTTTTTTTTCTTCTAATATTATCCCCAGTACAAGTATTAATTTATTGGTTCTATTAAATTTTATTACGCTTTTTTAATATTAATTTTGCAGTTAATGTCTGGGTTAATGAACTTTACGCAAATCATTTTGCAAAAACGAAAAAAAAATCTATTTTTAAATTACTGACAACTTTACGATGTGTGAGCTGGAAAATTTGGGATTTAAAATTTAATCACAATAATGCGAGGATTATTCGTTCCCCAACTGTATTTAATATTTGTTTATTAAATCTTTTCTGACTAATTAGTCCAATTTTTGTATTTCTCAAGGACTTTTGTACAAAAAAAGTTGAAAATGGTTTAAATATATTTGCAATATTCCTTAAAAGAGTTGTGCTTAAAAAAAGTGAAAATAATAAAGGTTTTACCCTTTTCTTACCCCCTTTTTTATATAAAGAAAGAGGTTCATTTATTTTTTGGGTAAAAAACAATACCTTTTAGGTTTGTTTTCTTTTGCGTATTGTTAGGGAGATAGAAACTTACTGATTTTCCTCTATGTGGCCCATTTCAACTTCATAAGAGTCCGAATTTCCTCAAATCCTGTTTAATGTATCTATGGGTGATTCCGATATTACCGGACAATTTGATGCCCCTGTTTATTTAAATTAGGAAAATTTAAATATATTCCACTTTCTTATTTACTTTTTAATAAAGCTTTTAAAGATCTTCGTAATCGCTTAAATGTCTTCTCTAAAAATTGTTTTTTTTTAAATTGACAACCAAAGTCTTCAAAAATCGTTTCCCTAAAGGTCCCTAGCCCTATGTTCACTTGATTCGGTCTGAATTTCTAGCAAATATAGTATAAACAAAATCGAATTGACTGTAAAATACCAAAATGTTATCAAGTTATCGTTTTTTTATGTATTAATATTTCTTATCAATTAATATATTAATGAATGTAAATGTTTTGTCCCCAAAAATACACGTCATTCCCCTGTAAAATTTTTTTGTGTGAAAGTCAAAGATCTGCGTTCACATGTTGCAAGAATTTCACTAAATATATTAAAAAATTCAGATATGTATTGCATTTTGTCCTTCATAAAAACAAAGTTTAATATATTTTAAAATTTAGTTTGTATTTTTTTGAGTAATTTTTTAACGCCATTTCTTGAATAATAATAATTGCTTAAAGAATACAACTTAATTTTTCCTTTAAGGGAGTTTTATTTATGCATTCGTCATTCCCCTGTCAACAAAAACCGCCAGGGGAATAACGATTTTCATTGATATGAAAGTAAGTTGACAAAGTGCATTTTTTATAAAGTTTTGTAATTAAAATGAATTTGAACAACTTATTTTAAAGAAAAAATTAAGGTTTACTGGTCGACTTGGCACATATTTTGAAAACTTTGCATAATGCCTTAAACACAACTGGGACGAACGACGAATTTGGACGTTAAAATTCGTTGCGTAAATTCGTTAACTAAAACACACTTAGAACGAATAAAACAGCTGTGATAGAGTGACCATATTTCTTAAAAAAAGTAGCATTATTGAAAAAGATACCAATTAAAAAAATATTTAAAAGCTTAAATTTAACATTAAAAATACATTAAGAGTATTATGTGCTACAAATAAAAAGTGAAAATAAATCTTAAGGTATAAAGTATCATAATTTAATAACAAAATAAAAAAAATAAAGAAAAATTGTCACTCTGTGCCAAATTATTAATCGTTCGTCAGCGTAAGAAATAGAAATAAACCTATCACAGATTTCGTTTCGTATGACGAATATTAGTCGACACTCTGTTTGTGTGCATTTTCATATACACGAATATTTCAAACGAAAAATTTGTCGTTCCCAGTTGTGTTTAGAGCATAGTTCGGGTAAAATAAGAAAAAAGATGTTAACCTATGCTAATTGAGTTGATAAAATTTAAATAAGTGCAGTAACCCATTCAAAAAACGTTATTTTGCAAAAAACTTTGACGCCAAAAATTATGTCGAAATTAGCCCGTAATGTCAGAATCAACCCTAAACATTGGGAAAGGTACCCGCAGTTAAAATTTCAATGATATAGCTTTACGCGTTAAAGCTGCGTGCTGATAAAGGAGTCAGTCATTCTGTCAGTCAGTCAGTCAGTCAGTCAATAAAGTTATTACTTTATATATATTAATATAAGTATATCATGGTCCTAACTCGTATTTCCCAAATTTTCGTTTATTTCGATTAAAGATCTGCTAATATATTACCAAATTATCAAAAAATTTCTCTACACAAAAAATACAATTAAGGGCCTCTCTATATTAAAGTAACGATATGCATGTTAGCCAGGAACATTTATTTTTTTTTCTATAAAGGCCCCAAGAACAGGAAAAAGGAATAGAAGAAATTTAGAAAGGTAGACATTTAAATATGGGCATGCCCAAAAGAAAATGTTACGTATTCCCGAAGCTGCAGCAGCAGCCGCAGCAACAACAATAAAAAATAGAAATAGAGTAAGATGCAATAAGTTTACAGTATACAAGTACTCCTGCATTAACAATTATGTATATGATTTCAGATGGTACTTGTGGCATAACCCACCGGCTAAACGGCTAAATTCTATATAATGCAAAGGCAAATATAAGCATTATACATATGTACATATGGACCTATAAGTAAATACATATATACATATAAACTTCTGATCATTTGAATACAAAACCAATTGTTGAAAAACTCTTTTGAAGCATAAATAAGTCCTACACACAAAGTTTACATAAATGTACAAATGGTCATTAAGTCCATTAGTTACTTGTATGCAAATGTATGTGTAATTGTAGTACAAAGTTGCACAATTGATTATTGATGTGTGAGTGTATTTTAAATATTTTACTATTTTCCCAGTTGTATGTTTGCTTTTATTTTTTTTTTGTCAGTACGAGTTTTAAGCCTACGAAGGTAATCTAAGAAGCCCGAATGAACGAAAATGGAATAAAGTTGGATGTTAGGATGTATTCCAAAATGAAGTTTTCTTGTTGTTGTGAAAGAAAAGATCAACAAATGGCGATGCGTAGAAAAATATAGTGATGTAAATTCTTTTTTGTCATCGCATCTCTTAAAGCACACTTAACATAAAGCATAAGCCACTTGTTAGTACATAATTGCAGTGACCTAGAAAAATTTCATTGTGCAGGTCCTAAAATGATTTTGCTTCACCACTTTGCCGTCCTTGTAAGACAGGATTTTATGCTTTTCAATATTCTTGAAGTAAGGATTAACCATTTCCCTTAGAGCTTGATCTATCAAAGGGCTATTATTTTCCCTTTTTTTTGTATTACTTGCAACAGGCCAATTGCCTCTTGGTGGGAATGACGATTAAGATAATCGCGCGTACGAGTGAATCCTTTTAATTTTTCAAATGTGTCTTCTAGTCTCCTGATCAGCTGCAAAGTTTCATTTAAAAACAATATAAATTTGGCAGTAAAATGAAAATCTTTAAGTCCATTTTATGAAGTATGTGACCGGAAATCAATTCAATTAAAAGACTTAATTGACGATTGAGTTGAATCGTGTATAGGTGGCATAAGATAGAGTGTAACTTCAATTAACCTCTTGAATTTCAAGATATCAGGAACTTACAGTAATTTATTTTTTTCAAATAGTAACATTTCAGATCTTCCTCGTAGCAAACTTCCTCCTCTGGGCTTGTAACCTCTGACTAAAGCAAGTTACTTTTTCTTAATGCAATTTCTTCTTCTTGTTTTTCTTGTTATTTTTGTCTTCCTCATGCATTGTACATAATTTGCTGTTGCCATTGTTGTAATTTCTTTTGTTGTTGCTGCCTTAACTTTACACGTGCCATTTTTAGTTGGAGGAAACAAGACTGTCTCTTTGGTTTTGTGCGGTTTTCTTAAATTCTATTGCGAATTTCCGACTCTTAAATGCTTTAGTATTGGTGGGGATATTTGCCTTTTGCTCTTTTTACCTTGCCTACATTAGGGGGAGAAAACAATTCGTTACTGCTCTCATAAATTCCGAAATTGTTGTTGGGGATAAGACCGATTTCAGATGCATTGTTTTTGTTTATGTTATGATTACTTTTCGTTTACATGACTGTGTAAAGTGGTATATGTGTGTGTGTGAGCTTGTGTTAGCTTTCGTTTTCTGTTTTTTTTTTTTTTGTTTGCTATCTGATTTCGCTTTTGTTGTATCTTCGTAAAAGAGCATAGACGTTTGTGGGTATTTTACAGATTTCTCTACATGTTTGCCATGCACATTGGACTAAATACGTATGTGTGTGCTTAAAATATTGTTTGTTGTTTATCTGCAAACGATTTGTCGGCTTTCGCAGTTAACGTTTGGCATTCATTGAAAACGGCCGCAACGGTTAAATAAGTCTTTGTATAATTAAAAAAAATATATCAAACAAAATTTTTGTATAAAAGTTTTCGCAACCAATAAAAGAAACGAAAAATCAAAGCCTTTTTTTAAGATTAAAGTAAATATGTTTTAAATATTTTTTAATTTTCAAGAATAACGGACTTAAAAAAAAAATATTTAGTTTTGCTCTCTTAAATAGTTAAAATAAAATATTAAAAACTGATATAAAACTGCTAAAAAAAATAAAAGAAACAGCAGAATTACAAAAAAAAAGTGAATTTTAATGGACGTGAATAATGTTAATTTGCATCCAACAACTCATCCGTTCTAATATATTATTCTAAAAAAGTTTTTTTTCAAAATAAAGTGTAAAAATAAATTATTTAAAAATTAAAAATTTTGTAATTTACATAATATACTCTACTGTATATAGTGTATTTTACTCTTATTTCAAAATTATTTAAAACATAAAAATACACATTTAAGTTTGAAACGTTATGAATAGTGTAATAAAAAGTTCCATTAACAAACTAAACTAGAAAAAATAAACAAAGTTTTTAATTAACTTGTTGTGCATTTAAGTTTTTAATTTTGCTTTAAAACCATTTTACTGCCACAAAAAAATTAAAACAAGTTAAGTTGACAAATTCTCCTTTTTTTAAAGAATTGCATATCCCTTTTACCAGTTTCCGTCTTAAGAAAACGTACCTTCTAAATTCTAAATTTAACGTTGCAAGCAGGCAGCATTAGCGTCAACAGGATATAAATTGATTCGCTTACCTTCTGGGAGTTTCATTCTTCCAACGTTAACGTCTACAATTCTACATTTAAATGGTAAATTGTAAGCAAGTTTTTCTTTTATTTTGTACATATTTTTCCTAAATCTAATTTTAAGTCTTCATTATTGTGCAACGATAAATGCAGCCGCATTAGTTCTTGTAGTAATGCCAACTTCGTGCTTTTTTTAGAAAACTAAATATTTTTCTATAAAACAAAAGTCAGGCAATCGTATTACAAATACTGTCAAATCTCCATAATTTGAAATTCAGATGATCAGAGAAAAAGTTTAAATAATTGAAATTTCATATAAATGAAATTTTTAATTGTTTAAAGGAAAATAGAAAATATTCAAATTAACAGGAGATTAAGAATTTAAAAGTTTTATGCAAAATACTCACTAAAAAATTGTAAAAGACTTTTGTCAGTGTAACGGGCGTAAAAATGCAAAGATGTCTTAGGGCACTGCTACACGTTCAATACTTATCACGCGATCTGGATTTTGTAATTTAGGATTTGGATTGCGATCCATCAATGCTTCACGTTCAATAAATATTACGATACTGGATCGCGTTCAATATATATTGAACGTATAGCAGTGCCTTTAGGATTTCAAAAAAAGAATAGAATAGCTTGCATTTAATTTTATTTCAGTAACTTTCGATTGTATGGTGCATTTTTAAATAGCCTTAACCACCCGGCTTAATTTTTTTTTGTTCAAAAAATTGAAACAAAATCATATTACGAATTCAAATTATAGAGTGTAAAAAGGAGCGTAAAGCCATTCAAATAATTTTAAATTATCGAGGATATCAAATTACATAGGCTTTTTTTAATTTATGTTCAAGGGACCTGTAATACAGTTCAAATTATCACGAAATTCAAATTAACGAGTTTTAAATTCTCCAGCGTCGACTTTATATATACGTATATATCTTTTCGAAGCAAACCTATTTCTAAGTTCAATTAATATGCTAATGAGCCAAAAAACTAGAGCAAAAAGAAAAGTCAAGAAAAGGGAACAGGGTTACCCAAAACAGAGTATTTTTTGTTAAGAATTTTTTTAGTTATTCTAATTAGATATTTTGGTGTTTCAAAAAAGAATTAATTTTCTTTATTTGACGATTTTTTTTACACATACGTTTTAAAGTCATGTTGCAACAGAGAGATGTCGGATGATTTAAAGTTTTTGTTTTTTCAGCAAGTGCTAGAAAAACGTTCAATTACTGCTTCTTATTACTTTAGACAATGAATTGCTTAATGAAATAAAATAAATAAAATTGTCCTTTTAAAAATCTCAGGGGCCAAATCGTCGCACTTGATTAGAATCGAAATTATTTTATTCTTACTAGAACTCCTTTATTTAAAGCTTGAGAATTCGATCGATCGGAAAAATTTTGATTTAAATCGAATGCGACGATTTGGCCCCACAACTCTAGAAAAAAATTATTATTTTTCCCTTCAAAATATTTTGTTCTAAAGTGAAGTTTAAAACAAGGTTAATTAATTCTTTTTGTTTCTCTAAAGCAAATGTTAAACGTTAATTACTAAATTGGTGAAAGATAATTAGATAGCTCATTAGGCTTCCGCACTTGATCTTGGATCTGGGGTTGCCAGACCGCTTTCTGGTATGGCTATACCGCCCAAGCCCCGTTGTCAGAGCAGGTGAGCTTAATATCCAAATGGAAAAGTTTGTGAAAATTGCTTCACTAAATACTAGGGCCCCAATACTCACAGCCATGATATGCAATTTTTTTATTCCCACGGAAAAGTGATATGTGTTGCATGCCATACAGAGTTTTCGACTTACTATGCTTATATTACTGTTTTGAAAGTAATTATTCGAAAAAAAAATTATAAATGCCACGGGTATGTTGTTAATTAAATTGCTATTATAAACTCAATTAGCTGAAAACCTCGACTCCTTATACCTATTCTATATATCAAAAACTTATTCTGTTTCGCCGACAAAAAGTTAACATCACTGTTTTATTAGACACTGGTTACAACAACAACTGTTGCTTTTTTAGAAAAAACCATAGGCATGTCATTACTTACATGCCCGTTCTTTTCTTGTTATTTTTCTCTTCTCTATATCCCTCAGTTAGGCAAATGTTGTTGCTGTTGTTGTTACTATTATTGTTGCTGCTAACTCTTCTTCTTATTTTTCTTTGTGCTTTGTCAATATAAAATTTATATTATAAATGCTCTACTTAACTAACTAAGCATAACACAAACTGCAAAAAAAAATGTAGAATTTACAAATAAATTGTAATTGTGGGCAAAAAAATAGCATTTTTAGAAAAATTAACCCCCTTATTTCCTAAAATTCAACGACCTAAAACAAAAACAAAATATATGAAAAAATTTTCTAAATTTTAGTTTTTTCCATACAATTGGGCCCTAGATTTGCTAAAAGTCATCTTGTGGTGACTAAAAATGTGTTTTTGGATTTTTTAACCAGTTTAAACTTAAAAGAAATAAAAATTAAATTTAGAATTTTAATAATTCATAGTATTTTAGTGATAGCATTAGCTTTATAGGTATGTAGTTTCAGTTTGAATAAAAAAACTGATTTTACCTTTCAGTCAACTTTTTCTCTCGTTTTACAACAAATTCTGAGTTTAGGGGTTTCTCTCGATTATATTTTTTTAAGTAAAACTCTAATTTCGACCGGTTAAAAAGTGATATTATTTCCAGCAGCACTGTATATACCATGTACCTTCTTTACAACTTAAATCAGGTTTCGTTGTTGTTGCTGCTGCATTGTTTTTAAAAATCTAAAATTTTACATCCTTTTGCTTTAGAAGTTTAAACTCTGCATTATTTCCATATTAGACATTATTTTGAGTTTTCAACAGACTGGGAAGGACCAGTAATAAAGGATTCTATAAGTAAAAAATCTTAGCCTAACAAACCTACTCATTTATTTAGTCCTAAGGAAAGAAAAGGGTTAACAGTTGCATTCATTTTTGGCAAATCTTTTTTTTTTGGCTTTTTTGTTAACACTTTTTACCCTGAAGTTGGCTGCAGATTAATAAGACGTTTAATATCCAATTGTAAAATAGAAGTTTGTTATGTAAATGCGAAAGACAACTTAGATTTTTTTCCCCGCTCATTGAGTTGAGTTTAGTGTCAACGTATCTGAAAAATGAAAATAGAATCACCCAGGCTTATTTTAACAGTTCATGTGTAGCAAACTACTGGTAAACTAACCAATCTCTGCGCCTTGCCCAAATCTATAGTCACTGGTAGAGATGAGTTTAGACCTGGGTATTTACCCTACGCTGGGTATTTACCCATTTATACCCATTTTCATACCCGGGTATTTATCTAATTTCGGGTAAATACTCATTTGAATAACAAATACTCATTGTAACATATTTTACGCATTTTCGAATTTATTTTGAACATATTTTGTTTAAGTGCATTTTGTTTTTACATTTCTTAATGCGTTTTGCTCAGGTAAGGCAGTTTTGGCTGCATCAAACACAACAACAATTTTTAATAAGAACCGCTAATCAGCGTGCTTATGGCATTTCAATGTGATGAGTGGGAGCGATGACAACAACAATCCTGAAGCAACTAGAAAGATTAAAGTTTCGAAACGAAACTTTCGAAAAATCTAATTCATAATCAGGGTACACTTATCAGGTAGCCTCAGATAAACAGCTGAGTAACGGTATTTCGTTATATTAATGTCAAATTTTGTTTATGTTTATGTATTTTCTTCCTTTTATACTAACAACAACTGTAGTATCGTAAGAAAAGCTCAAAAGGAAGAAGAAAGATTTTGTGAGTTTTTGTAATTTGTCTCTGACATTCTTATGACGGTTTTAGTTGTTTTTGTAGAACCGCTCCTACCTGATAAGTGTACCCTGTTCATAATAAAAAATTAAATTCTTTTAATTTATTTAAATTTTTCTTTATTCTGATTTATACCCACATTTTGGGTAAATACCCAGGCGCTTGGGTAAATACCTGGGTATTTACATTTAAATACCCAATTTACCATTTGGGTATTTACCCTTGTCCCATCACTAGTCACTGGTTTTCAAATGATTCCTTCAAGCTTCATATTACCCGTTATACATGTTCCACCCAAACTTAGATCAGCTAAAGTAGAACAGGCGACTTTCGATGTACCAACAATGCGAGGTGCAGCCCTCTTGACGTCGTTTCTGCGGCCCTTTGTCATACCTTTGAAAGGTAAAGATACAGAAAAAAATAAAATAAAAAAATCTGATATTTATTCGAAAGTAGATGCTATTTTATATGGTTGGCAATAGCCGACCCATCCCTATTCGCAAGCCAACCAATATCCCCGATTGCGAATGAGATATTTGATAAGCTTATGTTAGCCTTGTCCGACAGATTGCTATGTCTACGGCCAGAAACGCATAATTTAAGCAGTGCCCAGCGCCAAACAAAATCCCAAGATGGGCATCCTGACAGCTCTTACAAAAGTCGTTAAAAAGCCACACTGCCACGGTAGCTCTCAATCTCCATATGTTTAGATTAAGAAGATATTTGTAACATCTCGGATTTATTCTTGACCACGTTATCACAGTGGTTCCACGTCTTAGTTTGCTGGACCATCTCACCTGAGCGATTTGGTCAGTGTATGTGCATGAAGAGAGGGCGTGTCACAGAAGTGATAAATAAACTCGTCATCCAATTTTGCATTATCTCTCGCCAATGTATCAGCAACGCTGATGCCTGCATTGGTTCGTGTTCCCGCACCCAAACGATTGTAATGGCCCCATTTCATTTACAAAGTTCTTTAGAAAGTATTGGCTGTCAGTAAAGATCCCGATATTTCTGTCAAATATCCTGTAGTATCGGAGCCAGGAAGCCTCTTCGCCAATCGCTGACAGCTTAGACTGCGTTCATCGTGATGTCTGAACTGAATCCTGACTCCTGCTTGTGCAATAAATATGTCTCCACCAATAACAGTTGTCCCCAAAGGTCCGTGTATATATGCTTTTAGATGGGCAGATCTCGAGGAGATGATTTTACCCGCCCCTTTACTTTAAAATGTCGTGGAAGAATTTCCCGTGAAGAAAAAGGTTTCGGTATAGAGCAGTCAATTAAATTGGAAACAAGATCCACAGTCTCAATAGTGCTTGCTCAGCCGCAGGTTCTGCGTCAGCACACAACAAGTACTCTAATCGCGGTATTCAGTGCGCGTTATTTAGTTTGCGCCAGTGGAATCTGCCGGCTCCATTTAAGAAAGGTGGCCTTAGAAATATTTTCTTTAATTTAGCATTTAAGCCAAAGTGTACCATTTCTTTCATTTGTGTCGTGTTTAAATCTAATTATTTTTTTTGTCCAAATTTTAGATTGTTTACTTGTAATGAGGTTACTTTCCCTTTGCTAGTTGCTAATATTATTAATGCTGTTGTCGTTGTTTTTCTTCTTCTTCTTCTTCTTCTTAATTTATTAGCCAACATACTTCTACTTTAAGTTTTTTTATTGCTGCCATTGTTGTTGTGGTTGTTGTTATGGTTCCTGTTGCTATTGCTGCTTGCTGCTAATGTTGTGATTATTGTCGGCTTTTACATGTTGTCTGAATGTTTGTCCGTCTTTGGCACTAACTCGTACGACGCTTCGTATGCATGTTTGTAGGTTCGTTACACCCTACAACAAAATTTCATTGCTATTTACTGCTGCTTTTGCTGTCGATGTTGTTGTTGTTTTTTGTTTCGTTACTGTGGCTGGTTGTTGCTCTTTTTTTGTTTTTTTTTTTTTATTTTTCTGATTTCGTGTTTTTGTTATTTTTAAACATTTTTGTTCTGATGTTGTTGGATTTGTTTTACATTCACATGTAAAAAAAGGAACCAGTTTTTTTACTTGCTAAAAAGAAGATGATTAAAACTTGAACATCTTTTAAAAAAGATTCTCGCTTTCTTTATAAAAGCTGCAGCATCCTCGTTAGCAGTTACAACAACAGCAACAACAACATTTAAGTAAACTGCAGCAAATGCAACTAAAGCAGCATCGTCATCAATATTAGAGCTCCTTGTTGTCATCAGATTTTTTTTTCGTTTTATGTCAGCAACAGCTCCAACAACAACAACAACAACTATATCACATATGGAAATCTTGTAGTTCCTGTTACTTTGTTTTTTGTTGCTGTTTGCCAAAGTTGTTTGTTCACTTGCATTGCTTGTCTTAGCATTAGGAGTGCATTAGAGAGTTACTATAAGAAGTCATGGAACTTCTTCTTTTTATTTACTTTTCGATTTAGATAAAGTTTTTTTTTAAATATTTTTGATTTCGTTGTGTGTTAGAAAAATATTCAACAGAGAACAAAAAAGGTTAAAAAACTTTAAAGGTTGTTACCATTTGAGTTGGTCGCTTCTTTTTTAAACTCTTCCTCTTCTTATTGGCAATTGGCGGTTTGTTGTTTTTGTTGCTACTGTGTATTTGTTCAATTGTTTTTGTTAAACACGTAAATAACTTGAATACGTGTTAAGTAAGTTAACGAAACAAAAATTTAACTTACTTTTGAAAATTAAGGTTTTCTTCCAAATAATGAAGGCATTAGCACTAAGAAAGAGGCTAAAAACAAGTCTATTACTTAAGGGTGGTCCTTGTAAACAATCATGGTTTAACTACGAGGTCAATAAAACTTTAGTTCATGGTCAAACTATTTGCGCAAGAAAACAAGTAAGAGAGTTATGGTCGGTCAAGCCTAAGTGATTAATACCCTACACTAAAATATATTCATATAAAGTTTCAGCATATGTGCAGAATTTATGGGTGTTTGTCGAAGTGGGATTTCTTTGGGGCCATGTAGAAATAATGGAAATATAAAATAATAGTCGTTATGTTTAAAAATGAGATCTAAAGTATCCTTGGTAACAAGAGCATTACAGACTTGTAGTCAGGTTTTATAATTTTCTTCACCCCCTCTTAGCGTTGTAATACGAGCGTCGTTTCATGGGTAGGGCGATCATGATATCTGAGCACCTGGGAGTAATCCTGAATCGGAAATTGAATTGAAAACAACACTTGAGTTGTAAAGGCCCACTGATGCAGAGCGCGATCCTACAAAAGTTCCAACGTACATATTGCCCCGACATAAGCGGGACACTTAAGTCTTCTTGGACAAAGGCCTTGGAGGAGATTTAGAATATCTAGCCTATTGAAGCCCGCATACATTACGAAGCGGCACTTGTGTCGGAACTCCTTCTAGCGACGGGAGAATAGATTGATTGGGACTTTAGATCTAACCATCAATGAATATATGAGACACTGGTGGGTTTTTACGGGCACAGAGTAGTTTTCCGCTTGCATACCTTTAGTGCAGTTTAAGGATAACTGCACTGCGCTTATACCTAAACAGAAGTCATGGCTCAACGGAACTCTGAAACTGATGCCCGAAGAGGCGTGTTGTTTAACGGATGGCTCAAAGGCGGAGGTTAAAACAGAGCTTGGAATTGTTGTTGAAACCCCAAAAACCGGGACTTACTTCCTTCTACCTTACCAGAATGCTGTGGAAGTTCAAGAAACAACGGATTATGCGTTTTTGCTCAAGGCACAAGCAGATTCAACGGATGGGAACATCTGTACACATAGCCAAGTGTCTATAAAGGTCATTATGTCTGCGAACACCGGACCTAAGACGATGTTGCACTGCAGTGCAGTTCAAGGATAACTGCGCTTATACCCAAACAGAAGTCCTGGCTGGACAGAACTCTGAACTTGATGCCCGAAGAGACGTGTTGTTTAACGGATGGCTCAAGGACGGAGGGAAAAACGGGACTGGGAATTCTTGTTGAAACCCCGAAACCCGGGACTTATATCCTTCTTTCTTACCAGAATGCTGTGGAAGTTCTAGAAACAACGGAATGTTCGTTATGGCTCAAAGCACAAGCAGATTCAATGGATGGGAACATCTGTACACATAGCCAAGTGTCTACAAAGGCCACCATGCCTACGAACACCGGACCTAAGACGATGTTGCACTGCAAGAGAATGATAAATTTTTACTCGCAATATGAACAGTTTCGCATAATTGGTTCTTTGGTCATCAGAAGGTGGCCGGAAATGAACGGTGAATGATTTGGTGATTAAAGTAACGGGACAGCGGGAGGTTTACATTGTGAGCGCGAAGCCTTTTGTTGTGATGAAATCCTAGTTGAAAGAGTGGACGGAAAATACCCACAAGGCACATTGACACATCGAGACAGTTGGGAGAATGACGATAATCGTTTTGGGCAGCCCAAGTAAGGACTATTGGCATTCTGCAACTAGGATACGTGAACTGAGTAAGATGATAAGTGTGCTGACAAGTCACTCAAATTTACGAACACATCTCTATCGGATAGGAGTTGCAGAGGCATGCAGGAAGCGATGGAGCATTTCCTTTGCCACTGCCTGGCTTTTGCACAGCCCAGAACTCGATGTTTTATGTCTGATTTCTTGTAGGATGTTGTGAAATGAAAGCGACTGAGGGAATTCGTCTGCATCACCGAATTTCTGTGAACTTCTTCCACGAGATTAATGCGGGAATTGAGGCTTTTAAGGCCTTTAACGATTATGGCTGCTTTTTGCATGGTGCCCAACTGCTGCCAATTTTTTTTAAATTTTTTTGTTGATTACTTTCAAATTGCCTTCTGTAAAAACAATGTTTTTTGTACATTAAACCCTTCCGTGTATCGGGACTGCATTGGCTCTACTTCACAGCCAATATATTGGATTATTTTAAAAATGTATTAAATAACTAACTAACATAATTTAGAGGGTTTGTTGTAGGCCAAGTTTGCCCATATGCATTTAATTGGTTCTTACACCAAATCGTTAGTAGGCTACAACCAAATTCTTGAAAAAACCTAATAAATATTACCTGCCTTTATATAAAAACTTTAATAAACTTATTGAGAATCACTATATATGTACATACAAACCAAAACATGCAAGAGGTTTCTCAAAAACCCAACAAACTATTATTATAAACTATTAGATGTTTTAATTTTCTTTTTCCCTTTTACATTTGGATAAACATTGTATCATAAGGGCAACCGAAAACAAAATCTTTTCGTGTTACAACAATTTTCAATCAATGTTTTTTTCTTTCAAAAGGAATTCTAATAATTTTTTGGTAAAAATATTTTTTTTTCATAAAATTCCTTTTTTTAACGAAAATTTTTTTAATATTGTTTATTACCGTTATTATAGTTGAAACTTTCGATATAAAATGTTTATTTTAAATTTAGCAAAAAACTATTAAAACTGTCTTTATACAGTTTGATTTGACCTAAAAATCGTTATTATTCTATTAGTGTTCTGTCATAAGTTTTTAATTTAATTTACATTTCTGTTGATTTCCTCATTATAAATTCAATGATGAGCTTTTTAGTCATTAATTTACTGACGCCACTTTCTTTTCCCGCTTTATTCTATTCAAAAAAAAAAATGTATTTAAAAACTATGTACGTATGTGTATGTGAACAAGCAAAAACAATGATTAATTAAAAATTAAAATAATTTGTAAAAATATATTTATACTCGTAAAATAAATGAAGACTTCTAAATTATAAAAAAAAATTCCATAATAACATTAGAAGACCCAATAATGAACAAATAAATACAACAAATTATTTGCATACTGAGTTGCCTTAACTTAGTATTGTTGTAATATTTTTTGCTTTAATGTGCAGGGCAGAGTTACCCCTACCATTTTACTTTACTTTCTGAACACATCTGACTTAATACTTAGCAAATAGAATCAAAAATTAATTTAAGTTTAGAAGTCGTGCTGCTGTTGTCAAAACTTGTTGTTGCTACCCAGCATACCATTATCGGAGCGCTCTTATATATGAGCTCATATATGAGGGATTTTATTAGGTTCTGTGAGTATTTCCTGCGTGCATATTTCTGAGCTCATAAACGATAGATTTTATGTGCTTTTTATGAGTAATTTCTGCACGCTGACAGATAACGGTAAATTCCAGATAAGCAGAAGAAAGAAGTTACACAAATTGATTCATTAGTGAATATTTTTGGAAGCGTAAAGACAAAATTATGAGTTATCTTATAATAAATACAAAAATAATACATAATTGAAATAATGAAAAGAGCAAACTAAAAAAAAAGATAATTAATAATAAGTAAACTTCGTTTAAACAAATTAAGAAAAAAAAAACCCAGCATGTAGTATTAAAAATAATAGTGTTGTTGAAGAAAATAGTGAGCGTGAACGTATTTTAGAAAGAGAGAGTGTAAACGAAAACTGGAATAAAACCCCAAAATGCGTTTTAAAAAAAGAGTCATAAAATACTCTTTTATGCATAAAATTTAGAGCTCCTTCATGAGTGACCAGTTTAGTGGAAAAATCCACTCAAAAATGAGCGTTTTATGACTGTTTATGATTATTTTATGAACTCTTTATGAGCGTCAGCGTTCCGACAAAAGAGTCTTTATGAGCTCATTTAGAGCGCATATGGTATGCTGGGTATTATAGTGTGATGTGTCATAGTGTGTGTGTGTCCTAGTGTGTGTGTGTGTATGGTTGGTGTTAGATTTTAGCTAAATTACTTACTAAAATAGTTTTACAAAATATATTTTGTGTAATATTTGTTTTGATTCTGTTTCTGTATCTTTGTTTTTGTATATATTTTTATTGTGTTGTTGTTTGTGTCTAAAGGGTTGCTCAGGGTTTCGCAATTTGTCGCAGAGAAAACAAAACGGTGTTATTAAGTATTCAAGAGCTGTAATAGGATCAACTTCAAAAAAAATTTTTCTTGTGAACAAGTCCATAATGTTATACAAGGAATTAAACTTTCTTTTTAAAATATCAATTTTAATAAACTTAAAACAAATTTATAATTAATAAAATATTTTATAAAGTGTCTCTTAAGTTATTTAAGAAGTATTTCGTAAAGTTTAATTTAAATGAAGAAATAGTTAAATTGTATAATAAGAAATATTTAAATCGTTTTCAATAGTTGTTTGCATCAACGACTACACGGTTAATTGTTTTAGTTACTTATTAAGAAAAAGTCAAACGACTATTATAGTTAAAAGACAACAAAATAACATTTAACTGTTTTAAAACTTTTCCGGAAAGTTTTTCGTTTTGCAGCAAAGTTGTCCAAATTAAAACAAAATTAGTTATGTGCTTTGCACTTTTTGTCGGCTTTTTTTTATTAACTTTCCAAAAAAAATTCCGTTTGCCTTTCTAGGTAACATGTAAAATAAATATTTGATGTTTACTGCCCAAAAACACTTCTACCATTTAAAGAGTACTGACGATGAACATAAAAAACAAAATCTGTTATTTAGAATTTTATTTTAGAATTTTCTAAAAGATTTTCCTTTCCTTAAAAAAATTAAAAAAAAATATTTTTTATAGAAAACTTCCGCTAAATTTTGTTTTAATTAAACATTTATAGTTAATAAAAACGATTTAAAAATCAAAATTCTTTAAAACAAACGTTTTTAAGTTTACCCCTGTTGCAGTCTTCTGGTGGCAATAATTGTACGTCTTGACGAGACAAATTCATGCCTAGACAAATGTCAAACTCAGTATATAAAAACCCAGTATAAAAATACCGGATTATTTTTATATGGATTTTGAAATTTGTCTAGACATAAAATTTTCTATTCAACACGTACAATTATCAATGAACACAAATTATGTTCCTTTGGTGCAGTGGTAGGCAACTAATTCTACTACATTTATTGTGTATGTGCAGTTTTAGATAATATTAATTCCAAACTGTTGTTAGTAAAATTCAACAAACAAGTGATAATTATCTGTCTTGTGTGAGATTGATTAAAATTTCTAATTATTTGTATAATTGTGATCGTGTACATGTGAAGATAAAAGAGGGAGTTTGCGCGGCGTGTCAGAATGCCTGCCACTGCTTTAGTGCTTACAATTTTTAAAAATCTGTTCTTTTCTTAATTTGCAAATTTAAAATATTTGAACTATTATTAAAAATGCTATTAAATAATACTGTTACGCACAGAAATCCAGAAGTCCAGAAATGAATCTTTCGTAAAAATATTCCTTTTTCTGCGAAATTCAAGAAAACCTTCCCAAAAACCAAGAAGTCCAGAAATAAATTTTTCGTAAAAATATTCCTTTTTTTTCTTGGGTATTCAGCCCCCCTGCTCTGTAAATTTCGAGAAGTTTTCGCAGGGAGACAATTTTTTTTATTGTCATAGTCTTCCGATTATTAACAGTGTGACTTAGATAATACATAAACTCTCATTATACAACGTTAAAAGTTAAACTAATTAGGTTTATCGTGTTCATCCTGTCTTTTACAAGGCGACTATAAACTTTTCGATGCGAGAAGTTCTCACTAAAGTTACAGAACACAGGCACAGGAAGCTTTCTTTTCGTAAAAAAATTTTTATATTTTTTTTAATTATAAGTTTTTTAAAATATATTTTTATTTTTTATAAATTATTTTTGAACAAAAAAATTTTTTTAATTTTTTAAGATAATTTTACACAGTATTTTGCATTAAGAAACTTTTAAACGCACTATTTCCTCGTTTTTTATACTTGTGTAGTTAAGGTTCATATGAGAAAGTTTGGAGCTCACTGTCTTTGCCGCTCTTCTCAATATTTTTTTTTATCTTTTGTGTGTTAAGTTATAATATGATTTTGTTCATATATTTTTCGTTAATTTTTTTTCTAATTTGGTAGATCTCTCTGTGTGTGTGTATGAACCAGTGCGTGTGTTTGTTTTTATTGCTTTTGTTCTTTGTAAGTTTTGCAAATAAAGCAAACCGAAGCCTTGAACTCGCTGCTCATAGTTTATTGGCTGTTTTACTACAAATACCGTTTTTGCTTTTTCCCTGTCCATCCATTTTTTTAAGCGATTTTTCGACATGATTTCACCTTTTTTTAATCTCTATTAAAGCTTTAGCGATTTAAAATTTTTTTTTTAATAATATTCACAGGTATGTAGGAATGCTTTTTAGGTTTTTATGTCTCTTTTTTATTGGCTTTTGTTGTTGCTTTTTATTTTTTTTTTTTATCTAAAATGCAATAAATTAAAAGTAAAATGTGTGTTTGTTCTAACTTCATTCACCCTTTGCTTGTTCAATTGGCCTTGCTTTTATTTTTAAAGAAACCTGGATAATTGACCTGGAGTTTTATGTAAAAAATCATAAAGTTATTTAAATGAAAAAAATATTAAGCACAACTGTGTGTAAAAATGAAAAACTTGGGGTTTAGTGTTGGTGTAAATTTTTCTAATAGATATACCATCACCACTTTTATATCTAAATAAACAAAAAAGTAAAGCATGACTTAAGGCGCAAAATATGTAAGTGATTGAAACATATATTTTAATTAAAATATTTTATTAAATAAAAAAAACTAACTTTTTTATTACAAAAGATTTAAATACATCTTAAATAGATATTGATTATAATAATTTCAAAATCTAGTAAATAATTCTAGAGCTAATACCTAGTACCGTTTAAAAAATAAACAATTTTTCAAAAAGCCTTTTTTTTTAGTAAATCCTTTTATTTTGCTTTTTGATTCCAAGGACCAATAGTAAAATATTAAATTCTTCTGCCCTTAACCACTTTTGCCATACCGCGTCTTTGGTTCTGCTATGCAGACGATTTTAAACAAAAACAAATTTAAAATTTTTTTATTAAAAATGCAGTGACCGATTTATTTATTTTAAACCAAACAAAAATTATATTATAAATTCTTTTGGACTTTATTATGCATTAACAAACGAAATGTATTTGTTGAAAATATATAAATGTGTAAGTGTGTGTGCGTGTCTGTTATATTGTGCTTTAAATTAAACAATTAATAAAGAAAAGGTATTCATTATATCAAATTTTTGTCTAGCGAAATTGGCAATGTTAAAAGTATTTAATTTTAAGAACTAAGAATAAATATATCTGTATAGATAAGATTTGGGACAATGGGTAGTCACTGGCTCTACTACACGCTGACGTGTAACTGAAAAGAGATTTGTGGATGCAAACAAATTCTTTGTCATTTAAAGAATTCTGTTAGAGTTTCTTTTGTGTGAAGCAAATATTCTGTTGTTAGAAATAAAATAATTATCATTATCAATGATTTTTAACAATTAAATCTCATATGTATATACAATTGGCAATAAGTTTTTTGTATTATTTGAGTACTGCTTCTATACTGTAACACAGTTTTTTAAGTGCATCATTTTTTTACTCAATTCAGCAAAAGCAAATCAATACTTTTATGCAATTAAAAAATTTGTTAACTGAATACCCCTAATACTCAATTTTTTTCTGCCTTCTGCTAGAAATATTTTTGATAAGAAAACTCATTATACAAAAAAAAAACAATTATAAATAATAAAAGACAATAACAATCAAATTTGATAAACGACGTCTGTATGTAAAAATATTTTTTGACAGCCTTAAAAGACAAATTTCTCTTTCGATTAAGAAAGTGTGTCATTTTTTAATAAAAGAAAAAACAAAGCAACTTTAACAAGAATTAAGCAAAACAAATGACTAAGAAAATCTAACTTAAGCTGATTTTTTTTAAATGTTCTAATTTAAAATGCTTTATTTGTGCATTCATACCGTTATCCTGACGTTGTCTCTTCAGGAACATATTTTGAAAAATTTTCTCTTGGAAAATTGGGTGCAAAGTTTTACCAATTTATAACAAAATCAAGTTGAAGTAGATTAGTTCGAATATATTTTACTCTGCCACACAGTATTTGTGTTTAGCATTAGCCCGCTACTTCGTAAGCAGAGTTTTATTTTTTTCTTTAAACAGAGAGAGTGCTTAATTCGAAGGGTTCTACGAGTATTAAAGGGTAAAATTTTCGTGATTTTCTATACAATCTTAATTCAGAATCTATAACTATCCATTTCTAAAAATTACCAATTTTCTTTTTCTAAAAAGTACCAAAGTAGGTGAGAAAAGTACTTTTTTCGGACAAAAAAAGTACCAAAAATTGGAAAAGTGGTTTTTTGTTTAATTACTTGACTTCCGAACTCCATATGGGTTAGTATTCCTTAACTTCATATATTTCGGCTCATAATTTCAACAAACGGCAAGGAGTACCAAATATGTAAAAAAAGAGCTTTTTGCTAATTGAACTGACTTAAGATCTCTATATGCGTCAATTTTATATTTTTAAAATTATTACATATCTCGAAAAATTCCGAAAAGCACTAAAAATGTTCTGCAAGGACTGCCCCCATTAGTGGACCAACCTTCTGACTATATTACTTCCTACACGGATTTTGATAGGGTTGTTGAAGTTCTTATTCCCTCCAAGGGTGAATGGTGTAGGCGTAACCTTGAGGGAATCTTATGACATTAAGGTCTTTACGGCTCTAAGTTGGACTGCGGAGTTAGATCCGGTGTATTCTCAGAGAAGCTGGACGTGAATGCTTTTTTTCGTCTTCCGGATGAATGTAGCGTATTTCAGGCCGAGATATTTGCCATTCGGGAGGCTTGTAAACTACTACAGGACAGAAATATCCGCGGGAATATTGGTATTTTTGTCGACAGTATGGCAGCGCTTCTGTCACTCAGATTATACACTACCACATCACTATTGGTCAGTCAGTGTAGAATAGAATTGACTAAGCTAAGGCAGCTGTCTGACATTACTCTGGTTTGGGTTCCTGCGCTAGGGGCTACCATGGTAATGAACGGGCGGATCAGCTAGCTAAGAGAGGATCTGCTCTGAATATCTCCAATGTGAATACAGTCGCAATTCCGTTGCAGACTATTAAGAGCAGCATCTTAAGATTCTTTTTGCGCACTGCTGACGATAGATGGCGAGGGTTGGATACGTGTAGGGTCGCCAGGCAAACATGGCCCTCTTTTGATGTCGGGCGTACCACGCAACTTATGAACCGGAATCGAGTGAAAATTTCGAAGTTGCTGGCGGTGCTAACGGGTCATTGGATGCTGGGAAGGCATGCAGAACGACTCGGCCTCACGTTTAACGATCACTGTCGTAGCTGCAGGAATAGGGAAAAGGAGAAATAGGTTTTTCATCTTCTCTGCGAATGCCCTGCTCTGGTTGTGAAGAGGCACAAGTTCCTGGGACATCATATACTGGACAGCCTAGGGGATGTATCTGAGATTTGGCTGAACGACCTGTCGAGATATATCAATGCGACAGGGTGGGTCTAGTACTCCATTTTCCCTTGGACCATGGACATGTCGAGTGGTGTGGTTTTGTCAAAACGGGGTCATTTAGATTCTACTTGACAGTTTGCGTGTAGCAAACTACCACGAAAACCAACCAACCAACTAAAAATGTGAAAAAAATAACTTTTATTTACTTTCTTGACTTACGAGCGCTATGAAGGTCAAAATTCGTAAATTTTATATATCTGGACTCATTTACTTAGAACGAGGCAAAAAAGTACCAAAATTAAAAAAAAAATACTTTCTGTTCAATAAGTTGTCGTAGACCACCATATGGGTCAATATTTCTTCATTTTACATTTCTGGACTCATAACCTTAAACAGGCAAAAAAGTACCAAATATGTCAAAAAGGCTTTTTTTGTGTTTATGCGTCAATAGTCCTTATTTCTTAATGTAAGACTCATAATCTTAAAAAAATGCAAAAAAGTGCAGAAAACGTTTTCATTATTTTTTTGACCTTTCGAATACAATTTTGATTATGTTAAGGCTTGGAAGTTACAAAAGGTACCAAAATATATTTTATTTATAAAAATTTTGAAAAAGTGCCAAGATTGTATTGGTGGTTTTTCCTACACCCTTAAGCCCAAGTTACAAAATGAACTTTTTTAAAAATCCTTCATGGGCTAGGGAAGTCACACGTACATCGGTTAAAAGTCCAAATTTATGTTATACTCTCCTAACTTTAACTGAACAAATTTCACCTTAATATATAAAGAATATTCTTTTTAGACTACATTTGTTTAACCAAAAACTTAAACTTAATATTTTTTAATCTTTATATGTATGTAAGTCAAAGTACTTTGCATTTATAATTTTGCGTATTTGGAATACAAAATACATTTTTTTAAACAAATGTTTCGATAATGTGTTTAAATGAATAAAAAAGAAATATTTTAGTTTTTAATTGTCTTCCAATAAAAAGAGACTTCCTCTGTTAAACGTTGAAAGTTATAATACAAGCATTTAGTATGTGCATATGTGTGCATAAATTATATTTGCTTTTAGGCTTTTTATAACGCATTAATATTGACTTAAATTTATGTTCCAGTTGTTTATTTTAATGTGTTTTTTTTTCTTCTTAAATAATTTTTAAGTTCTATTTACACACATTTATAGTCATTTTATTAAGTGTTAAAACAAATTTGGAGCTTTTTGAAATTTGTTTGACATCTTATAGCAAGAAAGAAGAGGGAAGTGTTGGTGTTAATGTCTACAAAAAGAAAAAAACAACATAATAAATTCAACAACTAACAGCGCTATTATCAGCTGTGCCGAATCTTATATACCCTTCACACTGGCCTTTCGAACTTTTTTTGATATAGAAATACTTATAATTTTAAAATGGGGGTCCCTGTCATGTTTTAACCCTCTTAGAGTGACTATGGGGAAGCTATAGGGGTTTTACCCTAGATTTTTCAAATTTTTTATGGCAACCCCCTTACGGAGTGGTGATAGGGGGTAAGTATGGTCAAGGAATCTGTTTGGGAGGGAAAACTGATTGGAGTCCGTAATACATTTTATATTTTAAGGGAAGCTCTAGGGAAGGCTATAGAGGTTTTTACCTTAACTTTTTCCTTTTCAAACAGATGTCAAGCCAGGGGCTCCTATTTATTGTTATTATTTTTTTTTTTTTTGTTATTTTGTTTTGGTTTCATTTTTTTTCCTTTTATCTATGTAACGATCCAAACCGGTTACGGTCCTATCTGTCGTAAACCCTGTGCTACCTATCAGTCCGACCGTGCTCAGGGATAATGGGGTGGTGTTCTTGGGTTTTGAGAAATAGGTTGAGAGTCGTTAGCTAAATAAGTAATTATAAGGTAGCTCTCTTGACCCAGTGTTAACCAACAAAAGGAAAAAAAAATGAAACCAAAACAAAATAACAAAAAAAAAAAAATAATAACAATAAATAGGAGCCCCTGGCTGTTGTGTTCTACCAAAGTATTTGGGGGGAAAAATTATTTGAGGTCGGTCTTACATTTGAACTTTGTAGGAGCATCCTGGTAGCTGTGGGAGCGATTTAAAAAAAATTTAAATTTATATATTTTGCTTTAAAGTCACAAGAGATTGAATATTGTCATTAATAACCCTTTTTTAAGGTAGCCCCATAAAAAAATTAATGGTTGTTAGATCGGGCAACCCGGTGGCCATGGGATATCCATAAAGCGTCTGATCAGTTTTTTTGGGGAAATTTCCCTGAAACAAATTCATCGAAGCTCTGTCTGTGTGTGCAGGCGCTACATTCTGGTGAAACAAAATTTGTGAAGAGTACGATTCATAAAAAATCCGTATTAATGCGTTGATAATTTTTACTGTTTACATTCGGCGCCTGACCTCGAGAATTTGCAACAAAAAATGTTCCAATTATCTAATGCGTGAATAAGGCACACCAAACAGTTACCCTGGGGCAATGCAATGATGTTTAAATAAAGGTTTGCGGGTTCTTGGATATCAGTTATGGTAGTTTTGCTTATTGACGTGACCGTTTAAGTGAAAATGAGCTTCGTCACTTAAAAAATGGGATTTAGAGTCCGAAAACGCACCATCATCTTTTCACAAAAATTTTGGCGTAAATCAAAGTCAATTTCTTTTAGTTTTTGAATAATTTAGGTTTTAAAATGATGAACCTTTAGATCTTTTTTTAAATTTAATAAATCATCGCTCTTTTAAGGCTACTCTTTTTCGTATTGAAAGTAGCAGATTCTCACGTAAACTGCTTTCAACCAGTTTAATGTTTTCGGGAGTCCTTGAAAATCGACTGGGCTCTGGCTGTGGGATCTTCATAGCCGAAGCAGTTGCGCGGAGTTTCTTCACCCACAAACGAATTAAATTTACACTAAATCCAATACGTATTCTCCAAATTCCAAACTTTAAACAAAATGGTAGACGAGCAATTACGTAAAAATCATTACTCTTAAAAAATGTCTCCACTGCGAACGCGCGATGCTTACTCGACCACTGCGATATCGGGGCTGACAAATCAGCACAATCGATAATTCCAATTGCGATACCCTTTCTCCTCACCGCTCATTACTTTTTGTAATAATAGTATTTGAAAATATATAATTTGCCCCCAGACACCCTGTATTTTAAAATATAGATATTCAAATTTGTCAATTCTATTTAAATTTTTATGCATAAATTTTGTGATTTACAGTTTTAAATCTTTTTTTTTTCTTTTCTCTTCAATATTTCTTTGCTCTTTAAGTTTACTCATACTAAAATGCTTTTAATTTAGTTTTTTAAATGATTTTAGTTTTAACTTTTCTCGCAAACCACCCACGTTTTCGTGCACCTGCCATAGAACGTAAAGTTGATTACTTAGAAAATGTTATTTCAAAAAGGTTTGTGTTTGTTATAGTGATCGCTTAATTTATTGTTTTTATTGCATTGTCTTTGTATTAAATCAAATGCATATTTCAAACTAAAAATAATATCTCTTTATAAAATTTTAAAAAATATATAAAATAAGGAAAACTATTACAGTAACTGAGATTGTAACTAATTTAGGAAGTACATATTTGGTAAAGCTACTTTTAAATGAGTAACAGTTAAATTGTAGTTCCATAAATTTTTTTACTAAGTTTGGACAGTTATTCCCAACGACGACTACACAAAAACACAGCTTTTAGTTGGAGTTAATTTTTTTTGGTTATTTAAAAAAAAACGTCAAACGACTGTCATTGGTAGACAAAAACAAAACAACATTTAAATTTTTAAATATTTTTTGAAAAAAAAGAACAAAATTAATTATGTGCTTTAAATTTTTCGTTAGTTTATCTAAACACAATATGTTTAATAAACTTCGTTTTAGCTTACAAAAAATAAATTCCGTTTGCCTTTTTTAATAACATGTAAGTTAAATAGGTGTTGTTAACAGCCAAATACACTAATACCTTTCAAAGAGTACTGATGATGGTTTCGAAAATGATAGAATGCATTGGCTGGTTTTCGCGAAAAAAGTTGGATTTTCAAATAACTTTCTTTCAATTAACAACAAAAAATATTTGTTTATTTTTATCAAAAAGAAATTAAATTATAAACGAACATAAGCCAAAATAATAAAAAGCAAAATTTGTCCAAATTAGTTTTCTGCAAATTTACTTTCAACTAAAACTATTTATTTAATGAAATTTGGAAACAACAATTCACCTTTATTGTTGATGTTATAAGAATAAAAGCGAATAAAATTTTTTTTTTAAGATTTTCTGTAAATTAAATTTTAAGTGTTTGAATTAAACCCAATTTTTTTTAATTAAAAAAAAATATCTTGTTGGAGGATTTTTAAATGAATATCCAGTTGTTCTTAGTAATATTTCCAGTTGATAATTAACAAATAAATTTTTTTGTTGTAAGAAAATTATATTTTTATAAATTAAATTAAGCCAGAAAAATTTAAATAAAAATGTTAACCATCCAAATGCCATATAATCATCAATAATATGATAATATGATCCCAGGGTCAAATATTAACTAAAGTGTTGTACAACCTTCTTTGCATTGAAGTTATTAAAGTTTAATTTATTTCTGATACCGTCAAATTATTTTTAAGTTAAAAATTTGAAGAATAATTATTTTTTAACATTTTGTTTTATTGAAAAAATTTAAAATATTTCAACCTTTTTTTTATTTTTCGGAAAATTATTTAAAAAATGTCAAAGAAATTTTTCGCAATTTTTTTTTAGTAATTTAGAAAAATATTTTAAAATTTTTAGCGATTTGTTTTTTGTTTAAAAATTTTAAAAACAAATAAATTTTATCTTAATTTTTTTAAGAAAAAAATCTAATTAACATAACGTTTTCTTTTGTTCTATTTTAATGTATTTTGTTTATCCGCTTAATTCATTGAAGTATTTGCACAATTTACAAACAAAGTGTTTTTTTATATTTTTTCTTACATACTTAAAATTGTCTATTTATTTATTATCTATTTGTCTAATGACTGTTTTTTTAATATTCATTTTATATCTTTTTCACTACCAATAGTTTATCTATCTGTTTATTTATTTTATGTGCATAAAAGTAAATTAAATTTTTTGTATATTTTTCTCTGTATTCATAAACGTACATCGATACATAGTCTTACTGAATTTGCAGGTTTTTCATTTAGGTCTTGATATGTGTGTTTGTGTGTATGTAGCACTGTGTTTTGTTCAACGGTTTTATCATACATTGACCTCAAAAATTTTTTTAAAGTTGTTTGTTGTTTAATATATTTATTGCAAAAAAAAAAACAAAAAAAAAACGCAAAAATCAAGCGAACAAACAAATTAAAATTTAGCGAACGACCTTCAACTGCAAATATAAACACTTTGTTTTACTCTTTTTGTTTTTTTTTTTGTTGTTGTGAGCAAACTTTTATTTAGGCTACTTGTATGTGTTTCATAATATAAACAAACAAAAACCAATGAGAGAACAAAAAGGTGTATGTATCAACCACTTAATGTATTTATCTGTCGCTTTGTCTGGCTTGATTTGTTGTGTTTATTATGTGTGTGTGTGTGTGGTGTGTTTGCGTGCGTAGCATTTATTGATATACCGCCATAAATAACATCGATATAAAAAAATCAAATACAGTAATCCCCCGATTTACGAATAGGATACGTTCTGTGAAAGTGGACGTATATCGAATATTCGTATAGCGAGCTCAATATACATACGACATATTACTAAAAATTAATAGATACGTTCCAGGGACTAAAATTATTCGTAAAACGAGATCTATATTAGCATAAGTTTGTACTAAAAATACATAGATGTGTACCCAAAATGTTCGCTATGCGAAACCCCGTTTTTAGAAACATTTATGTATAACAAAATGATAAGGAAGAAATTTATTCGTTTTAAAAATAAAAAAGAAATTTTCAATGAATGGTTGAACACAACTAATTGTTTTCGGGGAGTTCCCAAATTAAATTAAAATTTTACAATACACCACTTGCACCATGGTAAAATCACTATGTACTAGGTGGCAGCAATTGGTGTTGTTGCACAACAAAACAACAAAAACGGGAATTTTTTTTGTGTTAATTTTAAATTTTTTAATCACATAACTATTGATGTTCGTAACTTCGAAATTTCATGTTCGCAAAACGAATTTAATGAATTATTAATGATGTTCGTAACTTCGAAATTTCGTAAAGCGAGCCTTCGTAAACCGGGGGATTACTGTACATGCAACTAAAAAAGTCAACTTTTATTTTAATTTTATTGCACGCACTTCCTCATAAAATCTCCAACGAACACACACACATTCACGCATGATTACATTTTTTTGTACAACATGTCTGCGTGTATGTTTGTGTGGCTGCTGTTTAAGGTACAATTTTAACATTTTACCACATGTGTGCACTAAATGCACGCATCGTATTTTATATTTTTGTTATGAATTTATGTATGTCAGGCATCTACACACACACACATACATATAAATATAATTTAATACTAAAACTGTTGGTGATCATAGATCACACTGTACAGTACTTAAAGCAAATTTGTAAATAAGTGGGCTTAATGTGTTTCTACTGTTTTAATTTAAATATTAAAGTATGCCAGATGTAACGTCAATCACAATCCTTCAAACACATTTGGGTATGAGTAATATTTACGCATAAAATTTATGTCACTCATACGTCACCAAACAGTCACCCAAACTAGTTAACTAATGCAAACACACACACAAACGTAAAACTTGCATGTCCTACAAAGCATTTAAAATGTAAATAATTGCTGGGGGCTGTGCTTTATTAGCACAAAATTTGGCTAAATAAGCTAATCAGGCTCATTGAGAATATTACGATTCACACTTAAATAATTATTTGAGAACAACTTTCCACAAGTTTGTAACCGAATTTTTATTTGTGAATATAAATTTTACCAGACAAAGACATTTAAAATAAAAAATAATCAGAAAAATTTCAATTGCCTTTATGATTTTTTATTTAACAAAGTAAATATTTTTATCGTAATTTTTTAAGTTAAAATTTTTTCTTTTAATGGGGATATACATATATTTCAATACTGAAAAAACTGTAAGTTTTTTAAATATTTGTTGTTAAAAAAATTTAAATATGGTCCTAATCTAAGGTCTGTTAAAATTTTCAACCTCATTTTCATAAAAATCAAAGCGCTTATTTGACTGATGTCTATGATATGATATGTCAAATAAGCCCCAAATAAGCCTACTTTAATTGTTATGAATACGAGGATGAATCTTTTCTCTTTAAGCATATATAGATAAGGGTTTTAGCAAAAAAAAAAAAAAAAAAAAAACAACAAAAAGGATCCAAAACCTTTTTTTTCCAAACATCTTAATTTTAGAAATATATTACTTTTTATTTTAGAATGGAAGTCGTAAACCGAAATGTAAAACATGACGCCTATCCACTGTATAAGCCTTTTTTTTAAATGCACGTAATACATACACACATACTTACATATACTACATATTTATATTAAAAGTTTTTTTTTTCATGGTTTTATAAATAACTAGCACGTGACCCGCTACTTCGTAAGTGCAGTTTTAGAAATTTATTAAGTAAAGGTGATGTTTTGTGCCTTTATTTCTTAAACTATTACCAAATAAGCAGTACGCAGAAAAAACTCCAGAAATTTTTTTAAAACAAATAGTTGTTTAAAATAATAGTTTTCTTCAGTAAATATTTTATTAGACTCTAATGATATTGCTATTTGATTTTTATGTCAAACAAAATAAACACAAAACCATTATATATTTTGTACTCTTTTTTCTACCCCTTAAGGAACAATATTTTAAAAAAGTACCAAAAATATATTTTTAACTTTTTGAGACCTGCAAAACGCAATTTAAATGAAGTTTCTACCTTTATTGGTTAAAAAATTACAAAAAGTACCTAAAAAGTACTAAAATGTAATTTGAACCCTTTCTTCTATCCCCTAGGGTCTTAAGTTTTTAAAAATTATAAAAAAATATTCATATTTTGTCAAGTTTTGTCGAACGCAGTTTGAATAATGTTTCTATCTTTATTGGTTCAGATGCTACAAAAAGTACGTAAAAAGTACCACTTTACAAATTTGTACTCTTTTGTCTGTCCCTTAGGGTCTAGATTTTTAAAAGAGTTTAAAAAATATATTCATATTTTGTCCTGACCTGTGGAACGCAATTTAAACTATGTTTTTATCTTTATTAGTTAAGAAGTTACAAAAAGTACCTAAAAATTACAAATATGTAATTTGTACCCTTTTTTGTGCCTAAGGGTCCAAAATTTTTAAAAAGTATCGATAACATTTTCTTATTTTGTCGATACCTGTCGAACGCAATTTATATTACGTATTTATCTCTCTCTATTGGCTCAAAAGTTATAAGAAGTACCAATATAGAATTTTTACCAATTTGTAAACCCTTTTTTTACCCCTCAACGTCCAAATTTCAAAAAAGTAGCAAAAACGTATTCATATTTTATTAGTATCTGTCGATTGCATTTTGAACTATGTCTGTACCTTTACTCGTTTTGAAGTTACAAAGTGGACCTAGGCACTATCAAAATTTAGTTTTTACCCTTTTTTAGCCTTAAGGGTCTAAAATTTTGAAAAAATGCCAAGCACGAGTCTGCTTATTTTTGCGCAAAATACGATCCTTTTTAAATTTTGTTTTTATTGTTTGTAGTTTAGGAGATATTAACTTTCGGATATTTCCACATTTGGCCCATTTTAAGCCCTTTCGGGTCCGAACTTCCCTAAATTCCATTTTAGTGGATCTGAACATAAGGAAAGGTACCCACAGTCTAAATTTCAGGTCTCTAGCTCTGCGCGTTCGGACTGTGCGATGATGAGTCAGTCAGTCAGTCAGTGACGTTATAGCTTTATGTATACATATAGATAGATTAAATTGAAAATCTTAAAAAGGCCTTTGCCACGCCCACTTATATGTCTATCTTCAGCTTAGTTTTTAATTACTAGAATCTGCCACGACCAAATAAAGCGCTCTTAATTCGTTTTAAATAATTTTCTTTGTTGTGATTTTACAAGGACACTTCAGTTTAAGTGCCAATGAACTTTCTTTCTTTTTTCTATTTCTCTTGCAATTTTAATACAAGAACAGCTAACACAAATATAAATAAAAAAGAAATTAAAATATAGTGCAAAATGATAAATGTTGATTCTCTAATCCAATATAAGTGTTCATGTCATTCTTTTATTCATTTATCATTATGTAATTGATAGAGCAAAAAAAAAATGAAAAAAATAGATATAAAATATTTATTTAGCCCACTCACACGTTAGTTGTTGCACAATGAACAAAAATTAATTCTAATTTTTTCTTGTTGTTGTTGTATGTTTATAGTTTAACTTATCTTGAACCTGCTATATTTATTATACATTAATACTATTTTTTTTATACATGTGTATATGTACAAATGTAAGTATGTACATATAAATACATATACATATATACACACTAATAGACGCTAATTGATACAACTAAAATCAAACACATTCACACATACATATGTACAAAGAACTAATTTAGAAATATACTTAAAATTCAAATAGTTGTTTGTTAGATCGTTTAATAAAAAATTTCAATTAGTTTTTAGAAAAGGGGTTCAATAAACTTTCTTGAATGTGCAATGCATAAATTATTAGTATTAAAATTAAAACAGCAATAACGTCTCTATTAAAAGAGTTATAAGGAAAAGAAAAGAATTTATAGGAAGTATTTGCTTAAAAGTTTTGACATTTATCAAAACAATAAACGTGCTTCGCTTGAGTTAGGTTCTTGCCTTTATTAAAGAAAGTATTTAATTTATTCTCCAGATTAATTGCAAAAAAAAAAAATCGAACTAAAAACTTTTTTGAAAGTTTAGTTTAAACTAGGTCAATACTTCAAGAAAGAGACGTGACTAATAAAATTTATTAAATTTCCATAAATAAACTCAGCAAGAAAATAAAAATGAATTTTTGATGAGTAGTTGTCTTCCCCTTTTTTTAAATATTTTTCTTAGATGAACTTTACAATAAGAAGTTTATATATAAAACAATTTAACAAAACAAATAATAGTTTGCCAATTACATTGATAAGCTCAGTATCACTTCCTGAAAATCGATTAAACGATGTCCGTCCGTAAGCCTCGTAATCATATAACAGGTCGCATTTTCGGAAATACCAAGATAAATTTTGGCGCAAATAAGCTTTTCGTTATAAGAGTCACTTACTATAGAAGCTTGTGATAGGCAAACCATTTTATTATGTAGCCCCCAGTGTTGCCAATGTGGTGCTTTTCGGTTATTTTCGTGGTGCTTTTTTGCTTATACAATGCCCGAAACTTTGTTAATGACTCGCTTTTAAAAAGTGGGTAGTAAAAGTGCTTTTAATAATTCCTTAATTTGCTTTTAGGTGCCTTTTTTATAATTTTATATGGATAAATATTAATTTTTATCACTTTTTTGTAAATAAAATATTTTGAAATAAAAAAAGACCGGCAAGTTTTTTTTACATAAAATGTAAAAATACAGGGTGTTTGGTGGCAATTTTATGTTTTTAAATACGATTATTTAAAAAAGTAATAAACGATGCAAACATTGAACTGGTTAAAAGAAGTTTACGTGAAAATCCATGACTTCTAATACAGAAAAGAGTAGCCTCACTGGGACTTTCAAGAGCGATTACTCATGAAATTTGAAAAAAGGATCAGAAATTCCATCCTTTTAAAATCTAAATCGTTTAAGAACTTAAAGAAAGTGACGCAAAAATTTTTATGAAACGACGTGTGAGCTTTTCGCACTATAAATCCCATTTTTTGGAGCGATGAAGCTCATTTTCACTTAAACGACCATGTCGTCAACAAGCAAAACTGCCGTTACTGGTCTCTAAAAACCCGCAACCCCTGATATAATCATCAAAAATCATTGCATTGCCAGGGTAACTGTTTGGTGTGCCTTATCCACACATGAGACAATTAGGCCATTTTTTTTCAAATATTCTCGAGGCCAGGCGACGAATTTCAACTTTGAAACTTATCGAAACATAATTACCTGCGAGCTCCTCCATTGTACTCTTCACACACGTGGTTTCAACAGGATAGGGCAGCTGCACACACAGCCCGAGCTTCGATGAATTTGCTTCGGGAAAATTTCTCCCAAAAAATGATCAGTCGCTTTGGGAAATCCCATGGCCACTGAGGTCGCCCGAGTTAACTCCCACGGATTTTCCTCTTAGGCTACCTCAATGACAATCCCTAACATCTTGTGGCTTTAAAGGAAAATATTCGTTGAAAAATGAGCTAAATTGAACCAAGTTTACTGTTTTCACTGTTACATAGTTTTCTAATATGTTTCTGTTCGTTTTATATTAACAAAAATCAACTGGTCTCAATATAAAAATTAAGCTTTTGGCATTTTTTGCTAAAAACCACGCAGATAACGCGACTAGTATATGAACGCGTGTATGGATCTGTCCAAGATTAGTTTTAGTTTTACAACTACGACCAATCAATATGGGATCATTAAAACAATAACAACTATCGCTAAAATACTAATTCTTGTTTCACAATGACAGTCCATGACTGCGATATCATGTGTCTACCCTTCTTTTATTCTATTTATATGTGCTAACAGTGCTTTTGATGATGCAAGAGTTGGCATCACTGGTAGCCTCTATAAAAATATACTTCCGCAATAAATTTTATCAACTCTTAATGTATCTCTCTTACACAATATTTTTCATGCGTTCCACATATTTTTTTATCAATCACCATGGGCAATTACAAGGCGCATGTATATCAGGTGACCTCGGTTAATCAGCTGAGTAACGGAATTTCATTATTTTAATGTCAAAGTCTGTTTATGTCAATGTATTTTTTTTCTTTTTTTACAAACAACAACTGCAGTATCTTAAGAACAGCTCAAAAAGAAGAAGAAAAAATTTGTGAGTTTTTGTTATCTGTCTTTTGACATTCTTATGACGATTGAGTGGTTTTTTTGGAACCGATCCCACCTAAGCCTTGGTCAATTATATTACGATTAGCTCATAATCCATTATTATTGCTTCCATATTAGTCCTACTTTCGGAAATCACATTTAACCGTTTAATATGAAGATGTTATAACGCATGCATAAGTATTTTTTAAACACAAACTGTCCCGAATGATTTTTTTAAAATAAGTCTATTTTTGATTAAAACTTCAAAAGTAGATTTTTACCCCTAAGTCATGTTATAATTTCATAACGTCTTATGGGTTTTACTTTTAGAAAAAGAAAATATTTCTTCAAAATTTTTCGACGATTCGTTCATAATTCACAGCTACCATATAAGCCCCTTTGCCAGAAATACATCTTTAGATTTACATGTTTTTAATGCATTTTTTGTTTTCAAGTCAGATAGAGCTCAAAATTCTTATTCCGGGAGGACTACAAATATCAAAAAATGAACGCATCAACACTACTAACAATAACCTTCATGCCAGTGCCAAAACTCTTGTCTGTGCCAAATTCTATTAAAAATTTCTTTAAAATTGCGATACGTAGCGTGTTCACAAGAACACATAAACATCCAGCCAGGCGGACGGACGGACACGCTTAAATCGATTTAAGAAGTGTTTCTGAGTCGATCGGCATACTTAAAGGTGGTTATCAGAACATTTCTTTTGGGCGTTACAAACATCTTCATAAACTCAAAAATACCCCTACCACGCACGTGGTGTGGGTGTTAAAATAAATTTTTACAATAAGCCATGTTTTAAAGACTAGAGGCCATCTCAAGACGTCACTAAACAAGGCATCATCTTGAATTTTCAATTCATTTCATATACCTGACGTGTGCACACACAACAATAAGTGCTGCGTTGTATTGTTCGCGATCTCTTTTGTTTACTTAACTTAACTTAAATGATAAAAATATTTACACTTAAGCACACTTAAGTTAACAACAACGAAACATCGATTCATCATGATCACAGACTTCATTTTCAATTCATCTCGAAATTTTACTGTTGACGGGATGTTCCTGGTGTGATAGTTTTGAAAACAGGGGTTGATTTTCGATGTATTTATGTAATGTAATGTAATTACGTATGAATTTTATATTGATTTGCCTGCTTGTACATATGTTTGTTTATGTATCTGTTTAACATTGTGTGTAATACACACACAGTTTTGTTGTTGTTGACCACACATCATCACAGTCATTTTTTTATCGACCACACATCATGACATTATTTAAGTTGTATCAACAACAGTGCATGACACCACTCTTTATTCTTAACTACACTACATTGCATCAAAAAAACTGTGGCAGCTACACTACATTACAGCACTTAAATAGTTTAACCGCACAACAACACAAGAATTAGAAAATTATGCGGTTCCTGAATTAGCTTGAAATACGACTTGATGCAGGTCTCTATTAAAGACATTTGACATGCACTTATTCAAAAGATAAATATATATTTAATATGTCATTTAACA
The DNA here is from genome assembly GCA_963583895.1 of Melanophora roralis. Lineage (NCBI taxonomy): Eukaryota > Metazoa > Arthropoda > Insecta > Diptera > Rhinophoridae > Melanophora > Melanophora roralis. The sequence goes on from OY757189.1 coordinate 7,514,524, forward strand.
AATACGTATCGTGTAATTGTTTCATTTAAAAAAAATTCAAAATAGTGTTGTTTAAATAGATTATTATTAATTTTATTCTAACGAAATATATAAAATTAGTTTCAATGATCATGCGAAATTTTTAAATGCGTCATTTGTGCATTAACTTGCGGTTCCGCTTAAACGATTTTCCACGCAAGCGAATTAACAAATAAAACTTAGTTAAGTGATGCGCATTTAAATGGCCTGGTAATTTTCATAATTTTCCCAATAATTTAAAAATTACCTTAACATTTAATATGTTTTTTAAATAAAAAAAAAATTGCAGTAAAAATATATTCAATTTAATTTAAAAATATTTCGAATTGATTGAAATTTTTTTGTAAAATAATTTTTATTACTTTTGGAAAATTTTAATCTTATAGAATTTTTTGGTAAATTTTATATAAATTAAAAATATGTCAGTTAATATAGAACTCCCAATGACAGTCAACTGGTATCTCTGTTAAATAGACAGGTATCCAAGGGTATGAGTACTTAATTTAAATTGCACATTTAAAGGTTTTGTATTGCCACAGCAGCATTAGTCTGTATTAAAATTGGCCTCTTCTAACAATAATAATTTTATGGTTTATTTTTAAAATGATATATTTTTTGTTGTTAAATTTTGTTTATTACCAGATTTTTTTGTTGTTTCTTCTTTTTTTTTTAGAAAAAACTTATCTATTTTTTTTCTTTGTGTGGTTTTTCAGACGCTTTATTTCTTATTAGATTTACTATTCATTCGTTCTGTTCTGTTTGCTGTAATAAATGAATAAAATGTGTTATTTTATGTATGAGTGGATATATTTTTAAATGCATATTCTACTTGCATAATTTTTGTTGTTGTTTTGTATGTAAGTAGCTGTGTGTAAGCCAATGTTTCTTTGTTTAAAAGAAGTGGCAACAATATCTGATTGTGTGTGCGTGTGTGTGTGTGTGTGTAAGTTTTAAATATATTAATTTCTAATATGCACTTAAGGATTGAATATTACCTTTAAGCATATTATGAGTAAACATTTGTTACTTTGTATGTTATTTTTAATTTATTTTTTTGTAATGTTAACGACATTTGACTGAAGGTCGCTTTAAAAAATAGATGTGTTTGTAAATGCATTCATATCTACCATAGGTGCCTGTCATATTTTATTATATCTATATAAGTTTGTCATTCCGTTTGTAATTTCTTTATTATCCATTTGGGACCCCATAAAGTATATATATTCTGGATCCTTATAGATAGGGAAGCCGATTTAGCGTTGTCCATCTGTCCGTGTTATGGTTGAAATCACCTTTCTGAAGCCCCCCAATATCGTATAGACCCGCAAATGGTATCAAACTGTCAGAGATAGTTGCGAGAAAATCGGTATTAAAATTCAGCAAAATCGCCCGATAAATGACAAAGATTTAAACAAAAAACCAAGACTACCTCATTTTTTTCAGTCTACAACAACAACAAAGAACATTATTATGTATGTAATAATAAAAAAAAAACAACAAAAAAAAACAGAATCAGTCATGTTGATATTATTGAACCACGCCCAAAACGAAAATTTTATTAATATTAGTATTCATACATATAACAGGGTTGCCATACAAAGCTTAATTTAAACATTTTTAAAATCGCTCCTACGGCTTCCAGTGTTCTTCTACAGAGGTAAAATGTAAGACCGACCCGAACTACTTTATCCATCCAAACATTTTTGTGGAACATACTTATCCCCTATCTCCAGCCCCCAACATGGTTGTCATACAAAATTTTAAAAAATAAGGTAAAAACCGCTACAACTTCCCCGAAGTCGCCCCAAGAGGAAAAAAATGTATCACAGACCCCCATTAATTTTTCCTCCCAAACGTATTCCTAGAGTGTACTTACGTGGTGATACGCCCTAAGGGGGTTGCCATACAAAATTTACAAAAACGATATGAAAATGCCCACAACTTCTTCAGAGTTGGCCTTAGAGCAATAAAGTGTACGACTGACCCCCATTAGTTTCCCCTCCAAAACATATTCCTAGAATATACTTACCTCCTATCACCACGCCCTAAGGGGGTTGCCATACAAAATTTACAAAAATGATGTAAAAATGCCCACAACTTCTTCAGAGTTGGCCTTAGAGCAATAAAGTGTACGACCGACCCCCATTAGTTTCCCCTCCAAAACATATTCCTAGAATATACTTACCCTCTATCGCCACGCCCTAAGGGGGTTGCCATACAAAATTTACAAAATGATGTAAAAATTCCCACAACTTCTTCAGAGTTGGCCTTAGAGCAATAAAGTGTACGACTGACCCCCATTAGTTTCCCCTCCAAAACATATTCCTAGAATATACTTACCCTCTATCGCCATGCCCTAAGGGGGTTGCCATACAAAATTTACAAAATGATGTAAAAATTCCCACAACTTCTTCAGAGTTGGCCTTAGAGCAATAAAGTGTACGACTGACCCCCATTAGTTTCCCCTCCAAAACATATTCCTAGAATATACTTACCCCCTATCACCACGCCCTAAGGGGGTTGCCATACAAAATTTACAAAATGATGTAAAAATTCCCACAACTTCTTCAGAGTTGGCCTTAGAGCAATAAAGTGTACGACTGACCCCCATTAGTTTCCCCTCCAAAACATATTCCTAGAATATACTTACCCTCTATCGCCACGCCCTAAGGGGGCTGTCATACAAAATTTACAAAATGATGTAAAAATTCCCACAACTTCTTCAGAGTTGGCCTTAGAGCAATAAAGTGTACGACTGACCCCCATTAGTTTCCCCTCCAAAACATATTCCTAGAATATACTTACCCTCTATCGCCACGCCCTAAGGGGGTTGCCATACAAAATTTACAAAAATGATATAAAAACGCCAACAACTTCTTCAGAGCTGGCCTTAGAGCAATAAAGTGTACGACCGACCCCCATTAGTTTGCCCTCCCAAACATATTCCCAGAACATACTTACCCCCTATCTCCACCCTCTAAGTGGGTTGCCATACAAAATTTGTAAAAATTAGGATAAAAACCCCTACAACTTCCCCGTCACCCGTGGAGCGTTAAAAAATGACACCGACCCCTATTTAAAAATTAGACAAGTAAAAAAATGGATAAAAATAAAAAAAGTTTGGGATTTCGAAAGGTCAATGTGCAGGGTATATAAGATTCGGCACAGCCGAATATAGCGCTCTTACTTGTTTATTAAACAAACATTGTAAAAATAACAAATATCGTTAAAAATATTGCTCGTTACATAAAAAATAGTTAAACAAATTAATCTAAAAAGAACATGACCTAAAATAAAATGAGGCCAGAACTATTATTATTATTTTATTAGTTTAAGTATGAAGTAATGGGAACAGAGAACAAAGCATTGCATTAAAAATTTTTATTACGAAGGAATAAATTATCTTCAAAGAAAATGTTTACAATTTTTTTGCATTAAAGCAATATTATGGCAAATGACTTGTAAACTTAAAAACACTAAAAACAAAAATATGGTGTTTTTATGATTAAAAAACTTAAGCAGCCAAACAAAAAACTAAATTGACTTTAAGGAAAAAATTTTTTTTAAGAATTTGTTTTTACTAATTTTAATTAGAGACCAGCAAATAAACCGCTACCCTTTTAAGTGCAGTTTATAAAGAAGTGACACCTATCTGCATGATTTTCTAACAATCTTAATCCCAAATGAAGAAAAAGTAATTTTTGTCCAATAAGTTGGCCTTTAACCTCTAATTTAATTTTAAATTTCTGGACTTATAATCCCTAAAACAGGCAGCAAAATACAACAATTTTTATAGTGCTTTATTTCATATTTGTTGACTTACAGTCTTTTAACAGGCAAAAAAGTACCAAATTTACGGAAAAAGTACCTTTTGTCAAGCTTGTTGACTTTCGTTTTATACCAATTTTTGGTTTCATATTTTAAGGAACGAATTAAAAATTGTTCGAGATTTGTCGAACTCAATTTAAATTGTGTTTCTATCTTAGTTAGTTTACAAGTTACAAAAAGTACCTAAAAAGTACCAAAATTTAATTATTTTCCTTTTTACCCTTTGCTCTCTTTGTCGTGGTTTTTTTGTTGGCACTCGTATTGTGTTCGTCGCCCGGAGAGACTAGTGGCTGACATTGGTACAAGGCGCATTCATTACATGTGAGAGCGGCTCTCTAAAAACAACTTAAATGGATGTACGAATGTCAGAAACAGATAACAAAAACTCACAAATTCGTTCGTCTTCTTTTTTGAGCTTTTCTTAGATTCTACAGTTGTTGTTAGTAAAAAAGAAAAAAAACATAAACAAATTTTGAAACTTAAACATAAATAAAAATAAATGAAAATGAAATACCGTTACTCAGCTGATTAGCCGCTCCCACCTGTAATGAATGCGCCTTGCATTGGTATAAAGCATAAGATAACTGATAATTCTGCATCGTTAACTTCAAAAATTCATTTTTTGAGTTATGACATTATTTTGGCAAATGAACGATATGATTTTGGAAAAATTTGTTTTTTATACATGTGTGTATGTTTGTGTGTGCGTGTGTGTTTGTATGTGCGTGTGTGCGAGTTTAAGCGCGTATACTCATCATAAAAATCTAAGTCAAACGGAGATCATTGTGCTAAATATTATGAAGGTAAAAACAGCAGCAAACTGCAAACATAAAAAAACACTTTAGAAGTTGCAACAACTTGTATATCGTACTCGTTTACATTCAAACAAACATACACAATTACTTATATATGTATTAGGTTAGAGCATGTAATACTCATCAATTTCATTAGCACGTTTCACTGTTATTGATTAAAAACTGCAATAAATCCAAACAGTGGCATTCGACAAAGAGGAGAGCAACAATGCAATTAATTTATGTATACGATCATTATTTAAGTGATGAGGATAAAGATTATGAGGGTCTCTAACGTCCAGAGGAAGTTGTTTAATAGAATGTTTATGCAATTGATATGAACAACAATGAGTCTTGATGCTGATAGTGATGGCGACAACTATGCTGCATTTAATCAGGAAATTCAATCGAAATAATTTATGGTTTACATCTGTTGCTGAATAATTGCATTTAATAGAAATTATTATGATGTGTGTAAGTTTGTTAAAGGTTATTAAATCGTTTGTAGATTCTTTTTTACCAGGGTTTCATTCAAACTTGTTAAAAGTGGAATTTTGAAATGTTTAAAATTTAAATAAAACTAAGGACCATTTTTATATCTTTTTTATAAAAAGGGTATTAACAAAAGGAAACTTTGGCTAAAGTTAAAAATCAAGTGATCTATTATTTTTTCACTATTAAAACCTACTTTGAAAATTAATTTAAAAATTAAAAAAAAAGGAAGAATACTTTTGATAACCAAAAACTGATTTTTTGTCTAATAACTTCCTTACTTTTACTTCTGCTAAAATGTGTAAACGGACCTAAGTAAGGTACCGAAAAATTTTTCAAAAATAGTTTTAATTTGAATTTTTTAATTTGAAAAAAAACCATGTTTTACTGTCAACAACCATCACAAGGGCAGTACATATACGAATATCAATTATATGTACGAAAATGGTCAATTTCAAGTTAAATGGTCCCAAATTAGAAAAGAAAAAAACATTTTTATATTTTGAAATTATCGCAGCATTAATGAAGGTGGAGTCGTATAGGCCTATAAGTTTGTTACCAACATTGTCAAAATTGTTTGAAAAGCTCTTTAAAAACAAGCTGACTCCGATCATGAATGGAAACAATTGCATTCCAGATCACAAATTTGGCTTTAGAAGTCAACATAGCACAATCGAACAAACTCACAGACTGGTGCAGGTTATAAGAAAAACTTTTGAGGAAAAGAAGTACTGCTCCGGGCTTTTTATCGATGTCTCACAAGCTTTCGACAAAGTATGGCATGAAGGCCTGTTAAACAAGCTAAAGCTAAACCTTCCAGTTAATATTTTCTACCTATTAGAAAAATACATAACCGAGGGAAACCAAATAAGTTCTTCTCAACCAATAGGGGCTGGTGTACCTCAAGGGAGTATCCTAGGTCCAATTTTGTACTTGTTTTACACGGCAGATATGCCGACAAACAGTTTTACGCACACGTCTACACTTGCTGACGATACCGCTTTTCTCAGTATTCATAAAGGCCCTAAAGAGGCTTCTGACCAGCTGCAACAACACGTAACCCAAGTTGAAAAATGGGCAAAATTATGGGGAATAAAAATCAATGAGAAAAAATGTACTCACGTAACTTTTACTTTACGCAAAGAAACGTGCTCTCCAATTCTTATTAACAACCATATGGTGCCTCAACGATTTGAGACGAAATACCTTGGCATTCACCTAGACCGTCGCCTTAAATGGAAGTCTCACCTAGATTCGAAATTGACGCAAATGAAACTTAAAGCTACACAAATTCATTGGCTAATCGGCAGAAACTCTGTGCTTCGTCTTGATTGTAAACTTCTACTCTACAAATCGATTATGGGGCACTGCTTCCGCCTCTAACATAGAAAAAATACAACGTCGTCAAAACAAAATCCTAAGAATGATAACTGATGCTCCTTGGTATATTACAAACAGGAACATCCACAAGGATCTACAAATTCCACTAGTTAAATGCGAAATCCTAAACTATGTGGACAAGTATTAAAATAAGCTGGAAACTCACCCAAATCCGCTCGCTCGAAGCATCCTGCAACATAGTGGGCACACCCGCCTAAAAAGAAGGGATACAATTGCTCTTAGATGAAACCTTTGAAATTAGTTAATTTTATTGTGAGAACTTAAATTTTAGTCTGGCACTGGCTGGACTAATATTAACTACCTAGTTTTAAGATTTGAATACTTATTGTTAGTTCGCCTCAGGCGAAGATTCACTAACAAAAATATGAAAAAAAATAAAATAAAAATAGTTAATAATCTGCTTATATTTTCTTCTGTCAAATGTCATAACCTTAACATTTTCGGAAACTAAATACTGTATACAGTCAAGAGCACTTTAAACCCTAAATCAATTAAAAGGGTTGTGCGCGTTCTTTGTAATATTTTGAAGAGTACGATCTTAAAGTCAAAATATTTCAAAACTAAAATTTGTAAATTCATAACCGCACTGTCTTCTAGTGGCTATTAAAAGAATAAATCATGTTCTTTAAGTGTCAACCTATAGCTAAACATTCGAAAACACGCAAATCTTTCGAATTACAGATGTTTTTAAAAACAATGTTTGCTAAAACTACCAAAACAATAAATTTAAAAAATATACATATATATTAATAACAAAATAGGAAACGTACTTTAAAATTTTTAATTTGCTGAAACAGTTTATAATTTAAAAATAAGTTTTGTGAATAATATAAATTTAATATCAATTGCTCCACAGTTTTTAACAGATATTTAAAATATAATTTTTCAATAAAAATCCAAAAAAATATATTTTTCCTGCACACAGCAACATTAAAAGTCAATGTGTATCAAAAAAATAACTTTAAAACTGGTGACATACATAAACTGTCAGCAACAACAAATAAAACCTTCCACGAAGTAAATAATACTGGATATTAAGATTAACATAACAAACACCTTTTCAAAAACAACACTGTTCAACAGCATTTTTAGAGCATATTAGCGACCCTTTGATTATGAAAGGCCATTTAATAGATAATTTTTGTAGTATTTCATATAGGAAGATTTTTATGGAGGATCTTAAGCCTCTCGATTTTCTCTTAATGGGTCAATTTGACCCTTTTTTTCAAAAAAAAAATAAAAAAAAGTAAAAAAGGGCATTCAAAAATTTAATATTCTAGAAAAATTTTAGTTGGCAAGTTTCCCTTGAGGTCATCAGGGACACTAAGGCTGATTACAATTTCCAAAACTTTGTATAGGAGCCCCCTTAGGCGATGGTGATAGAGGGTAAGTATATTCTAGGGGAAACTAATGGGGGTCTGTAATACATTTTATTCCTTTTAAAGGCGACCCTGGGGAAGTTGTATGTTTTTTTAAATTTTGTATTAGAACCACAGGCATATGTATGTTTGGAAGGGGAAACTAGTGTGGATCGGTCGTACACTTTATTTCTCTTAGGCCGAAGCTATGGGCGTTTTTACATCATTTTTGTAAATTTTGTATGGCAACCCCCCTTAGTGGTAAAAGGCGGTAAGTATGTTCTAGGAATATATTTGGGAGGGATAATTAATGAGGTTCTGTGATACATTTTATTTCTTAAGGGACGAATACGTATAAGTTGTAGGGGTTTTTATCCTTTTTTTAATATTGTATTGCAACGATACGATATTGATATACTAAGGACTGTATCGAAAAAAAATTTGAAGTTTCCTTAAGTTAAATAAAATTCAAATCGTGCAATAAATAATTTTTCTTTTTATCACGTTATCTTTTATATATATGTCAGATACTATTATTTTAAGACTTATTAATTTTCTATTGTTATTACGATCAAAATGGACTGCAAAAAAAGTAGGTGAAAATGTAATTAAAACTTTTCAAAAAAATCCGTCATGAACTTTTAAAAAAATAGCAACAAAATTTTAAGTTGACGCTCGTACTGTTTCAAATGCCATTTAACGGTATAAGGAACACCTGAGCATTGAAAGAAAACCGGGATCAGGGAATAAAAAAGGTCCAAGGGATATTGGTAAGGTAAAAGATGTCAAGCAAAGGTTTCGAAGAGAACCTAACACTTCAATCAGAAAAGCAGCGCGTACGTTGAAATTCTCTAATAGTTTTGGACAAAGGACCAAAGCTTATGCTGGGCTGAAGACATACAAAGTTTAGAATTTCAAGATCGCAATTCGGTAAAGAGGGTAAAAGCAAAAAAACGAGCTAAAAAATTTAAGGTAGATTTTATAAAAAAAATGCACCTGTTGTGTGATGGATGACGAAACCTACGTACTGGCAGACTTTCTCAACTTCAAGGCCAAGATTTTTATGTTGCTGATGAAAGAGGTAATGTTCAGGAAGACTTCCGGACAAAAAAACAAACAAAATTCCCTAAGAAATTTCTCGTGTGGCAAGCCAAACGAAGCCAAGCATTTGTGGCATCAGGCACGTAAACACATAAATTTATATCATGGAGTGCCTACAAAAACGAATTTTACCTTTTTTGAGACAGCACCGAGTGCCTACATATTTTTGGCCATATTTGGCATCATGTCACTATGGAAACAAAGGTACTTAAGTGTAATTTTTGTACCACGAGATGCAAATCCACCTAACTCTCCAGAACTTAGGCCTGTGGAAAGGCACGGGGCTCTTGAAAAAAAGGAATTGAAAAACACAGGAAGGGTGCCCCAGAATATGTCGGTTTTTAAGTGTAGATGGACCACTTCCTCCAAAAATGTAACATAAGCAACTGTAAAATCTTAAATGAAAGGACTTCCCAAAAAAGTCGATAATTTTATAAATACATAAATAGGACTTCAATGTTAAATAAATTTGTACAATATGCCAATAAATTTGCGTATTTCAAAAAGTTTCTATATTGCACTATTTGAGTTTTATTAAACTTAATGTAACTAAAAATTTTTTTTCGATACACTCCTTATATATGTATGTATATCCTTTTACAATTAAAGGTTTACTATTGTGTTCCAATCAAAAATTTTAATTTGTGGGACAGTGTAATCACACATAAATAAAAACATATAAGAGAATTTATCTCCATACATACACAAATATGTAGATTTTTCTTAAAATTGTTTATATACACACAAATACATATGTAGGTATGTAGAAATGCATATGTATGCACAATACATACAATTAGAGTCACTAAAACAAATTTGAAAAATCTGGGTCAATATTGTAATAAAAATACAACAAAGAACGTATAAATGGATGGATGGATGAATTTTGTTTGTTGGCTGATGGTACATTTTTGTTTTGTTGCAAAAATATAAGATTATTGTACAACACCATCACCAGCATCTAGAGAAGTCAAAACAGAGGCAGCGGCATTCACTTCAACAGCACCGAAATGAACAGCAACAGCAGCAACATATTGATAACAACTGGGGGTTTTTTTTGGCTGTTGTTCTGGTTTCAATTTTTGTTTATTTTTTTTTTTTTTGTTAATCATTAATAACATACATACGAAAATTCTTTAGCTAATGTTTAGAAATACATCCCAGCATACCATTATCGGAGCGCTCTTATATATGAGCTCATATATGAGCGATTTTAAGAGCTTCTGTGAGTGTTTCCTGCGTGCATATTTCTGAGCTCATAAACGATCGATTTTATGTGCTTTTTATGAGTAATTTCTGCACTCTGACAGATAACGGTAAATTCCAGCTAAGCAGAAGAAAGAAGTTGCTCAAATTGATTCATTAGTGAATATTTTTGGAAGCGTAAAGACAAAATTGTGAGTTATCTTATAATAAATACAAAAATAATACATAATTGAAATAATGAAGAGAGCAAACTAAAAAAAAGATAATTAATAATAAGTGAACTTCGTTCAAACAAATTAAGAAAAGAAAATCCAGCATGTAGTATTAAAAATAATAGTGTTGTTGAAGAAAATAGTGAGAGTGAACGTATTTTAGAAAGAGAGAGTGTAAACGAAAACTGGAATAAGAGCTCAAAATGCGTTTTAAAAAAAGAGTCATAAAATACTCTTTTATGCATAAAATTTAGAGCTCTTTCATGAGTGACCAGTTTAGTGGAAAAAGCCACTCAAAAATGAGCGTTTTATGACTGTTTATGATTATTTTATGAACTCTTTATGAGCGTCAGCGTTCCGACAAAAGAGTCTTTATGAGCTCATTTAGAGCGCATATGGTATGCTGGGTTTATTTGAAAACATACACACCTTAAAAAATCCAACAGACTTTGTAATTATTTGTTGTAATTTTATGTTGTTTTTAACAGATATTTAAAATTTAATGTTTTAATAAAAAATACAAAAAAATATATTTTGCCTGCACAAAGCAACATTAAAAGTCAATTTGTACCAAAAAATAACTTTAAAACTGGTGGCCATAGCTGCCAGATAAATTGGGTCCAATATCGTCAAAACAAGTTTTGAAAACCGTCAGAGAATCTTTCACACTAAAATTTATGTTTTTTATTATTTTTTTTACTAAATACTAATAAAAACAGGGGAAACATTGTGCTTACTGGTAGTTTCATCAAAAGAAGTAACAAAAAAGGCAAAATTTCATTAAAAGCAAAACAAACTGAAAATAAAAAAACGCAAATATTGAAGACATTTTTTACGGATTTCCAAGTATTATTTTTATGTTAAAAACAATTTTATTTGAATTTGTTTTACAAAAATAATATTTCTAATCGTTGTTAAAATATACAGTTTTCTAAAATAAAAATATTTAAACCATTCCTAAATAAAAAAGCAATGGCTAATATGGAAAAGCTAAAAATTGTCTCTTATTTCTTTTAAACCGAACACATTAGATATGCATATGTACATATGTAGGGTACAAAAATACAAAAAGTATATTTCAGATGTGTTGTTCTGTGGAGTATTAAAGCTGAAGGGCCTTTGAAAAATTTTCATTTGTTACCAATGTTTCGAAATGTAAATAACAACGTGTGATTAAACAAGCGGAAGATTAACGGAAAATTGACAAAAAATTTCTCTAAAAACGCTTATTCATGTTATTATATGAAATTTTCAAATCATAACGTATAACGTAATCTGTAAGTTCTGGCTAAAATCGAAAACGTTTATAAGAATCGTCAAATTTAGGACAAAAATCGTCCACTCGTCAAAAGCCATTTTTTGTGGCCAAAAATCGTCAAATCTGGCATCTTTGCTGGTGATATACATAAACTGTCAGCAACAACAAATAAAACCTTCCACGAAGTAAATAATACTGGATGTTAAGATTAACATAACAAACACCTTTTTAAAAACAACACTGTTCAACAGAATTTTTAGAGCATAATAGCGACTATAAAAGGTCATATTAATGAATGATTTTTGTAGAATTTTTTAAAGAGAAATTTTTATGGAGCCTCTAGATTTTCTCTTTAAAGGTAAATTTGACCCTTTTTTCAAAAAAATTAAAAAAAGTAAAAAAGGGCATTAAAGAATTTAATATTCTACGAAAATTTTTGTCGGCAAGTTTCCCTTGAGGTCATCAAGGACAACAAGGCTGAAAATTACTTTCGTTACGCTTTATAAGCAAAAGTGCATGCCAACTGGTACAAAAGCTTACAGTTACTTTTGAACATAATTTTAAATCCAAATCTCTTAAAGTTACTAATTTTGCTTAAATGAAAAGCATAAAAAAACTTTATTTACAACTTTTGTGTGACACAAGTTTTCATAAAATATTTGAATTCTTCAATGTCCTTTTGAAAGGAATTTTTCTAATTTATCAAACATAAAAAGGACAAAATTAACCCATAAAAAGAAAAGCTAGAAGGTTAGGACCTTTAAAAAAATGATTCCCTTGAAAATCCACAATATAACTCAAAAAAAAATTCAGAGTGCTATATTCGGCTGTGCCGAATCTTAGAAACCCTTCACATTGGCCTTTCAAAACCTCGAAATTTTTTACCCTAATTTTTTCAATTTTTTGTATGGAAATTCCCATAAGGAGTGGAGATAGGGGGTAAATATGTTCTGGGAAAATGTTTGCAACGAAAAATGAGCTGGGGTCAGTCATGATCTATACACGGGCACCCTGGAAGCTGTAAGAGGGTTGGGGGGGGGGGGGGGGGTCGATTTATTAAATATTCCAAAACTTTGTATGGGAACCCCCTTAGGTGGTTGAGATATGGAGTAAGTAAGTTCTAGGAGAAACTATTGGGGATCTGTGATACATTTTTTTCCTTTAAGGCGAATTCGGGAAGTTGTATGTTTTTTTTTTAATTTTGTATTACAACCCCCTTAGAGCGTGGTGATAGGGGGTAAATTTGTACCAGAAATATGTTTGGAAGAGAAAACTAATGTGGAAGTTGTGGGTGTTTTTACATCAATTTTTAAAAATTTTGGTTGGCAACCCTCTTAGGTGATGGAGGCAGGGGGTAAGTATGTTCTAGGAATATGTTTGGAAGGGAAACCTAATGGAGGTGTGTGATATATTTTATTCCTTTAGGGATGAATCCTGAGAAGTTGTTGGGGCTTTAACCATTTTTTTTAAATTTTGTATTGCAGCCATGTTAGGGGCTATAAACATGTTCCACAAAAATGTTTGAGAGGAAAAACTAATTGGGGTTGGTCCTGCATGTTATCTTTGTAGGAGCACCCTGGATACTGTGGAAGCGATTAAAAAAATTTTTTAAAAAACTAAGCTTTGTATGGCAACCCCCTTAGGTAGTGGTAATAGGGGATAAATATGTTATAGAAATAAGTTTTAGAGGGAAAACTAATGGGGTTCTGTGATACATTTTATTCCTTTAGAGGTGAATCCGTAGAAGTTGTAGGGGTTTTTACCCTTTTTTTTTGAAGTTTGTATAGCAACCATGTTAGAGTCTTAAGATAGGGTGTACGTTTGTGGGGTAAAATTAATGGGAGCCGGTCTTACATTGTACATTGTACAGGGTAATTTCGGGGCAGTTGTAGAGGTTTTTATGTACAAATTTTAGAAAAATAAATAGAAGTAGTCTTGATTTTTGGCTTATATCTCGTTCAGTTATTGGCAGATTTTTCTGAATTTTAATAGCAATTTGCTCCGCAGATATTTTTGATAGTTTAATACCACTTAAAGGTCTATGCGACATTGATTTCAACCATAACATGGACAGACGGGTAGAGGGGCATCGCTAAATCGACTTCCCTAACTATGAGGACCAAGAAAATTTATGCTTTATGGGATCGCAGATGGATATTTAAGAAATTGCAAACGGAATGACAAACTGATATATACCCTTATCCCTTATGTGTTGGGTATAGTAAGAATTCTCCCAGACATTTAGTTACAACAATTTTTCATTTGGCATAAGGCTCCCGTCGATATTAATAAATATTAAAAATTTTACTAACTAAAAAAAGTTTCTTCTGCAATATTGATATACTTACTATATTTATCCTTTTACAATTAAAGGTTCACTATTGTGTTCCAATCAAAAATTCTTAATTTGTGGGACAGTGTAATCATACATAAATAAAAACATATGAGCAAATTTATCTCCATACATACACAAATATGTAGATTTTTCTTAAAATTGTTTATATACACACAAATACATACATATGTAGGTATGTAGAAATGCATACATATGTATGCACAATACATACAATTAGAGTCACTAAAACAAATCTGAAAAAATCTGGGTCAATATTGTAATAAAAATACAACAAAGAACGTATAAATGAATGGATGGATGAATTTCGTTTGTTGGCTGATGGTACATTTTTGTTTTGTTGCAAAAATTTAAGATTATTGTACAACACCATCACCAGCATCTAGAGAAGTCAAAACAGAGGCAGCGACATTCACTTCAACAGCACCCAAATGAACAGCAACAGCAGCAACATTTTGATATCAACTGGGAGGTTTTTTGTTGGCTGTTGTTCTGGTTTCAATTTTTGTTTTTTATTATTTTTTTTTTGGTAAATCATTAATAACACACATACGAAAATTCTTTAGCAAATGTGTAGAAATACATATGTTCGCTCATGCATGTGTGTTTGTTTATGTTTAAAACCGAAAGAGAACAAACATATACATTTGTATGTATTTTTAAATAACTTTATTTGAAAACACACACACCTTAAAAAATTCAACAGATTTTGTAATTATTTATTGTAATTTTATGTTGCACTTTTTAAAATACATTTTATGAATCCCAAATTAAACAGTGAAAAAAAAATTGTTTTTGGGTTAATAAATTTGAATACAAAACCGTTATTCAAAAAGTAGGTAAATAAGCTGGTCACTCAGTCACATTATACCCTGCAGCACACTTAATTAAGCTCTTTTGCGTGAATATTTACTTTTGCAGAAATTGTATAAAAGTTAGGATGGACTCAAGGCATATCCATACAAGGTGGTCGCAATAAAAAAATTAAGAGAGTCGTTCTCTTACTCTTTATTTTTTCTACATGGAGTTTGACACTAAACTCGAAAAATTTTTTAATTTTAGTGTCAAACTTCATATAAAAAAAATAAAGAGTAAGAGAACGACTCTCTTAATTTTTTTATTGCGACCACCTTTTATGGATATGCCTTGGATGGACTGATGTTAGAAGTGCGGCTTTTGTTAACTAAGTTAAAGTGAACTTTAGACTAATTATTGCAAAATTTTGTAAACTTAAGAGCCTTAACTAATTACAAACACATAACATTCCTAACAAGCACATACATATGCGGTTTAGGTTCAAAAAAAAAGCAAACTATTTCTCGTTTGTGCTTTTGAAAATATTTTTTAGGTTCTGTGCAACCCTAAAGTGCATTTGAAAGTATGTGTAATAAATAGGTATAAATAAACCTTTGTATGTATGCGAAAAAATGGGTCAATTCTTAAATATGCAACTGGGTTTATTTGTATAAACTTTTGTCCTATATAAACACATTTATAAAAAAATTCTGGGTTGTATAGGAAGCTGGAGGAAAAAATGAAAACTGTTTTTAAAATTAACTGACATAATTTGTTTTTTTTTTACTTTTGGTGATTTGTTAGAAACAAATGTATGTTGGTGTGTGTGTGTGTATATATAAACTTAAATATGTTTTTGCTCTGCTTTTATGTTCTAATAAATATTACAAAATACTGTAAGTATTGTTGTTGTGATTGTTAAAAAGTTTTTAGGTCACAGCTTTTGTGTTTTATTTTCTACTTTAAAGCTCTGTTAAGACGGTTGTGAGCAGTGATGGCAACTTTTGCATCATCAAAAGCATTGTGAACCATACAAATAGGGTAAAAAAGGGTAAAAATTAAAAAAAAAAATTGAGGGTAAAAAGCATTAACCTAAATATTCCTTCCCTGAAAAAAATGTTAGACCACAGGTTCCATTTTAGCTGAAATAAACTAGTTGCAATATTTTCTTATGTAATGCAGTCATGGACAATGTCATTGTTGGGTTATTTTTTATGCACTGATCCATAAATAAAAATTAAAATAAACAAAAGCATACTATACCACTGTGCAACAGTGAAAAAATGTACCGACGGAATATTAAAGGTTTGATTCTACTAACAAAGGGTAGTAAAGCCCTTAACCAAGCTTGGAAAGATTGGTGGCCATTTCCTTTTTTTGACGTTAAAAGTTTCGAAAAAAAGTGGACACCCTAAAAAAATTGTGTCATCAGTTTTGTTCAAAAGCTGATTCAGATTTCGTTATACTGGCAAACTATACTTTGCAATATTGTTCCTAAATTTTTTTTACATTTTATGACAAAAAAATTTTGGACTTTTTTATTTAAATAAATTTTGCCTTTGTATCTATAACAATAAAAAAGTCCACTTTAAAACTAAAAAGGCACGTAAAAGCTCTGTGGGAAATCGTTAAAAGCACCATAAATAGCCGCTTTTAAAAAACGGGTATTTAACAAAATTTCGGGAATTACATAAACAAAAAAGCACCAAAAATGGCAACGCAGGTTGTGAGATATTACAATATTGTCAGAAATTGTTAATAAAAGTAACTTGCAATCTTCTGAACTAACAGTTTTTGTCTAACTGCATTGGAAAAAAAATCATTATCAGAGGGCCAAGTGACAACAATGTTTTCAGGTATCTTACCACCGTGTTAACATTCTTTGATGCCATTGCAAGATATTCCAACTCCATTTTGTACTATCTTTACGACATCTACACACAAAAAAAATTAAGAAAACTTTTCTTAAATCAAGCCTTAGCCGTGTCAAACGTTCGGTTAGTACGGGTTTTCTTAAACCAAGAAGGAAATTTCTTAAGCCAAGTACGATTTTACTAGTACGAATTTCTTTTTTTTTTTGCCACATTTAAGCCAAAAAGGAATGATTTAAGTTTGAAACCGTACTTGATGTAAGCTTAAAAAGATTGATTTAGGCGCAAACGGTGCTAATCCAAAAATGAAATGTAATTTTTTTGACTTAAAAAAGAGCTTTTTTTATTAAAGAAGAAGAGTTTTATATTTTTTTAATTAAAGATAATTAATAGATTTTATTTTTTGAACTTACCGTAGCTGGGATTCGAATCAATGACTTCCCGCACTGCAGTACCAGCGCGCTGCCTCTAGGCCACCGGGACACTTGGTTTTAAAATGTAAAATAATATTATTAAAACATGAAGTTTCTCTCTGCTTGACTTGTTGAAGGAATCCGAATAGGCTTGATTTAAGATAATCTAATTACGGATCATACTTAAAAATTTCAATAACGATTTTGGATAAATTTAAGAAAAAAATTATTGATTTTAAAATGTGTTTTTTTTTGTGTATAGTAACAAATGCGGTCTACTTTCAACATGGTGGCGTAGCCCAAGTTCGAATCCTAAAATCAAAAAAAAAATTTTTTTATTATTTTTCTTTTAATTTGGTAGTTCCCTCAAGCAACTGAAATGTTTGAATAAATATCTAAATTTGATAGTTTCAAAAGTCAAAATCTTAAAAATGTTTAATTTGGTTTAAAAAAAATCTATTTTTTGAGTACTTTATTGATTGGATCAATCATTTTGGTAATTGAAACCATTTTTTAGTTTTATCTGGGTGCATTTTTAGGAGTGGCAATTGATCATCGTAAAAATTACAAACGAAATGACAAACTGATATATACTCTATCATTATGTAAAGCTTTAAATACATTTTTTATAAATCATACCCATTAAAACGTTCTTTTTTGAAATCATTTAAATTTGCCCTAGATTTGCTTTAAAACATCTACACAAAGTCTCTCTTAATAAATTAATGCCCTGAGGTTTTTTTTTTAATTTTTTAAACAAGTCATGCTTCTTTTGCCAATGTCCTCATTAATGTCGCTGCGCCATCATTAAGACATTAAAAATAAAAGAGTTCATTAGCTTCATGTTTAAAATTAAATTTGTTTGTTTTTCTCTACATCTTTAATTAGACAATACGAGTAAAAAAGATGTTTGTTTTTTCTTCAAATTGAATCATACTAATGCACATAATTGAACTGCACTAAAAAGTTGAATTGCATGTCTTTGTTTATTTGTTTGTTCACTAAGTATTATGATGACTGGCTATTCATTGCTTCAGTCACTGAGTAAGCCTTTCAGTCTCTACATGGTGCATGTGTATAAATGTGTGTTCAATGACTAAGTCTAAGTACCAGTACAAATACTAACACTACGAAGAGTTCTGCAAGTCTTTGGTCTAATGAAAAAATGAAAATAGCAAATAGAAAAATATATGCATGTCATTGTAAGTCAAAGAAAAATTTCATGTTTACAAAACTTTTGTGTCCATTCGAAGGACAAAAAGTGCACAAAGAAACAAACAAACGTTTAAGCTTAGAAAAAAAGCAATAGAAAGACAACCAATCGATGGGCAAGGGATACAAAATGTTGTTGGAACATTGACCGGTGAGACTAAATTGCATGTCTCAAGTAGGTTGTCAGACAAGCAATTTTTTTTTTGTTTTTGCATTTTTGCTTTCGTTGCCCTGCTTAGTTCCACCTCGTCATTTAAATTCTTGTTTTTTTTTCAACATTTAGCAAAACTTAAGAACTAAAGAATAATTTTATTTAATTTTTTTTTTTGTTTCGTTTTGCCTTTGCCAACCAACAATTTATTGTTTTTTTTTTTTCAAATTTGTTGTTGTCCCTATTAATTTGTTTGTTTGCATATATAAATAAATTTTTATGCTTTTAAGTGCTATATTGTTGTTTTTGTTGCCTCAGTAGCTAATGCTGCTAACCTCAAATCTATTACATATTGTTATTGTTGTGCATATATTTTTGCTCAGATTTTTATTTCAGTGTAAATGTTATTCTTCGAGTTAGTTCAGTATAACAATGGGTATAAACGATTTATTAAACTGATCACTAGCTGTGCTTTATATTGTTGTTGGTGTTTTAGTCATTGGGTCATTGATCACCAACACAATGAAAGCGCGATGAGGCAGACGACTGACTAGATCGACAATGACAAAGTTAAAATGCGTTGAGGAGGTTGATGACAATGTTGCTTTGAACATTAGTTTATGTATGCATGCACATATGTACATGCGTATTGTATGATTGAATTCAAGTATGAATTGGTCTTTATTGGTGTACAACCAGTCATCTGATTTAGCTTTGTATTTCCTAACGTCGATTTTTACACATAGATATTACATATAATGAAATTACTTTGTGACGGTATAAAGTCGAAAGCAGTTATAATTTTTGAAATAGGAAACTTCAAAAAAACAAAAATTTACATGGGGGGTTCATATGCAACAAAATTGTTTTTCAATTTCGTCAGATGCTTTCGCCACTAGCTATAGTTACTGGCATATTTCGCGATGTTGCTGATTTTAAAAAGCGATTTGATTATAAATATTTCTGATAGCTTGACACCAAAACGCGGTCCGTCGCAAATAAATTTTGTATGAAGAATTACAAACGGAATAACAAACTGCTGTTAACCCTTATCACTTTGTGAAAGATACAAAAATCCATCACGAATGTTTTTCTGTTTTTATACATTAGTACACTAATGACCAAAAAGTAGCCCCTTAACCTTGATTTAAATTAGAGACCTGCATCAAGTCCTATTTCAAGCTAATTCAATAACAGCATAAATTTCTCATTCTTGTGCTGTTGTGCGATTAAACTGCTTAAGTGCTGCAATGTAGTGTAGCTGCCACAGTTTCTTCCATGCAATGTAGTGTAGTTAAGAATAAAGAGTGGTTTCATGCACTGTTGTTGATACAACTTAAATACTGTCATGATGTGTGGTCGATAAAAAAAATGACTGTGATGATGTGTGGTCAACAATAACAAAACTGTGTGTATTACACACAATGTTGAATAGATACATAAACAAACATATGTATATACAAGCAGACAAATCAATATAAAATTCATACGTAATTACCAGAGTTCGAAATTGCTCACTCACTTCTCATTCGTGAGAACGAGTGTGAGCGCTGTGTTTACTACAGCAATTTTTCATTAATGAATGAGTTTTTAAAAAACATTTTGTGCCTTCTCACTTTCGAGTGAGAAAAAAATTTTTTTTTTTCACCAGTCATAAGTGAGAAGTGATAAGAAAAATTTACTTTTTTTTTTCACGAACATAAATGAAAAGCATCAAATTCGAGTACTTCTCATAAGTGAGAAATCATAAATGAATTTTTTCGCGAAGCATTCATAAATGTGTACACATAAAATTTTTTGGTCATGTTACTAGTGCTGCCATATGTAAAATTTTGTCGCATAATGTTTGAAATGCTTAAAAAAAGTAGGAATAATTTTTTTTTTAAACATGTTTTTAATAAATTAAAAACTGTTATACGTTGTGGTTCTTAACTACTTTTTTAATTTTCTTGCTTTCATAATAAAATATTTGCATTTATATAACTTCATTTAATTTAAATTTTTCAATGAATCCGATTTAATGATTTTAGTAATAAAAATATGCGGTTAAGGTTTTACAAAAATGGGAAGCATTACTCCAGTGACAAATAAAAGCATCGTGACCATCACTTGCACCATTACTGTGTATATCTTGTGTGTGAAGTAGTTTTTAATGTCTTTCACTAAGTTCCTTTTTGCATGATTCTATAAAGCAAATACTTTTTTTGAAGATGCACCGTACAACACATATTTTTCAAAATTTAATTGTTTTTTAGGCACTGATTGTTATTCACTTTACGCTATTTAAAATCCAAATAAGGTTCTTTTACAAATATTTAATGTTGATATTGCAAAAAAAATAGAGCTGTTACTCATGCAAATTTTAAAAGGATTGGAAAAAATTGCATTCCGCTTTACCACCATTAGAGATAATTGTTCATCATTTCATTTTGTTTGGGATTTTCCACTAATTTGAAAGGTATTTTATACCTGCCTGTCCTTTTAGGTATTAGGTATATTGTTACAAAAAATTGTGGTGGTTATTATACAATACACACGCAAATCTTTTTATGTACAACAATTTGAAACTTTATCTTTCAGGTCAATTAAATAGAACCTAACAGTTTGAAGGAGTTCTATTTGCAAAAGTAAGGTAAATTAAAAAAGAGCAGTTACGACCTTGAACACAATACACAAGAAATACTTTTTATTTATCAGAAAACGTCAATTAAAAATTTAGGAAAATAGTTCAAAAATATTTTTAAAGATTGCTATGAAAATTTGTGTCAGTGAAGACTATAAAATTTCTAAAAAATCACAACATAAAATATAATGTATTATTTAAGTTTCTTAACAAAAACAATTTTTTTATAAATATGACTTTTTTCACAATAAATACTGCTAAAAGTAATCCTTTATATAAATATTTATTTATTATTTATTATATTAGCAAAATAAAAAAAATTTATGTAAATGCAAGAATTTTTTTTACTCATATTGGGAGTACAAATTTCACATGCTTAAAAAATTATTTTCCGGCAACTCTGTTACAAAGCGTGAAAAATATTAAAGCAACACTCGCGCTCATAAAAGAATGAATCGAAAGTGAAAAGCAGAAATTTCTCATTCATTTGTGAGTGAGAAATAAAATTTGGTTTTTATTTTTCATTTGTGATTTGTGAGCGTGAAAAAAAAACGACAAACTTCTCATAAGTGAGTGAGGGTTGGCAAAAAATTTTTTCACGCTCTTTTATGAACGTGAGAAGAAAAAATTTTTTTTAGGATTTTTCGCTCTCGAGATTTTTCATGAATGGTGTTTTTTTATCGCTCACTCTTGAGAAAATTTGTACTCTGGTAATTACATTACATTACATACATACATTAAAAATCAAACCCCGTGTTTTTAAAAACTAACGCACCAGGAACATCCCGTCAACAGTAAAGTTTCGAGATGAATTGTAATATAAGCGTGTGATCATGATGAATTGATGTGCCGTTGTTGTTAACTTAAGTGTGCTTAAGTGTAAATATTTTTTTCATTTAAGTTAAGTTAAGTAAACACAAGAAAATGCGAACAATACAGCACAGCAGTTATTGTTGTGTATGCACACGTCAGGTATATGAAATAAATTGAAAATTCAAAATGATGCCTTATTTAGTATCGTCTTGAGCTGGCCTCTAATTTAAATCGGTAATAGGCAACCTATTTTATTACATTTACCAATGGTATTTGCAGTGTTTAGGTTTTCTTAAGAAACATATTCTTATTGTTCATTCCACATTGTTGTAAATGTCATTTAAACAAAAACACTTTTTGAAGTCTCAAATAAGAAAAAAAAACATTATTTAATTCTCACCAAAGTTAAGGGAAAACATAAACGCCCGGCACCCAGCTTTTACCTATAGTTAGGGTGACCATTCGTATAGAATTTTTCAGAAAAGTGTGTACTGAAATGTACTGATATTTAAAAAAAAGTGCTAATTGTAGTGATTTTTCAAGGAAATTGCACATTTTTCCAAAATAAAATTACTAAATTTTAGCAAGACTAAACGGTTGAATATTTTTCAGCAGCAGAAGCAATATTACGATGTACTACATATAGAGAAATTAGCTAAAAATCAAATAATGTTTAACCATTTCAATTCATTATTTCTGTAAAAAAAAAGATTTTCTTCAAGAAAAAATCTGTAAAAAAATTTGATGGGTGTGACGTTTTCATTTAAATTTAAAACAAAGATCTGATTATCCAGTATGTAATTATCTTAAGTTCTTGTGAAATAAATTAAACAAAAATATGTATCAACTAATTTATTTATATTTTGATAATTTTCATTCGCCTTTAGATGTAAATTTACCGATTTTTTTATAAAAAAAAACTAGTTTTTCCATTTTGTGCAGTTTTACGTGAAATTGACAATTTATTAAAAATAATTATTACAATTATTTCTGGAAAAAAAATTAAAATTAAAAAAATAATTATTACTTAAAAAAATTTTAAAAACAATATTTTATTTTTTAAGAAAAAATTAAAAAAGCGCTTGAATTTAAATAAATATACTCTTAGATGTTTCAATGTACCTACTTTTTTGTTTACAATTTTAAAAATAATTATTTAACATTCAATATTTACATAAAAACTTAACAAGAAAGTTTAACAGAAAAGAGACCGGCTGATTTGAAAGACATATTGAAACTAAATACCGACTTACTGAAAAGAACTATTAAACTTAAAGACCGAATTAGTTCACTAAACTAAATTTAAACACAAAGACCAGTCAGTCAATTTAAAAATTAAGTACAACTCTATCGAACGCTGAAATTATCAAGCAGAGCTTTCCCTGTATCTGCTCTCGGATATACCTGAGATCCATTAGAGTATAATAATGAACAGAAGAAAAAATTCCATTTTATTTAAAGTCTTCTTGTAATTTTTAATAAAACTTAAACTTGCCAAAAATTTTCCAACAAAGATCTTTAAATCGTTTCCCTTTGCTAAGTACTTTTTTTTATCAGCTCTTTATTTCTTTCTCACACTTAAAAAAATGTTTAATGAACTCAACTTTTTATTTCTTTCCTTTCTTTTTCAATATTTTGCTTTTTGTTGCGTTACCAAGTCATGTTCATTTAAGAAATTCAGACAACGACAGCGACAAGAATATCAGCCACAATATCAGACACAAAACATTACAAATTGATCGTTTATACTCCAACGACCCTTTTCATTCTTATAAAAATAATTCACGTTTATATTGTATTCGAAGGAAGAGGCCACAAAATAAAAAAATAAAAAATTAAATAAAAATCGGTGAAGAAAAAAGTTCAGCAACATTAAAATCATCACCATTAAAAAAGATTATGATTATTGCAATGGCAGCAGAATAAACAGCCGCATGTCAGGTGCTTAAAAGAATGAAATCATAGAAAAAAACTAAATGCTTTTTATATATTATTTTATTTTCTTGGTTTATATACAAATGTTTAATAAAACATTTTTGTAAATATTTACTTTTCAAATATTTTTTTTTTTTCAGTTTTTAAAAAAATCTTATATATTTTCATTAGTTTGAAATATGCAAAACACAATCTGCTAAAATTTTGTTAATAGACAATTAAGTTTAAGATTAACTTGAAGATTTTTTTTATAAAAAGCTTATAAAATTTAAGATAATTTATCAATTTTTATTATTGTTGAACTATAGTTCAATTATAATTTTTTTTAATACAAATTTTTGCTTTTTTTATTTTGGCTTAAGTTCATTATAGAATTTTCTTTTATTAATGGCATAACATATCATCTAGATTATTAAGAAGTTGTCAGATATTGATTTAGTTCTCATCTGACATTTGAATATACATATAGTTTTTATACCCTTCACATAGTGATAGGGTATATATCACTTTGTCATTCCGTTTGTAATTTCTTTATTATTCATTTGCGACCCCATAAAGTATATATATTCTGGATCCTTATAGATAGGGAAGCCGATTTAGCGTTGTCCGTCTGTCCGTCTGTCCGTCTGTTGAAATCAAGTTTCCGGAGTCAAATAAAAAGATACAGACCAGTTAATGGTGTCAAACGATCAGAAATATCCCGCTAACAATCGCTATTTAAAATCAGCAAAATCGGTTCACTATTGACCGAGATATAAGCGAAAGCCCAAAATAACCCATTTTTTTAGGACAAAATCCGTGCATATATCCCTATATATCTCAGTAAGTATAGTCACTCTTGCCACAAAACTTGGCACAGATACTCCTAAAGAAGGGACCTAAATAATGGAAAAAGTTTTTTCAGATAGGACCAGGGGAAGGGTTATTTTTGCTACAATTGCACAAATGTGGTAAAATATTTTATGCGCTATATCTCGTAAACTATAACAGCTATCGACTTAAAATGTTCCACAAAAAGTAATTGTACGCTAAGGGCTCCACTTTAAAGAAAAAATTTTTTGAGTGGGGGCAAAAAAAGGGGTAGCTCCCATACAAATCGACAATTGTTATAAAATATTCGATACGCTATATCTCGGAAACTATAACAGATATCGACTTAAAATGTTCTAAAAAAAGTGATTGTACGCAAACATCTACACTTTAAAGAAAAAATTTTTTGAGTGGGGGCAAAAAAAGGGGTAGCTCCCATACAAATTGACAATTATTATAAAATATTCGATACGCTATATCTCGGAAACTGTAACAGATATCGACTTAAAATGTTCTACAAAAAGTGATTGTACGCAAAGATCTACTTTTTAAAGAAAAATATTTTTGAGTGGGGGCAAAAAAAGGGGTAGCTCCCATACAAATTAACGATTTGTATGAAATTTTCGATATGCTATATCTCAGAAACTATAACAGATATCGAAATCAAATGTTCTACAAAAAGTGATTGGACATCAAGGGCTACGCTCTGAAGAAAAAAATTTTCGGATGGGGGGTGAAGAAGCTCCTATACAAATTAACAATTTTTATAAAATTTTTGATACGCTACTTCTGGAAAACTATTACAGCTATCGACTTCGAATATTCTACAAAAAGTAATAATCAAATAATTCATACATTTTGGAGAAAAAGTTGGAGAAGAACAGGGGGACTAGAACATTTAACAAGTTTTATTAACCTTTAAATATGAATAATGTCGAAAACTTTTAAAACTCTCGACCTCAAATCTTCTTCATCTATTTCTATTATTTATACGAACGTGAAAATTTTATATATTTTTCTATGGACTTTAAAACTCACACAAGGTTTTATTTTATGTTATTTGCAGTACAAAATTACTCGGCTGGGTATATTTAAAGACCAATGTGAAGGGTATATAAGATTCGGCACAGCCGAAAAATAGCGCTCTTACTTGTTTTAACTTCAAAACATATTTAATCTATTTTTATTTAAAAATCTTAGTGCAGTTTTTCCACCAAAACATCTACCAAAAAAAATTTTAAAAGCAAATCAAAGAGTTAGTAGAAACCTTTAGTAATAGCTGGCATAAAGTCAGCGTGGTAAGTACTTATTTAACTCCATATTTGTTAGCGAGCGTAATAAGCACTCCAATGTCATCGCCATCTCAAAAAAAAAAACAACTAAAATGTTAATAAATTAGTAGTGTCGAGACGGTTTTTTAGCGTTTTGACTTGTTACAACTGTGATGTTTTATTGAGTGCATTAATTTACGGTCCTGCTTTGCCCTGAATCTACGTGTATCAGTGTGTCGTTGCTTGTTGTTTATACCCTTATACTTACTCGTACCAATGGCAACATAAACAAGTAAGAGCGCTATATTCGGCTGTGCCGAATCTTATATACCCTTCACATTGGTCTTTAAATATACCCAGCCGAGTAATTTTGTACTGCAAATAATATAATAAAAAACCTTGTGCGAGTTTTAAAGCCCATAGAAAAAATAACAAAATTTTAACGTTCGTATGAATAATAGAAATAGATGAAGAAGATTTGAGGTCGAGAGTTTTTAAAGTTTTCGACATTATTCATATTTAAAGGTTAATAAAACTTATTAGATGTTCTAGTCCCCCTGCTCTTCACCAAGTTTTTCAAAATGTATGAATTATTTCATTATTACTTTTTGTAGAATATTCGAAGTCGATAGCTGTAATAGTTTTCCAGAAGAAGCGTATCGAAAATTGTTTAAAAATTGTTAATTTGTA
The DNA here is from genome assembly GCA_963583895.1 of Melanophora roralis. Lineage (NCBI taxonomy): Eukaryota > Metazoa > Arthropoda > Insecta > Diptera > Rhinophoridae > Melanophora > Melanophora roralis. The sequence continues at coordinate 7,541,129 of OY757189.1, forward strand.
TGGGAGCTACCCCTTCTTCACCCCCCATCCGAAAATCTTTTTCTTCAGAGCGTAGCCCTTAATGTCCAATTACTTTTTGTAGAACATTTGATTTCGATATATGTTATAGTTTCTGATATATAGCATATCGAAAATTTAACAAAAATTGTTAATATGTATGGGAGCTACCCCTTTTTTTGCCCCCACTCGAAAATTTTTTTCTTTAAAGCGTAGCCCTTAGCGTGCAATTACTTTTTGTAGAACATTTCATTTCGATATCTGTTATAGTTTCCGAGATATAGCGTATCGAATATTTGATAATAATTGTCGATTTGTATGGGAGCTACCCCTTTTTTTGCCCCCACCCAAAAAATTTTTTCTCTAAGGCGTAGCCCTTAGCGTGCAATTACTTTTTGTAGAACATTTCATTTCGATATCTGTTATAGTTTCCGAGATATAGCGTATCGAATATTTGATAATAATTGTCGATTTGTATGGGAGCTACCCCTTTTTTTGCCCCCACTCGAAAATTTTTTTCTTTAAAGCGTAGCCCTTAGCGTGCAATTACTTTTTGTAGAACATTTCATTTCGATATCTGTTATAGTTTCCGAGATATAGCGTATCGAATATTTGATAATAATTGTCGATTTGTATGGGAGCTACCCCTTTTTTTGCCCCCACCCAAAAAATTTTTTCTCTAAGGCGTAGCCCTTAGCGTGCAATTACTTTTTGTAGAACATTTCATTGCGATATCTGTTATGGTTTCCGAGATATAGTGTATCGAATATTTGAAAATAATTGTCGATTTGTATGGGAGCTACCCCTTTTTTTGCCCCCACCCAAAAAATTTTTTCTCAAGGGCGTAGCCCTTAGCGTGCAATTACTTTTTGTAGAACATTTTATTTCGATATCTATTATAGTTTTAGAGATATAGCGTATCGAATATTTGAAAATAATTGTCGATTTGTATGGGAGCTACCCCTTTTTTTGCCCCCACCCAAAAAATTTTTTCTCTAGGGCGTAGCCCTTAGCGTGCAATTACTTTTTGTAGAACATTTTATTTCGATATCTATTATAGTTTTAGAGATATAGCGTATCGAATATTTGAAAATAATTGTCGATTTGTATGGGAGCTACCCCTTTTTTTGCCCCCACCCAAAAAATTTTTTCTCTAGGGCGTAGCCCTTAGCGTGCAATTACTTTTTGTAGAACATTTTATTTCGATATCTATTATAGTTTTAGAGATATAGCGTATCGAATATTTGAAAATAATTGTCGATTTGTATGGGAGCTACCCCTTGTTTTGCCCCCACCCAAAAAATTTTTTCTCTAGGGCGTAGCCCTTGGCGTGCAATTACTTTTTGTAGAACATTTCATTTCGATATCTGTTATAGTTTCCGAGATATAGCGTATCGAATATTTGATAATAATTGTCGATTTGTATGGGAGCTACCCCTTTTTTTGCCCCCACCCAAAAAATTTTTTCTTTAAAGCGTAGCCCTTAGCATGCAATTACTTTTTGTAGAACATTTTAAGTCGATAGCTGTTATAGTTTACGAGATATAGCGCATAAAATATTTCACCAAATTTGTGCAATTGTAGAAAAAATACCCCTTCCCCTGGTCCTATCTGAAAAAAATTTTTCCATTATTAAGGTCCCTTCTTTAGGAGTATCCGTGCCAAGTTTTGTGGCAAGAGTGACTATACTTACTGAGATATATAGGGATATATGCACGGATTTTGTCCTAAAAAAAATGGGTTACTCTGGGTTTTCGCTTATATCTCGGTCAATAGTGAACCGATTTTATTGATTTTAAATAGCGATTGTCTCCAGGATATTTGTGATAGTTTGACACCATTAACTGGTCTGTATCTTTTTATTTGACTCCGGAAACTTGATTTCAACAGACGGACAGACGGACAGACGGACAGACGGACAGACGGACAGACGGACATCGCTAAATCGACTTCCCTATCTATAAGGATCCAGAATATATATACTTTATGGGGTCGCAAATGAATAATAAAGAAATTACAAACGGAATGACAAAGTGATATATACCCTATCACTATGTGAAGGGTATAAAAATAACATATAAACGTTCTTAAATGTCAATGCACTTGTTGTACTTAGTACCTACCAGCTAGTGCAGCTACCGCAACAGCAACAACAACAAAAAGTCTCATGCATGTTGTTGTTTGGTTTGTTGGTTGGTTGGGTGCAAACGAGTAGTTTTGCTGCTTCATCAATCCTTTTCTTAATTTCTTTTCAGTCTTCACATACAAAGTTTTGTGTTTCTCGTTTTAATTCGTTGGCTTTTAATTGCAAAACATGAAAAAAAATTATTAAGAACAACATAAAAAGTCTAAACTCTGGTTACTGGCAATAAGTTACTTTTGTTGTAGTTCGTTCTTCCTTAAAAAAACAAAAAGCAAATTAACGCGTGTGACTTGCAAAGTCTCTGTGTGTGTGTTTTGTGTGTATGAGTGTGCGTGTGTGTGTAACTGCAATTGCAATAAACTGTAGAATGTGACCCCATCACACAACCGGCATTGCTAACGATCTTTTATGACAAATTAATGATGCACTTTTGCTCCCATCCCCTTCACTCTTTCAGTTGGTGGACTGTTGCAAATTATATTTCGCCATTTCTTTATTTAATCGCTCTTTATCAATTTAAATTTATTTAACAGATGTTTACTTGTTATACCGCATTAAACGGTTCTTTCAAAAGAGAAAGTAAAGTGTTTAATTGGAAACTGTCAAATGAATTTGAATTTCAAATAAAATGCAGTTTTAATCGAAAATTTCAAGGAATGTATGGATTTTGTTACTTACACAACCAGTGAATTATTTTCGAATTTTCAATAAAAAAAATTATATAAAAGGAAACATCGGAAAGTTGAGTGAAACCCACCATCTTGGTTGCATTAAAAAATTTATTTTTAATCAAGAGCTTTTTAAATTCTTGGTTTATTTATTTTCTAAAAAAAATAAGATTTATTTTTTTGTCAAGAATTATGAACTATTTTTTTATTTAATTTTTTTTACAAAAATAATTGTTATGTTTTTAATAAATATAAAAATTATTGATTTTTATAAATATTTAAAAATAATAATTATTTCTGCAAAAAAAAAAAATTAAAATAATAATGTTTTTTTCCAAAAAATTATACAAATCAAAAAATAATTTTTAGTTTTTGAGATATATTTTTTTGCAGAACTATTACGGTCCCTGCACACAACATCGGTATTAAAGTGGCAGGGGTAGGTAGGTATTCTGCGTTTGTGTAGATATTTGTAAGACCCAAAATTAATGATCTAAGACTAAGCTTGCCAGATCCAATTTGCCAAAAAGTTTGACATTGACCAAAAAAAACTTGATTTTGAAAAAAATAACTTGACAAATAAAAAGACCCATACTATTGTTTTTTTATTTAATTGTTTATTTTTTTCATAAAAATTATTAGAATAAAAACAAAAATATCATAAAAAGTAAAAAAATAACAGAAACAAGTTTACAAACAAAAATATAAACTCAAACTTTATTTCCAAAAGCTTCAAAGTACGTATTGGAAATCAGCTGTTCATTCCCTGCAGGAAATTTCAATAGTGAATCACTAGAAATTCACTATTGACATTGTCACCAGTACTACTGACAAGCTATACCCAGGCAATGAGTTTTGCTATAGACATTTAACATTGGAGTGTCATTGAAATTCCACTACTGACATTGGAACTATTGACAAGGTACTTCCGTTGGAGTCATATGTAGCCCTTGGAACCAGTGATTTACTAGTACCTTTTAGCAATTTTAGTCTACAGTACTACTAATTAGCTATACCACTGGCAATATGTTCTTGCAATAGACATTAAACATGCGTCTGCCATTAAAAATAAGTATGAGTTGTGTATATAAATCACTTTTATAGCACAACTGAAAAAATAAACAATTAAAAAAGATCATTATGTCGCTGATACATTTTTGCGTTAAACGGCGAAATGAAGCGTTAATTTGCAGTTGGCAGTTTTCTTTACTTTTATCAAAGATTAATACAAAACTGTAGACGTATTGTTGACAATGTCGCCAAAAAGGCACCATAATAGTCGACAAAAGCGTTGACATGGAAACACTTGTCCCCAGGTTTCCTTCAGGGTTGATATGAATTTACTAGTGTTGAGCAATGGGGTAAATATCAGTGTTGGCACTTTTATTATAATTGTACTGAAAGAGAAATATATTTCTAAACTTTAATTGCACAGAAAAAAATTTATTATATTAGTCCTTAGTTGTGTTGATAATAAAAATATGGGCTTAGATTTGTTTTTTAGATACATATATAAACATACTTTTTTAAGTATTATTACATAGCTAGAATAAACTTGAGAAAAAAAATTAACTTACAAAAAAACTTGACAAATTATTTTTTCACTTTACACTTGACGCGCATTAAAAAACTTGAAAATCAGGCCAAATCAGGCCCGTCTGGCAACCCTATCTAAGACCCACCTTCAATTATACCGATTGGCTAAGTAAGTGATTCCAATACAGATTTCGCCGGTGGTTTTATTATATTAAAATTTTTTGGGTTTTAATTCTAAATTTTTTGCGGCAATAATTGTCGCATTTTAATTTTTTTTTTGTAAGTTGTTTTTATTTTTTGCGAAATAATAACTATCCCCTAATTTAAACTATTTAGAGAATTAAAAATTACTAAAATATGCCGTTTGGTGTTAAAAAATAAATTAAATATACAAAAACATATTCATATCTCGATTTAGGGGGTTTTTTTAAATAAAAATAAAATTATTTCTATTAATATCAAAAGTTTTATGCTTAAGTGACTCAGTAGCACTTTAAATCTTATCTCTAAAAAACAAATTGTAAATTTTTTTAGAATGACAAATTATATGTTGGTACTATTTTATTTCCCATAATTCTAAACAAAGTTTTTTACAATATTTAAATGCTCAAAACAAAGTCATACAAAGATTTTATAATTGTATTAAAATGCCTAATATACTTATTATAAGAAAACTTTTTATACACTTACGGTTATAATCATAAAGTTATTTATTTTTAAACTAAAAAGAATTTTTTTACTAATCATATCCAATATCAATTTCATAGGAAAAAAATTTTTGGCAGCATAAAAAATCAGGGACCGCAATAATTATGCAAAAAATTATTGGATTTTTAAGATTTATTTTTTAGTAGAAAAAATTTTTATTTTTTATATATTTAAAAAAACATTAATTATATGAGAAATAATAATTTTTCATTTTTATATTAATTATCAGTTACGTTAGCTTTTTGTTAAAAAAAAAGTCAAAAAATAACTATATTATTTTTTTATTTGCCAAAAATAAAAAAAAAATAAAATTAGAAACTTGATATGAAAAAAATCCTGTTTAATACTATCAAGAAGGTGTATTCCACTTGACGTTCCGATGTTTCTGTGTGCCTACATATTTTTTATCTAAAAATTCGAAAATAGTTCTTAATAATCGACTTCTTTATACCTATATCAGATAATAAGTTACATTTTAAACTACTTTTTATCACAAAATATAACAAAATTAATTTTAGAAATAAATTTTTCATTTTAAAGTATTGATATATTTTTAACAATAAATTGGCAATCTATATGTGTATTTTAATTACAATGATTTACTTTTTGCATATTTTAAAACAATAAATAATTTTAGCAGAGAATTAAGGAGCATAAATCCTTTTATTTTAATAACCAATTTATGTTTTAAAAATTTAATGTTTAATTGCTATTTTTACTTTTTAATATAATGTGTTTGGTGGGCGAGCAAAAAATTTGGCAACCCTGAAAGTTGATAATTATGCAGTGTTGCCACCAACGAAATGCTAGATTACACATGGATCAACCCAAAATTACACATGAAATTACGAATTACACATGCTTTTTTTTAAAAAAGACCTTTTTTGTCCTAAAATTAATAACCCAGCAAAAACTTGTTTTAAAATCAGTTAAAATCCCAAAAACTCTTACTCATTAGCATTTTAACACATTATTTTTACATGGCGATGACATTGGGCAAGTACTTACCATGCTCGCTTACAAAGAGGGAGTTAAATAAGTACTTACCATCCTCGATTACAAGGAGGGACTTAAATAAGCTATTACTTTATTGGCATTATAATAATCTTTTTCTGTTGCCCCCAGTTATTCATTATTGCATTAAAAATGTTTTACATATTTTTAAATTTTATACCCTTCATATAGTAATAAGGGTGTATATGAAATTGTCATTCCATTTTTAATTTTTACAATATTTATTTTACACCCCATTGAGTATAAATATTTTGGATTCTTATAGATAGGAAAGTCGTTAAAGCCAAGTCTGTCCATCTGTGTGTCTTTTGAAATCAAGTTTCCAAACCTTAAAAAAGTAGCTCAGAAAATAATAAGAAATATACCTGATTTAATCGCTATTTAAAATCATCAAAATCGGTTTACTATTGACCGAGATGCAAGCGAAACTCTAAAATAACCACAAAGCTTAGCACAGATACTTTGAAGATAGGGACCTTAATTTAGGAAAAAAATTTTCATGTAGAAGCACAAATTTTGGGAAGAATTTTATCCAATCACAGCTATAGAAGTCAAGTGTTCTACAACAAGTAATTTTACAATAATACCTACATTTTGGAAAACAAATTTTTTCGAATAAGAGCAGGGAGAGGAGCAACCCCCATTCAAATAAACTGTTTTTGTAAAATTTTTGATAAGCTATATTTCTCAAACTACAACATATATCGACTTTAAATGTTCCACAATAAGTAATTGGACAATAATGCATACTCTTTGAAAAAAATACGAAGGAACAAATTTAATTAACTTTTAATACGAAATAAGTTGAAAACTGTTGGCCTTAAACCTTCTACATGGTATTTCTATTATACATAGGTACAAACATTATTTTCTGAAGTATTCTATTTTTAAAACTAGAATAGCTATCGACTTCAAACCCGGTACAAAGTATTTTTATTATAGTACATATTTCCATTACGAAATAACTCGGTCAGATCAGATGGCCATAAAAAGATCAATGTGAAGGGTACATTAGATTCGGCAAAGCCAAATAAAGCGGTCTCACTTTTTTTAAATACAAGTGTAAAAAACTATAAAAATAACAATAATTATCAACAATGATAAAATTTTAAATTACACATGAATTACACATGCAACCAATTACACATGGGCTACACATGAAACGAAAAATTACACATGAAATGTGTAATTACACCTAAGGTGGCAACACTGTAATTATGTGACAAATTGTTCTTCTTGTAATCTTTTATTTTTGCTGGGCACATGCATACATACCTATTCATATATATTTATACATTACCATACACATTCGTATAGACATACATACATACATACATACATACGTATCACTAACAGTACATTGACCCCAAAACTCTAAATTATACTTGAATGAACATAATCTTTTCTTTATTTGGCTCTTTTTTAATTCTTTTGTGCTCTCTCGTATAATTAGAACTCAATTATAGAAGACTTTGTAGTACGTACATATTTACCAACAACTATAATTGCCAATAATATCACTATATATCACTACTATCACATCACAACGACGATTGGTTTAAAATTTATATTCCCTCGTATACATATGTACGTATGTACATATACACTGACGTATATACATATTTATTTGCAATGAATGAATAAGTAAACGAAGAATGAGTGTGTTTTAGTTTAGTTTGATTTAGTTTAAGTTTTATTTTTTTAGCTTTTTTTTATTCGTTGTAGTTTTTTTTCACATTAAAAGGAATTGTGTCAAACAACCACAAATTTAAACTATCACTACCGCACCACAAGAATGACCTGGTTTTCCAAAAATTAAAACAGATGTATTAAATGTATGCAGAGGCACACACACAAACGTACATATTTGCATTTAAGAGTTTGTACCACAAACAAGTTTAAAAATGTTGGTAATTGCAGTTTTTCTACTATTAAAAGCGCTTAAAATCAGAGACCGAAAAATGAGATTTTTTTTTTGAAGAAAAAAACAAACTAAATAAAATCGTATAAACAAAAATAAACATAATAAAAAAACTTTATCTTAATCAAGCCGTTGCGGTGTCAAAAGTACGGTGAGTACGGATTTTCTGAAACCGAGTACGATTTTTCGAGCACAAATTTCTCACTTTTATCCACATTTAGGCGTTTTATTTTTCAATATATTTTAAAATTTTTAGTTAACTTTTTAAATTTTACGCCGATGTATTCAAAAATAGGCTTTTAATTAACTCATCTTACAGAAGATGGAAAATATAAATTAATAATTCATAAAAAAAATTAAAACAATTAATTCTGCCATAAATTTGTAACAAACAATTTAAAAGGAGCAATCAATCACTCTGGAACCAAAAAAATTTCTTTTCAAAAAAATTTACCATAAAATTAAGTTTTTAAATAATATAAAAGGCCCTAACTTTTTTTATATATTTTTTTCTGCTTAAATATCACAATTAGCAAAAAAATATTGCGAGCTAGGGCCATTCTATACTTAGGTAACGAATATATTGCCTTAAAAATGTTTTTTATTCTCTAAAGAAAATTTCTGGAAATTTTTTTTTGTAATTTTGATGCTATTTTTCCTTTAAAAAATCTAGTCTCTCTACCGATACAAGCCCAGTACAATGCTTTTTCAAACCACCTACGGATTTTGATCATCAATACTCTTTGAACGGCATTTATGTTATTTGCTGAAAACATTGCATATTTTACTTACATATTATTTAGAAAGGTAAACGGAAATACTTAATTTTCTAAGTTTTCCAAATACACTATTTCATAAGAAATGGTAAAATAATCAACCTATTTTTACAAAAACCAATTTTTTCTCAAACTGCTTAAACAAGATTTTACGTTAATTTTGGTGGTAAACCTTCTTTTCAAAAATATATATTTTTTTAATCTTGTGATTTTAAAAAAAAAAATTATACTTTTTCTGATTTACTTAATGTTATTTACTAAGTATGTAATAGTATTTGCATACATTCTGTAAAATATACACAAACTTTATTTCATAAATTCACAATATAGAATTACAAAAATAAATTAAAGTTACACACACACACACTCATATACCCATAGAAAATTAAAACCATAAAGGCACCACCTAGATTTAGGGTTTGAAAGATGCTTGTTTATGGGTGGCCAGATTAAAGCAAAATGACAATAATAGGTGTGTTCATTTACAGAAAATTATCAATAATTTTCGATAATTATTACTAGTAAGTAAGTGTTCACGTACCCAAAAAATTAGCAGCCAGAGAGCCAAAAAGGAGCGTAATATGTTCAGAAACAAAAATGTTTCTGATAATTTCTACTAGTAAAAATTTTACTATCAGAAATTTTTTAAACAGTATTTCTCCCATTATGCATTAAAAAATTATAAGTTTACAAAAACAAAATACATTTGCTTGCAAGTTTTGACTGTAAAAGTGTTCATTTTTACTTTTAAATATTTTTGAGAGCAATTTTGAAAATATTTCTTTTTACTCTTTCTTGCTAGTAATTACTGGAAAGTTATTGAACACAACTAAAGCTAGATTTTTCTGAGAAATAAAAAAGTTTCAACAATTTAACATATTTTTTTAATGATTAGGCAAAATTAAACATCTAGGCTCGTATCCAAAAAAAAAAAAAAATTTTAATATAACAAAGGGATCTAAAACAAAATTTTCATACAAAATCAGTATTTGAAGTATACTTGAAATTTAAATTTTTTTTTTTTTGCATACGACCCTTAATCTTTTTTTATATTTAGTTTTTCTTATTATAAGCCATTACTAAAAAAGTTTAATATTATTTGCAAAAATTACCACATCTGGCCACTCGCTTTCTAAAAACACACTATGATGGAACCAGAACACAAACAGACCATCTAAAGTTTGTTAATAAATAGTTGTAATTTAATGTTTGGAAGCGCTATGTGAATATAGATAAGCTTTGCCCGACGCTACTAACCATGGTGACCAATACTACTTTACCAATTAAATCTATATTCTACATAAGTGGTCTACACAAAAGTTTATACTTGTGTGGTTTTATGGTTATAAGTAAAAGCACAGTTATATTTGTTTATTTTAAAAGCAATATCTAACAGAAGTAGCACGCAGCAGCAGCAGTTTGCAATAGCAAAAACAACATCACCCAATTATTCAGGTCATTCCTCCCGCTTGGATGGTTTGAATATACATGATATTAATAATAATTTAAAAGAAAAAAAAAACTAAAACGAACACAACGGTTTAAATGTATGACTTAAGAAAAAATATTTAACTAATAATTTGATTCTGTTTTCATATCTTTTGGTATTTAACTGTCGTTTATCTAAATAATACGTTAAACGATTAAATATTTAATTATCTTTACAGTAAACGGCAAGGGTATAGAATTTGAGTTTAAGCTTTTAGGTATTAGTTTCCAATATTTATTTATTTTTTATATCATTGTGTTTGTTGACATTAATTTAAAAAAGCTTTTGGATGTGTTATAAGCTTCTATAAGATATCAGTAAATTGCATTTATTAATAAACAGGGAAACCAAAAATATGCCATTAAACAAGGGTTTTATGCGCAAAAAAATATGCAGTAAAAGTTAAAATATGCTTTGAAAAATTAAATGCTTTAAGCATGAGAATGTTAAAAATTCGAAAACGCATCATTTAAAATTAAGTTGCATTAACGATTTAACGAATTTATATTGCCAAAAAATTTTGGCAAAAAATTAAAAAAGAGGAAACAAAATGCTGTTAAATAATGTTTAATAAACGGTCTTAAAACTAGTCGTGTGCCAATTTTTCGTTTAATCAAAACAAACCAGAATGGATTTTGCTTTAAAATAAATAATTAAAAAAACAGAACAAAACCTAACAAATGGTGACAATAAGCACTTTAAAGTTTTGTTGGGGAATTTTAATAAGTTATAAAAAAATTCAAAAAAGGCTTTAAAAAAATGATTCTTAAAGCGATAATATGCCGGAATATTTTGTTATATGCAAAATATGCGAAAATATGCCCTAAACAAAGGCTTTGAAAATGGCTCTTAAAGCGAAAATATGCCGAAACATACTATTATATGCAAAATATGCCAAAATATGCCCTAAAAAAATTGAAAATTTTTCAAAAGTTCTGAAACGGATGATAATAATAATTAATTAAATAAAAACAAAAAACTTACAAAAAGTGATAATAAACGGTTTTTTTTGTTAGATGTTTTCGAAAAATAAAAATATTGAAAATTTTTAAAAACAGGGTTTACAAAAAATATGTTTTTAAATCGATACCAAAATTTTGCAAAATTCTAAAACGAATGAATACCAACATTATAGGTTAATGCGACACACAAAATATACGATTTTGCATATTTTTGGTTTCCCTGTTAAAAAAGATGGCGGTGGTATTGATATTCAAAAAAAATCCTAATATGGCAGTATTTTATTGTTCCTTAAAAGGAACTCTTTCTTGTATCATCTATGAGTTTTCTAATAATAATAAGTATGCTCCCCGCTTACTTATAATTACAAAATGGAAATATTTTGTAATTTTAAGAATTAATTCTTTTATTTCGCTGAGCACAGATATGCTAGTCAACTCTATTTTGTATATTCTTTTGTCTCAAGTATTATATTAAACCAAAGTCTGTTTAAGCTCCTCTATGAAAATATGAGATATAAAAAAGTCTAAGCAAACAAACAAAAAATTAAAAATTGGAGTAAAAGCATCATCTTAAGCTAAACAAATTTCGAGCAGTATTATTGCATTTGCATTGTACACACACACACGCAAAAAAGCCAGGAAGAAAATAAGGACTATTTTTAAAACTGGAATGAAAAAATTAGAATATTTACACACACAAACATTTGACTTTAGACAAATGAATATCTAATATTAGGAAAATCATTGTTTCGATAGTCCATATTTTAAAATACTAAAAAAGCAATCCTTTTTGGAAAACATTAAAAACATAAAAAAATTTTTAAGAAAATTCTGAATAAACTGCAATTTAATACTTTTATTATAAAAACTTTCATATTATATTAACATTTCAGATTTTTAGGAATTTAGAAAATATATTTAAATGTCCCCAAAAATTAAAAAAAAAAATTGTATAAAATTTATTTTTTTATTAATTAGTTTTTATGCAGAATGAATTTGTAAAAAAGTTTCTAATGCTCTTTTTTAAGTATATACGCAACAACTAGGGGCAACATATTTATGTTATTATTGCTGGTGTATGCATCATGTTGCACGTATCCATGTAAAAACATAGCAGAATCAATTGTTAAATGTAAAGCTTAGATGTGTTTATATACATATGTATTTTTCGTCACTTAAAATCTAAAAGGGCGAATCTTATATTTTAGAAAACAAGGGCAGCAAACAAAAGCAATTTAATCGCCTTATATATAGCTTTACATTCGTCAAAAGAGCACAAAAAACCTTTGAAACTAAAAAAAAAAATTTTCTTGATCTTTATTGAAGTTTTTTGTCAAAACTTTTTTCAATGTAAGATACACCCTTTTGGATTTTAGGTAACGATATGATTATATAGGTGTGTGTAAAGAAAAATCAAAGTTGGGTATTTGTGTCATACAATCTGTTTTGAAATCAAAGCAGTTTAGTACAATTTTTTTAGTTATTTTTTTAATTTTATTTTTAAATTTTATACTTTGATTTAAATTCTAAAGGGGAGATTAAAATTTGTGCTGAGTTGTAAATTGAAAGTTACTTTGATTTAGTTGGTTTAAAGCGGAACTTGAAAATCTTATTTGAAAAAAGTTTTAAGAAAAAAATTTTTTACAAAAAAATCTACTTTTATCGGCCGGGCACAGCGAAAATAATTTTATTTATTTAACAAAAATTGCTTTAAAATATAATTAAAATTATGGACAAAGAGAAAAAACATTTTAAAATGGTTATACCGTTACCTCAATATGGAAAGGCCTTAATTACTTCTTTCATTAAAGTATGTTTTGTTTTATTTTTGTTCGAACTTTCCTATCCCTCAAAAGCAGCCCAGGTTCGAGTTCGAGCAAAGGCAAAGAAAAAAGATGGTTTAATTAACTCGTTCATTCATTCAAGCAATTAAATTGTTAGAGTTTAGATTTTTTTTTAAATTTTAGTGAGAGGTATTAATTTAGACTTTTTCTGCTTAATTATTGCATTTTTTTAATTTAAAGTCTCTATTTCGTTCTCATCTTCGCACATCATACAGAAGCTCAGATCTTTTTAACAGGTCATACATATTAGAGGCCAGCCCAAGACGACACTTAATAAGGCATCATCTCGAATTTTCAATTCATTTCATATACCTGACGTGTGCACACACAAAATTAAGTACTGCGTTGTATTGTTCGCCATTTCCTTTGTTTACTTAACTTAACTTAAATGAAAAATATATTCACAGTTAAGCACATTTAAGCAAACAACCACGGCACATCAATTCATCATGATCGCACACTTTCATTTAGATTCATCTCGAAACTTTACTTTTGGCGGGATGTTCCTAGTGTGATAGTTATAAAAACAAGTAAGAGCGTTATATTCGGCTGTGCCGAATCTT